>VWZW01004140.1:0-175308 GCA_013397115.1 Edolisoma coerulescens
CAACCATCCTGGGATTCTGTGATACAGCCATGGGTTGGGATTTTTTTTTAAGGTTTCTGTGCTGCCCTCCATACCTGGAAGGGGATGGATGGCACAGGGATTTTCCAAGCCTGGCTGGAGCAGAGCTGTCCCAAGCAGACAAACCCAGCTGCAGAACCCCTGCCCACTGCTGCCTTTGGGTCTGCCCTGTGGCTGCCTCTCACTCCCAGCCCTGCTCTCCTTGCAGGGCCTGTTTCTGCTGATCCTCTTCTTTCTGTTCTGGGCTATTTTTGTCTCTGGCTGGCTGAGGGGGTGAGCCAGGCTGCTTGTGGCTGCCTGGGAGTGTGACACGGGACAGGATGAGGGAGCTGCCAGGCTGAGCCTCACTGGCAATGGGCTCCATGCACCTGCCCTGGGCACTGCTGGCTCCCCACGGATTTCCCAGCTCCTGAAACACAGATCAGCATCCAGCCTTCCCTTCTGGGCTGGAGCAAGAACAGTCCAGTTACAGTTCTGTAAAGGTTCTGATGAAAGCTTTTAATTGACTCCACATTGCCCAGCAGTGCCACTGCTGCAGGAGAGACCAAAACACACCTGGGCTACAGGTACGGGACCTTTGTAGGATCTTTGTAGGAATGTCCTTGTCCCTGTTCATCTCCACACGGAACCTCATCTTCTCTTTTAATGTCCCATCCTGCAGAAATGGGATTAAGTATGAATTCCAGCTTTTCCTCTTCATTTTCTCTGCCCTGCAAGGGACTTTTTAGTAGTCTTGGTTGCATTTGATTGGTTATTTGCAAGTTCTACATTGCTCATTTTCTTTTCTTTGGTCCAATTTTTTTACAATTTCTGGCCACTGTGGGTAGGCAGATGCTGTGTGGGATCCTTTCCTTTGCCTGGGTGCTCATATAAATATATATCTACATATATCTCTATAAAATCTCTCCTCAATTAGCCCTTAGTCTGCTGAGCTGAGATGATGCCTCTTCATCTGTGAGCATCAAGGTGCTGAGCTGTGCCACAGAACCAGGAACAAAGTGAGCAGTGCTGAAAGCCAGGAGGAATTTTATTCAAACAGGGTCTTTGAAAGCTTGCCTTAAATGTTTTCTGTTGGGGTAAGGGTGGGAAATGTCCGGAGGCAGTGGCAGGATTTGGCATTGGTGGCAGCTGACCCTATTTTCAACATGTCACTGACCCCAGAAGTTTTAAGCATGAGGGACAAGGGGTTTGTACAGAGTTGTGGTGCCTAAGGAGCAGACTGCCTTGGACAGGCTCAGGGAGGTTTTGTCTCTTCACAACTCCTGCCATGAGCTGAGTTTGAAAAGGTTTTCGTTCCCCTAATTGTGATGTCAATGAATACAGAAATAACAGTGGGACAGGAGGTGTCAGTGGGACTCAGTGCTCGTGTTTGCCAAGCAAAGGGAACTCAGGGTGTCAAAATTCAGAGCTGGGTCATTCTGGCGAGGAAGAAGCAGAAGGGTAAGATGGAAAACTGAACCTCAGCTTGACTTGAGTTTTACATCCACACTGCTCTGGTTTCAGTGTTGAATCAGGAGACCATGGCTGAAATTTGGGGCCTTTTCTTTCTTTTCTTTTCTTTTCTTTTCTTTTCTTTTCTTTTCTTTTCTTTTCTTTTCTTTTCTTTTCTTTTCTTTTCTTTTCTTTTCTTNTTCCTTCCTTCCTTCCCAGAAGAATCAGAAAAACACCACCCAATTTTATCTCAGTAACCACACTCATAAGCTGCAAAAGTGGAATCTGGGGAGTGAAAGATCAGCAGGAGCAACTCCCTTGAACTGTCCCCTGGGATTTCTGCTGCTCAGGGATAGCGGGGGAGCTCCCAGGAAGTGGCCCTGGTACAGCTGAATAAGGAGGAGCGAGAGCCCCAGGCTGCAGGGATGGCTCCTTGAGATGTGGGAGCTCTTTGTCCTTCATGACATTCTCAGAGGGGATGGGAAGGACCTGGAGAAGAAGACAAAATGTGTTTAGGGAGGAAATAATAAGGGATGGATGGGGGCATTCAGACAGCAGAGGCAACTCAGGGAGGGAGGGATGGCTGGGGTGCCATCAAAATCTAAATAAAAGAACAGGCAGAATAATTCCTGATGGCATCCAGGTGGGGAACTGAGGCAAATGTGCTCCACCTCGGCAAAGGTGCTGCTGGAGATCTGCTCTGCAGCTGTTGAACCAGCCCAAAGGACAGCTCTGCTCACAGCTGCCCGTGGAACAGGGAACTTGTCCCTGTGCCCTGCAAGGTGCCAAGGGTCCCTTCCTTGGGGCGGCACAGCACATGCTGAGGTTTGGATTTCGGAGCAGGAGGCAGTTCCCAGGGGGCTGGAGCTGCAGGGTGTGCAGGGCCAGGACTGCACAGCCCCCAGGGCCCCGGGTTTGTGCTCAGGGCAAGCATCAGGCAAGCCAGGAATGATTTCCCCACAGAGCTGGGTCGGGTCCTCCTCCAAGCCCCAGTGCAGGACATTTGCCAGCGTGCTGTTTCCCTCCAGCACTGGGAAGCAACGAGTCTGAGCTCAGTGAGCCGTGGGTTTGGGGTGAGATGCTGTCGCTGACCCCCCCTTCCTGCTGACACACCCCAGTCCCTCCTGCTGGCTGAGTCTCTCCCAGTGTGTGCAACACCAGCCCAGACACAAAGTGCTGTCACTGGCCGTGCAAAACTCACCTGGAGGGCAGTGGGGGTGTCAGGTGAAGATGTGACAGCCCTGTGCCATCCCTGGGGCCTGGAGGCTGGTTCCCTTTGCCTCACTCACGTTTCTCCCAGCCCTAACGAGCTTTTTTTTTGTGCAGAAACTCAGCAAGCAGCAAACACAGCCCGACTGGCCCAGCTGAGGAGGAAATGGATATTCCCAGAGCCTGCTCTCAAATAAATGACCTACTAAAAATAGCTGTGCTCACGAGCAGGTGAGCATCAAAACCTGCTGTAGTGACTGGGGCTCGCTGGCCTTGGGGACCAAAGTGTTTGGTTGTTTTACCTCTGTGGAAGAGCAGGTGGTGATGCCTCCCAAACTCAGGGTTTGCTGCTCTTTAGCTTTTATTTGGATAAATGGATGCATGGATAACCTTCTCTGTGACTGTTCTGCCCTTCACAGCCCAGCAGGCCAAGCAGGGATCTCGGTGATCCCACGGGAACTCCCGAAGGAGCTCTGCCTTGTCTGGCTGGATCCAGCAGCACAGGGGATGTGTCAGACCGGGGACAAGGGGCAGCATTTGGAGGTGTTCCCTAGTGTCCATAATTCTGGGATTTGTTGGCACCTGACAGGATAAAGCTGGGATTTACTAGAAAATGGGGAGACTTGACTTGAAAACTTGGGCAAGGAGTTTTTTTGTGGTTTTTTTCCTATCAGGTTCTGTAGCTGAAAAGGCTTCTGTCATGTCACCAGAAAAAAAAAATCCTTCTCTAGGTTGTAGATTTTGTGCTTTTAGGAATGGAAAAGTCTGCAGCTGTCTCAGGCTGTTCAAAAGCAGCAAATGTGAGACAGATCTTTCTTGATTCTGTCTTCATGGCTCTGCTGGGCACTTTCTCCCTCATCTCCTGGCAGCAGATGAGCAGAGGAAAGGTCAGGAAGTGCCATGCTGGAATCCTTCCCCAGCCACCACCTCTCCGCGCTGCTCTCCGTGGGTGACGTGCTGGGGATGTGATGGGACAGATGTCACATCGTGACAAGCCCTTGCACTGATCTCTGGAGAAGTTCTGCGTGCTCTGAATGTCATTTATGCAACAGAGGAATGATGCTGTGATTCCTTGGCATTTTAGGGCGCTTGTGGCATGTCCTGGGCTTGTCTGGTTTGCTGTAGGTGCTGAGATAATTCTGGCTTCCCCCTTGGGTGTGTTCCTGTCGCTGTTGAACCAGGAACGGCGAGAAACGACACAGATTCCAGTCCAAGGAGAAAAAGAACTATTTATTAATTTACAAGCTGGTTTTTATATTTTAGTTCGCTTGAATGGCACAAGGCCATTGGTTCCTGACCATCCATCTCCTTAGAATAATTGGTTAGATCTTACAACACCCATTTCAAAATATTTCTCTGGTCAGTATCACAACAATACTGCAGCAATCTTGCACCTGCAAGATAAAGGGATTTGTTTACAGGAACTTCTAACTGTTTTCAGCCAGTGTCTGTGAGAAAGCAAGGACTTTCTCACAGACAGAGGCAGAAAGCTGGAAAACCTTTCTGCAACCCAGGTTTCAGCGTCCACATGTTCCCACTTTGCATTGGCTCCTCTGTGTGCTGTTCCTCACTCAGGATGTCTTCTGGCACCTCTGTTCCCCTCATTTGCAGTCCTGGGTGGTGGCTCAGAGGGTCTGTGGAGATGCCTGCATGTCAATTCCCAGCCGTGGTGATGGAGCAGGAGCTGCCTCGGTGTGTGCAGCTAACAAGCAGCGTTCGGGGAGCCTCTGCAGAGCTGAGCAGTCACCCCTCTCCTCTGCCAGGCCTCCTGTCTGTGCTGCCACTGCAGTCCAGCCCTCTCCTGAATGACTTGCTGGACACCAAAGAATGAGAAATGCTTGGAAAAGGGAAAAGAAATAAAGGCAAGCAGAGCAGCACTCACCAAGCTCTCCGTGCATCCCATTTTGCGTTGCCCTTTCATTCAAATCGAACCGTGCAGTTCTGGGATCAGATGTTTCCTGACAGAAGTGCACAGGGCACGAAGCAGATCTGAAGGGCTGACCTTCTCACACAAGGCTGGGCATAAGTAATTTGCTCCATGGTTGTACCTAAAGGATCAGTCCTGAAAGAATGATGCAAATTTAAAAGGTGGCCTTCAAATTAATACAAGCAATGGAGGAACATAAGAATTGTCAGGCTGGATCGGGCCCTTCTTGCTTAGGTTTATGTTGTGATTTAAAACTCAAATAGCTGCTTCTTCAGAGCAAAGTAGGAGAACTTAATGGCAGGACTCGCCCACGCATTGTACCTTCCCCATCTTTAACAATTAACGTTTCGTTTCAGGCCTGATGAACAAAGAAGAGTCCCCCTGGCTCAGTGCTGTTGGTGTAATTGATACCTCTAAGTGCTCTCTATTAATGTAAATGCTTTGAATCTTCAGGTTTCTCCTGACTTGCTGAGTGTTGATCATGCTTGGACTCACTTGGGACAAGGTACAGAGACAGAGACTCGGGGTTCCTTTTTCATCCTTTGGAATCCCCACCTTTGTCCTCCTGGACTGTTCTCTTTTCTGGATATTAATCAGCAGAACCCCTCAATTTTCCTAATGTACCGTCACATTCCTTGCTTTAGACAAAAATATTTACAATTAACTTGCTTGTGCCTCCTGCATCCTGTCTTTTCTAGTTCACCTTGATGCCTTAGGTTTTAACTTTTATATTTTTCAAATCCTGTACTGCCTAGTGTGTAACTCTGAAGTTTCTTGTGGCCTGTCAGCTGCTGTTCTCTTGTGCTGGTCAGGCACAACAAACCTCTCTGGGTTTGCTCTTCAAGGACACCCAGACTGTCCTAGGCCCAAAATGTGTAAACCAAAATCTTAGAAGGGGGGTAAGCTTGGGGAAATTACATCGTTAACTGAAGTTTTACTTGGAGAATTAACCCTGATATGCAAATTAACCAAACTGATAAAAGTGTGAAGAACTCGAGACCCGCGGTCCATCTTGGGTGTTGCCTTTGGCCTGCCCAGGGTGTGCCTTTGAAGACCCTTCAAACAAATACCTACCTTTATCCCCTTATTCCTGTCTAGTCTCTGTTTTTAGGTGGCCATCTCAGGCATCACCTTTATGAGCATTTTCGAGGTGTTTGATTGTTCCCTGACCCCTGCCCCTGTTTTGAGGCAGGGTGACATTTCCATGCATTAAATGAGACATCTGTGTGTCCAAGGGCATGGCAGATCCCTGGAGCCAGTGGATTTTGCTGTCTTGTCCCAGCCCTGTGGAACTGGTGGCTGAAGGAGCACAGCAGGAGTGTCTGGGGCTCAGGGGGTCATTCCCTGAGTGGTCTGGACCTACTCCAGGAGGGAGGACGACCTCTGAGTCCCCAGAACTGCCTCTGCTGCTCCTCTTGCTGTGAGATTCTGCTCTGGCTCCTTCCTGCTGTGCACCTGATTTATGCACTTCATTAAATCTGTCCCCATTTTCTCTTTCCCCTGAGAGGGCTCCTTGCTCCTCGCTCCTCTGGAAATACATTTTCCTTCATGGATTTCATGGGTGGATCATTAGATGGGTTTCTTTCACCATCCCAAAGCTGTTTCTGCCTTGAGCTCTGGTTCCTGCTGGACAACAGCAGGAGAGGGTGGAAGCAGAGAAGCAGCAGGTTCATTTTGAGCCTGGATCCAACCTCAGGAAGACATGAATGTGCAGAAAGATGGGAATCCTCCTAAGCTGGGCTTCACCAGCGTTTCTGAGGTTTGCTGCTTTTGAAGGAGCCTGTTTGAAAGTAGAGAGAGGGTTCCAGCCCTTTGCAGGAGGAGTTGGTGAGTCCTGAGGTTCCCTGTCAAGCTCCTTGCCCTGGAAAGCATCAGGTCTGACCTGCAGAGGAGGGTCCAGAGAGCTCCACGACAGCTGAGCTTGGAAGGGATGTGTTGCACCCTCAGGGTGCTTGTAAAAGCCTTTTCTTTCTTCTTTCTAATGTACTTTTCTCTGAGCTGTAGCAAGGCCTGAGCTCCCAGTGGCTTGGAATTGCTGTGCCCTGCTAAACCTGTGTGGTTCTGTCTGTCCTATGGAGAAAATGGGGGAGCCAGGAGGATTGAGCACCCTCATTGTGCCCTGCTCGGTCCTGGGGAGTGGTGGGATGTGGGATGTTGGCTTGGCAGGGAGGGACAGATATTCTCTTGATGCCTTAGGTTTTAACTTGTGTATTTTTCAAATCCTGTACTGCTTAGTGTGTAACTCTGAAACTTCATCCAGCCTGTGAGCTGCTGTCCTCTCATGCTGGTTGGACATAACAAACCCTCTCTAGGCCTGAACTCAAGGACTCCTTGTTGTCCCAGGCCCCAAAATGTGTAAACTAAAAGCCTCTGACAGGAGGAGCAAACTTGGGGTAATTACATCACTACCTGAAATTATAATAGCAGAATTAACCTGAGGCTTTTGACTGCCCAGGGTTTACCTTTGAAGGCTCTTCAAATAAATACCTGCTTTTATTCTCTTATTCTTGTCTAGCCTCTGTTTTCAGGTAGCCACCTCAAGGCATCACTCTGGTTGCAGAGTTCCTGTGGGAGGCACAAGCAAGGCTGTAGGGAAATGTGAGGTAGGCTCGGGAATTCCACTTTTTTCAAAGAATTTCTGTAAATAAAAAACTACCTAGCTGTTCTCTGGGTGCCTACAAGCACTTCCCTGTCCAGGGATGGTCCTCTCTACAAGGAAGCATTGGGAATTAGAGCCAGGCCAAGTTGGATGGGGCTTGGAGCACCCTGGGATAGTGGAAGGTGTCCCTGCCCATGGCAGGGGCTGGAATGGGATGCGCTTTAAAATCCTTTCCAACCCAAACCATTCCATGATTCACTGGTTCTAAGTGTTCAACTCTTCTGAAAACCCTCCCCAACCACTCCTTAATCCATATGTCTGTGGAGATCCTGGTGTTTTCACTCCGTGGCCCAAACCTGGAGTGTTTTAGCAGGAGACAAACAGGATGTGTCCTTCTCTTCCCTCACTGACAGCACATGTCTCAAATTGCAGCAGGTACAGAGCTTTATCCTGTCTGTCAAATGTAAGAACGTTTTTCGATCCACTTTAGAGAAAATCAAAATGTTTAATCTAGAAAAGCTTGAAATGCATCATCAACCCATCCACCCCTCCTTGCTTTTCCTTACAGGACCAGCTGCTGATGCAGTGGAAGTCCACGAAGGTTTGAGTGTTCTAAAGCTGCATGTTTGGTGAGAATAACATTTCTTCCCAAATATTAACCTTTTTTATTTGCTTGCATGTGTTGCTGACAAGCTCACACTGACACACATTACTGGCTATTGATTCTTCATTGAGATGTTCTCAATTCTTCTGTGAGAAACTTTATTAGAACGATTTACTCCCTGTGAAACAAATCTAACAACTTTTAGAGAGATCTTGTGATGGCATCAAGCAGCCACAAAACTGTGGTGCTGCACCCTGGTTCAAAATTGACTTGCTGAGCAGTTTCATGTGTTAGCACCTCCTCCACCTCTTCCCTGGTTTTGCCAGAAATGGCAAAAAGACTCCTGAGGTTCCCTCAATTTTGCCTTTTTTCTTATGCAAGAGAAGAAAGTCTAACCAAATTCATGGAGTCCTCGACCTTCCCTTTTACAAGCTGAGGTCTGTTTGCATCTTGTAAACAAGATTTAATATTCTTAAAAAAATCTCCATAGAGCTGAATTCATATTTCATTAAAGTATCAAGTCTTGTTTTAAGTTCAAAACCTTGAACACTCCGAGTTTGAGACTCCCACAGAGCTGCTGTAATTTGGGACAGGATATTCTCCTGTGTTCAGCACTCAGTATTTCACTGGGGTTTTTTTTACTTGTTCCTGTGTTGGAAAACAGCAAAGACAAGTATTTGCTCTCCATTTCATCGCTCCCTCGGGACTCTGATTAACCTGCTGCTCATTCCTTTCCTGAGGTAAATTCATGGGTTTGTTCTTTCTCTGTGTAGGAGGAGGAAAAAAAAAATCTTTGCCATCAGTGCTGTGTGAATCTCTGCTAAGCTGGTGTGAGCTGTTCCTGGGCATGGGTGGGCACCAGGCAGGTCCTGGCAGGGCTGAGGGGCTGCTTTGCTTTGGAACCTTGCAGTGCTCAGTAGCACCTGCTGCTCATCACATCCACCCCATTCCTGGGGGCCACACAGCCAAGAAATGAAACGTTGAAGTAAAACTTGTACTATACCACTGGACTGCAGAAATAACACTTCTACACCATCAAATGGCTGATTTTAAAGCTGTCTCTTAGAGAGGACTCCTCTGGGCAGCCCCAACCAAACTAAAGCACTGACAGCCCTCTGAGCAGTGGGGGAAATCCACGGTGTGTCCCAGATGTTTATAAAACCAGGACTGAGGCAGTGCCACGAGGCAGCAGGGCTGGGATCCCCAACCATTTGCTTGTTTCAAACCTCAGCACACTCCCCAAATCTGTGCCCTTTCTCAAGGGCTCCTGTTGATCTCCTGCATCCCCCCCCCCACAGCAAAGTGCTGGGGGATGGTGCCACCACAGATGTCTGGGCTTTCTGCTTTGTTGAATTCACATCCATTATTATAACATGCAAATTCCTTGGCGAGGAGAAGAAGGAAATGCACATTTCTTTTCTTTTCCATAATCATCTTTGCTAGTCATAGGGCAGTTGGAATAATGTGTTCTCTTTCAAATGAAAACAAAGGCATAAAAATAGAGCTTCAGAACCCAGAACAGTGGCAAGATCTTTAAATAAATCCCCTCAGAATACTTGATTTTTAAATTGATTGCTTCAAATAGATTCCCCAGCTCACCTTCTCTCCAGAAGATGCTTTTATCAGATCCAAAACTAAGGGTGTTTAGTCAGAAGAGCTTAAGTGAGGCTTTTCTAGCAATTGCCTGTTAGACCTTAGCCAAAACCAAATGTCTGTTTGTGCCTAGATACATTCAGTTTCCTTTGCAGCTTCCCTTGGTGCAGTTGTTCATTCTTTGCAGTTGTCTCCATTCCTGGCCCCTGCTGTTAAATTGCTGCTGCATTTCCCTGCAGAGAAGGCTGCACTTTATTGATAGATGAAGTGATTCCAAATAATCCTTTGTCCAAGGCAGTAACTATTTTTCTTTAGGGAAAGCCCCTTAGCTGGAATGTGCATCTTAACAAACAAATAAAACAATGCCAAACTCACTCGTGGATGAAAGGGGAGGGGGGGAACCTCAGAATTTAATTGGTGGAATGAAATGAATGCATTGTCTGGGCAGTGTCCACCACCTCATCCTCTCACACTGAGGGAGAGGGTCACTGGAGCAGGCAGAGTGTCTGCTGACCCTCAGGACTTGTGGGTGGCTTGCAGCAAAGCAAACATCTCTGGGATGCATCCCACAGGGAGGCAAATCCATCAGAGAGCTCATAGCCTGGAAATCTGGTGCCTGAGCTGCCTGAAGCTGCCTCCTTGGGGCACCATGAAGCACCCTGGTGACGCCAAGGAATCTCAATCCCTGAAAAAGAGCCTCTTCCCCTTTTCCCTGAGGCCAATGAATGACCACGGACCTGGCAGTGCTGTAATTCCTGTCTGCTCAAGGAAAATCCTGGATGTGAGCAATGGAACAGGTCAGGGAACTGAGAGCATTGCCAGGCTGGCAGCGAGGATTTCACACTCAAGCAGATTGTTGTTGCCATTCCAGCACCTCTAGCATCGGGCTGGCTGGAGCACGAGTGCTGGGCCTTGGCAAATCCAGCTTTTGAGTTCTGGCTTTTCTACAAACTCACTGTGTGAGTTTTGGCAACTTGCTTAATTTCCCTGAGCGTGATCCAAAACCTGGAGAAGTCAAGGAGAGTCTTTCCTGGAGCTTAAATCTGCTGTAAACAGGCTCCTTAGGTCTCTGTTTTTGTCTCCAACGTGGGGAATGTGCTGCCTCTCCTATATTGGCTGCAAACTCTGCATGCCAGCGTTTGTTCCTGGCTGTGAGCACAGCAGAGCCCTGATTTGGGTTGGCATTCTGGAGGTTCAAGGCAAAGAGAACCCGTGGGCACCCCGCAGATACAGGAACCCTGCTGGGTGGCGAGGAGCATCCTCCCAAATTCTGTGCTGCTCGCGTGTGGGAATACAGAACAGAAGGGCTTGCACGGCTCCTGTTTATCCACTGCAAAAATAAAACCACCCAGAGAGGGTCAGGGTCAGCCTGGATGTAGGGGTTGCACTGGTAGTGAAAGAACAGGGGTATTATTGTAGAATCACGGAATTCCGGAATGGTTTGGGTTGGAAGGAACCTTCAAACTCATCCTGTTCCATCCCTGCTGTGGGCAGGGACCCCTCCCACTGTCCCAGGTTGCTCCAAGCCCCTTCCAGCCTGGCCTTGGACACTGCCAGGGATCCAGGGGCAGCCACAGCTTCTCTGGGCACCCTGTGCCAGGGCCTCCCCACCCTCACAGGGAGGAATTTTTTTCTAATACCCAATCTAAACCTACTCTCTCGGTTAGAAGCCATTCCCTGTGTCCTGTCACTCCAGGCCCTTGTCCAAAGTCCCTCTCCAGCTCTCTTGGAGCCCCTTTAGGCACAGGAAGTTTCTGAGGATGATGGTCCTGTAATACGCCAAGAACAGTGGTAGAGTAGAGGAAATTAGGGCAGAAGTTCATTTTCACTTCACTTAAAAGCAGAAACCCTTCAGTTTTAGTCCAAAACTACTCACTAAACCAGAACAGTAAGATTTTAGTTCCCCCTTGTCCTATCACTGCTTGCCCATGCAAAAAGTTGCCCTCCCTCTTTTCTAAGTCCCCTTCGGGACCTGGAAGGTGTCAGTGAAGTCCCCCAGAGCCTTCTCCTCCCCAGGCATATCAGCATGACTTAAGCAGGAAGAAGGATTCCTGCAGGCATTTCCTGGTCTGCAAAAGGCTTTTGCCTCCTTGGGCAGAGCCCAGCACAGCATCTTCCATGCCAGAGCTGGCTCCTTTTCTGCTCCATGGTAGTTTTGTGAAGGCAAACTGGGGCTGTTTGCAGCTCTGCCTGCAGGATCTGGGCAGGAACTCCTGTCTCTCCCCACTTTCCTTTCCATCTTCTGCAGGAATCCCCAGTCCAGCCTCTTCCCTCAGCTCCTGCACAGCCTGAGGAGTGCAGCTGCACCCGGAGATGGGCTGTGCATTCCTGCAGGGAAATGTCAGCCGAGTGACCCTCATTCCCAGCGAGCCACAGGGCTGGGGACATCAGCTACGAGCCAAGTGGGTCACAATCCAAGTCCCCGTCTCACACAAACCATGCTCATGAGCAAACCACGGAATTCTGCTCCCGGCGGGACAGGGCAGCTGTGGAGCTGAGCTGGTGCCGGTGCCCCAGGCTGGGGGTGGAGTTCCATTGGCTCGGATACGGATTTGGGAGCAGTGGTGGCTCCGGGATGGATCTGAGGTGGTTTGGATAGGAAATTTGGGGCTCTTCAGTAGCCAAGGAGAGGATGATGTGGGACTGGAGCAAGGGGTAGCTCAGGGCTCTGGAGTTTTGAACCTCTGAGAGGAGGATTAGGGGGGGCTGGGATGGAGAGGCCTGAGGAGTTACAGCGTGTGGGCAGAAATTAGGAAGGCCAGGTTGGATGGGCACTGGAGCTGATCTAGTGGGTGGCATCCCTGTCCTTGAAAAAGTTGAGGTCCCTCCTGACCCAAACCACTGTGTGACCTCTCAGAGGAAGGACACCCTGGGGACACTCTGTGTCTCAGGGTTCAGCATGAGGGCAAGGACAGCTTTCCCTGAGCTGTGTGCCTCTATTCTCCTGCTGGAGGCTCAGCAGCTCTGGGAATTCTGGCACAGGGCTCCAGGTGTTGGACCTGAGCAGGGAGAGAGAGACTCAGGGAGGATCTGAAGCCGGGTGGTTTCACACCCTTAACTACAGCAGCCTTCAGATCATCACTGGCCTAGGCAAGAACAGGCAGGTTTGTCCCAGCCCTCACTGCACTGCCGCAGCAATTTATGGCTCCCGTGAGCTTTGCTCATTTAAAAAGTGCCCATGGAAGCATTTCTCATGGAAAGTCTTTCCAGCATATTTTAATGGAGAAGGAGTGAGTGTATTTGTTTGAAGTGGTGCACTAGAAAGCTGCTCCGAGCCTGGCAGGCAGTTGTTGCCCACCCCTGTGATGTAAAGAAAGTCTCATTGTGAACCCTTCATGACAGATTGAAAGACAAGCCCAAGAACTCCCACAGCATTCAGCCTCGTTTTGGACTCCCCAGTAAAACTTTTAGTTCAGATGGCTTTTGCTTTCGTTCCTGAGGTCAAATCTAAGGTTGCACAACTGAAAAATGTAGATTTAGGATTCGTGTTGCTCCCTGGCACTTTTTATTCTTTCAGTGCTACCCTAAGTTTCATTAACCTGGAGTTAAGCTAAGGTTATGCTCTTCGATGAGCATAATAAAACGCGCTGCCTGGGCTGAGGAACATATTTCTTTCATGGTGCTTTAAGAGGCCTATAAAGCTGTGATTAAATGATGTCTGAGCTTAGCTCTTCTGCAGCATCTTGCTGAGAGCAGAATCAAAACCTTGTTGGGACCTCGTCTTTCATACAGCACTGTCACAACGAGGTGCAGAGCCACCAGACCCAGCAACTCTGCTTATTTTAAGGCAGCGACAGCTGAGGTGCCAGTGGCCCTTTGCAGATGCCTGTAACACGATGCTCACGTAAGTAACAGCCCAGTTCATCCTGCGGCCCCAGGAATGTGCTGGTGTGTGCTCAGGGAGTAGCTGGCACGGCAGGGAGGGCTCAGAAATCCCTGCCCAGCACTGAGCTGGGGCTTTGGAAGGCACGAGATGTGCAGGGTTTGTTCAAGGGAAACAGCTGCACGCAAGAGAAAAAAAAAAACAAGGAGAAAGGAAAAAAAAATAGAAAGTGAGGCAGTCAGAGGGGCAGAAAGAGCATGGAGCTGTGCCAGGGGAGGGTCAGGCTGGAGATCAGGGAAAGGTTCTTCCCTCAGGGAATGGGCACGGCCCCGAGGCTGCCAGAGCTCCGGGAGCGTTTGGTCAGCGCTGCCAGGGATGCCCAGAGTGGGGTTGTTGGGGGGTCTGTGCAGGGCCAGGGGCTGGACTGGATGATCCTGTGGGTCCCTCCCAGCTCAGGACATTCTGTGATCTCTTGTCCAACACAGTGGGCACTCCTGGCTGCTTCGTGCAGAGGCTGCATTGGTTTTGTGGCACAGCAGCAAGATAAATCTGCGTCTTTTACTTGTGGTGTTTTAATACTGAAGTGTTCCAGCTTCCTTGTGGTTTACTGGGAGCAAAGTGCTCCCCTCGGACCCAGCCTGTCCCTGCCGTGCTGCACGGCCACCCCAGAGCAGGGATTGTCACTGCCACCACCCCACGGCCCACTTTGGAAGGGACACAGTCATGCAGAGGATCACAGGCTCATCTCCCAGTCAGGCTTTTCCATGGAACTTGAGCACAGTGGTTGGACGGTCCTGAAAAATCATTGACTATGTGAAGTGCCAGGCATGGCAAGGAGCTGAAATCTGGGCTTGGAGAGGGCTGGGGATTAACACCAGGGGCTCAGGCTCATGCAGCCAGAAAACTTCAGCAAGATTTTCTCCTGGAAGAGAACAGAGTGGTTGTTACTGAGATGGGGAAAGCAGAGCTTGCTGCTGTGGTGTTACTTTAATAGAGGTTGTGTAACTTTACCTTGTTCTGAGCTCCCAAACTTTTCTGGCTGGCAATAGGAACACTGCCACAGCACGAGCCTCAAAGCAAGAAGCCTTGGAAGCTTCCCAGGAAGGCTGGGGAATCAAAGATGGGCAGCTTAATATAGAGACAAAGTCTGAGCAGGCAGCAAAACAGCAGGGCCTGAGGTGCAGGGCCCGTGTGAAGGCCCAGCATTGCTCACTTCCATGGCTGCTCTCCCTGCAAAGGGGCAGCTGAGTAAGGATTTCTTCATTTGGCAAAGAAATGTCTCAAATGGCAAGGAGAAGAGTCCTGAGGTGATTCCCACAGGGATGATTAGCCTGTGTTCAGTCAAGGACCGTGCCTGGTGAGAGTGCTCCCCATGGTGCTGTATATTTGCATCAGTCCTTGTCCAGTGAGTGAATATTCCACAGGCTGGGATAGGAAAGGGGATCTGAAGGTGCAGGGAAGGACAGTGACTGTTTCATGGCCACACACAGAGAGGTGGCAGAGCAAGGCAGGAAACTTGAAGGGACTCCACATAATGGGGCTGTCCCAAAGCTGGCAGGTTGCTTCTGACTGCGAGGATGGGGAAGGGAAGGGCAAAAGGGGGGAGTTCCTCCTGCCTCATGTGTCCTTGGGCACACAGATCTGCCCACCTTAGTCCCAATCCTGACATCCCAGTGCTGTCCTTGGAGCAAAGCCTTGAATTCTCAGGAATTTCCAGTGCAGACCAGCTACCCCCCCAGCCTGCCCAGCCCCACACTCTGAATCTCCTTCCAGCAGAGCCAGCAGAGGGTTTTCAAGCAGCTTCTGATCCCAGAAGTGATTCCTTCCAGTCCCTGTGACAGCTCTGAGTGCTTCAAACTGAGCAAGTGGTGTTATCCGCACAAGGATCTTGAAATCACAGCAATTGTGTAGGATGTGAGAGGGACCTGCCAGCTGCAGGTCACACTCCTTTCCTGCCAAAACCACTTGAACTCCAGCCCTTGTCCCCAGACACGTGCTCCTGGGACAGGGCACTCTTTTCACTGCATTCGCTGCTCTCTTATGGCTTAAGATGGGAGGCTTGAAAGAAACAGCTCTTTTTCAGGCAAACCTCCTCCTGGAATACTTGGCTCAGACACTAAATAGACAGAAAAGCCACTCAATGGAAAAGGACTTTGTGTTGTCCCCATAAATCTTTCATCCAATGCCCTCCACATGCACCAGGAGAGATCTCAGGGCATGATCTTCTGTGAGAGCATTGCAGAGATTAGGAGGTATAAATGTCAGTCCATCCACAACTCGCTGTCACTTAGCTGAGCTGCTGCTCCAGCAGGCAGGGAGGAATGGGAATTTTTCTCTTCAGTCCTACACAAGGACCTGTTCCTATGGAAAACCAACTGTTCCTCGTGGATGGGGTGGGATCAGCCCCCAAAACTGCCTGGTTTGGTGTGTCCAAATCATGTCTGTGCATCCTCCAGTGCAAGGGAGCCCAGCTCACAATTTAGACTTGGCCACAGGGAGACAAAATGAAAGAATCCTGTCTGGCCTTGCCAAAAGGAGTGGGATAAGTCCTCGTGTGTGCCCTGAGCTGCTCCTGCAGGACACTGTGCTTTCACTGCGGCTGAAGGTGTTTAAGGAAAGGCTGGACCTGCCGTGGTCTGGTAGACAAGGCCGGGTTGGGTCATAGGTTGGACTTAATGACTTCTGTCCTAGGTTACAATGTAAGATGTGCCCAAAAGTATGTGTTCTATCACCATCTTCATAAGCTGTTAAAAACCGGTGGGGCACTGTTCCCCATCTCCTTTATGACTCATCCTTGATAAACTCCAGGGATATCTTCTGTCAATGGGCCAGCTGTTGAAACCAGGTGGGGCAGGGTTCTTTATCTCTCCCATGACCCATCCTCACTCCGGGGGATATCTTCTGTCCACGGGCCACCAAACCTCACTGCATGACTCAGAAAATTCCATCATCCCAGTGTGAGATGCTCTGCCCAGGGGGAGGAACCGAGCATCCTGGATATAATCTGAGATTTCGAACACCACAGGCAGCCTTTTTCCACTGGATTCCCAGAGGAAGACCAGACCCTTTTCTACAGG
Organism: Edolisoma coerulescens; assembly: GCA_013397115.1. Taxonomy (NCBI): domain Eukaryota; kingdom Metazoa; phylum Chordata; class Aves; order Passeriformes; family Campephagidae; genus Edolisoma; species Edolisoma coerulescens. The sequence continues at coordinate 16,282 of VWZW01004140.1, forward strand.
ATCGCTTCTTCAACAGAACCATCACTCCAGGAGGACCATTTAATGGGACTGCTACCACCACCCTGACCGACAGGGTGTCAGGCTGTATCCTGACTCTGACAGTGGGGTTTTTTTGTACTATTGCGTTTATTTTATTTTTCCTATTAAACTGTATTTCTGACTTGGAGTCTCTCACTGGTTTGCTTTCAAACCAGTACAACTTCAGAGGTCTTTTCCAGCCTCACTGACCCTGTGATTCTGCAGTTCCTCCAGAGCCAGGAGTCCTCGCCTTGCACACTGGGATGTGCCCAAAGAACACAGCACTGCATGGTGGGTGCTGCCTGTGCTCCCTGCTGAGCCTCCAGCAGGGCAGGGCCTTCCCGAAGGACACACTTTGGTGCAAAGCAGACACCAGCCACAGGTCAGAACAGCTTCAGGATCTTGGAGAGCAACTCCTAATACCAGGATTCTTCTCCCTGGAACATATTGTGCAGCTTCTGCTCTTGGCAAGCCTGTCCAAGCTATCCACGCTGAATCAGGGGCTGAACTTTGCCTGGAGCAATCACTGGCTGTGGTAAACACCTGGTGGTGAGGCGAGAGCGAGCTCACATCTTATGGCTGTGTGCTCGGAGCTTTGTGAGCACCTGCACCTGCAAGAAGCAGGATCCTGGAGCATATTCCCTAATTTTCACCTTTTGATGTAGATTAAACAGTGGCTCAGGAGGTCATGTTTAGATCTCAGCATTAAAGCACTTCAGCAGAGACAGTTCCTGTTCAGGAAGAGTGAATTATTCGAGGACTAGCATTGCCCAGCACATTTTTCTTCACTAATGCCACTTCATGGCTAGAAAGTCTCAATTCTGAGTCACATGTGTAAACATTGGAGCAGTCATTTATCCAGTGCACAATTTGTAGGGATGACAAGTCATTTAAATAGTGTGTGTAACGCAAAAAATCCCGGTGCTGATTTAGTGGCTTTATTATTACCCTGTCAGGAAAATTAATGTTCTATTTGCACAAAGCATCCATTCAGGCTCCCTATCTGCAGCAGCAGAGAGGCTGGGATCCGGGCTGAGGTGTCCTGAGGATGGAGAGATGTGTGGTGTCCCAGCTCCCAGCGGAACTGGCCTTTCCCAGGATTGCCTGGCACTGGGAAGAGCGCATCCCAATTAGCGGCTGAGCAGGCCAACAACAGAGTGACAGACAGCCCTAAGTGTGAATCCACAGCAGTGATTCACCCAGCAACTGGCTCCTTTCCAATGAAATGGTGGGAATTTTTGGGTTTTTTCTTTCTTTTTTTTGGTTGGAGCAGAGGAGCCTAAGGGGAAAGCACAGGAAGGAAAATACCAGCAACAAGCTCTGCAAACCCAGAAACAACTCGGCTCTGTTTTGTAACAAGAGGAAGGAAGACACTCTCCCACGTCTCCCTGCTCCTCTGCACTGTGTTTTCCAACAAGTACAGTCGGGTAGAAACTGGCAGGGAGCAGCAGGAGGGGGCTGCTCCAAGGGGAACGTGAGGCAGGAGTGGGGAACAGTGAGGCAGGAGTGGAGCAAGGTCCTGCTGCAGCCCCCAGGTCCTGCCTGAGAGGAGAGGTCCAGCAGCCTCCACTGGGCTCAGCCAGTCGTGTCCAGACACGTCATGGTGGCAGATCCTGGATCCAGCCAGGAAGCCAAGCCAGGATTAGCAAGGCCAAGCCCAGGCTTAGCTGTGGCCGGGCCAGGCTGGGAGCAAAGGGCTGGAGCACAGCAGGTGGCTCCAACAAGGGCCCTCCCAGCTCTTTTCCAACAGCCCGGCACCACAGCTGACTCACAGAATCCCAGATTCTCAGAATCCCAGAATCCCAGAATCATTCTGGTTGGAAAAGGCCTCCCAGACCATCGACTCCAAGCTGTGACCGATGCCCACCTTGTCACCAGCCCAGAGCACTGAGTGCCACATCCAGGCCTTCCTTGGACACCTCCAGAGATGGGCACTCCACCACCTCCCTGAGCAGCCCCTTCTAATGTTTAACAACCCTTTCCATGAAGAAATTCCCCCTGAATTCCCTCCCCACCTTGTGGGGTGTTTTTTAGAGCTGGCTTTTGAACTCTTTTAATGTGGGGTCTGAATTTTCCATATGCTGGGGAGCTTGGGAGGAAATTAAGGGAGCCCCAAGGAACCTGTGCACCCTGAGAGACTCATCCTCATTCAATTTAGAGTTCCCTACCTCTCCTTTCAGGGAGAGTGCATATCCCATGAGCCAGTTGTCTGGAAAATGCATGGCCAGGGGGTAGAGACGGCTGTAAATATTCCCTGGTGTGATGGCAGCAACGTGGAGGAGGGAAAATAAACTGTCAGCTTGAGAAGTGAAAGAACGAAGCCATGAATAAGAGCATCTAAACAGGCTCTGGAGCATGGAGCTGCACCATGGAATGGATGCAGCAAGGTGGAATCCACGGTGGATTTTCCAGAGGTCTCCCAGGGCAGCAGAGCCTTCCAGCAGATCCCTTTGGGCAGGAGCCTCTGCAGAAGCCCTGTGGTGATGGATGGGCAGGCAGGGACCTCTCAGAATGAAGCTGGGCCCTCAGAATATTCCCTGTGCTTCTTCCAAAGTGAGGATACACTTGAGAGGTTCCAGAAGGCTCCCATGGAGATGTGTCCACTTGACCCGGCCATGGCGAGATGGGCTGGAAAGAAAATGAAACACCGAAGGAGAATCAGCTGTTAAAGCACTTTGACTGGTGAGGCAACCAGGTATTCATCCCTTTGGAGTTCTTCCTGACAGACTGCAAACAGAGGGGAGCTGAACCAGCCGGGCCTGGTTTGCCACCTCTCTTTACACCTGCACTTTGATGAAGGCTCCCTTCATCATCCGGGTTGTGTAAAGCAATTTCTTCTGCCATTTTCGTTTAGTTCCCTGCAGGTTTCTGAACCTTTTATAGAGCCTTGGGTGAAGCTGTTGAGCTCCTGGAATTGTGAGGCACCAGAAGAGGTTGTCCATGAATATGAGGGATGAACATTCTGGGAGGGTTTCAGAACACAGTCAGACAAGGCTCTCGGTGACCTGATCCAACCTTGAAGTTGCCTGCTTTGAATCTGTCTGTGATTCCAAATTCTCTGTGCTACCATAAGACTGGAAAAGAGATGTTTTATTAAAAGCCGAAATGTTTATTCAGTCTCTTAAATCTGCACACTCAAGAAAGGAGAAATGATTTCTTTTTATTTATAATAAAATTCTGAGGTTTTAGGCCTAATCTGATGGGGACTTTGATGTCTCCTCTGCCTTACTTTTTTAATATTTTTTTTTTTTTTGTGATAAGGGCTTGGCTTTGAAAACTAAAAAATTATTAGTTAAAAAAGCAAGGGAAGTCCACTCCTGGTGACCTTTCCTTCTGGTTCTCCGAGGGATGTGTTGAAATTCCAAGCTGCTCTGGAAGCTGACTGCAAGGAGACACCACAGGAGCTCGGTTCTCCTGGAAATGCTCTCTGTGTGGGAGAAGAGAGAGGGAGGCATTTAAGGATAAGAAAAGTGAGGCAGGGAAGAGCGGAGCTGCTCAGCAGTCAGATGGAGTTTGTTTCTGCCAGCAGTGGATCCCCCACCGGGCTTCACCTGCTGCAGCTCCAGCAGTGGGAAGAGCGAAGTGTCCGCCTCAATTCCGGAGCTGCCCGTGCTGGATCAGCTGCCCTGCCCAGGGGAGGTGGGATGTGGGCCAAAAAGTGCTTTTAGGCAAGGCTGAGACCTACTGAAGTGCTGAAGTGGTGTCACCCAGCTGTCCCTGCCCTGCTGTGTCCCTCTCCTGGGGAGGGAGCGCTGCCCCTGTCCCCAGACGGAGCTGAGGGGTTGAATCCCTGCTGGAGGCTGGGGAAGGCACTTGCAGTGGGAATGCTGGAAAGAGGAGGTCTCAGGTCTCAGGAAAGGGCAATTTTCCAGTGAAGATGGACCAGGACACGTCTGGGTGTGGGATTTGGACTGACACCGTCAGTGAGTGGTGGTGATCTGATTAGTCCATGAAATGTGCCAATTAGGCACAATTAGTCCATGAAATGAGTGGGGTTTCCTCTTCCACACAGCGTGGAAATGGAATCATTCAGCAGTGAAAGGAAGTGTGATAACCAGTTAAAGAAAAGTGTGATGTGGGAAAGGAAAAAAACCCCAAGCCAGTAAAATGGAGAGTCCATAGCTTAACACAACAGGGATATGGAAATGCTGCACAAGGAAAGATGGGAATGCCATTTCCAGACTCTTTGTTTGCAGAGAGACTCACCTCTCTCCATGAGGGGCTCCTTGCAGCTGTGCTTGTTTCTGTGCTGCCTGAATGAAGGAACCTGATGGATGAAATCCCATCTTGTATCAGGGAGTGAGGAGAGCTGGAGGAGAGACAGGACATGCTGTTAATTCTGGTGAGTGACCCAAAGCAGAGCATGGAAAATCTAAAATGAACAATATCCTTGACTGTGAGCTGGCCAACAACGGAAGGAATAGAGGGAAAAGTTGTAGGAAGAGCCTGGATGATCTTTTAGAGCAATGGTGAGGGGAGAAGGCTTGAGAGAGGAGGATTCACAGTGAAATCTGTCATCTGGAACTGGCTGAAAAGACCAGCCTGGGACCTCTTTTTCTGAAAGTTCAGTGGCTCAGAAGAGATTTTCATTTTTCTTTTCTTTATTTTGTGTTAATTTCCTTTATTTTAAAGTACCTCTGGGTTTAAGCTTCTGCTTCTGTTTCTTTAATTCAGCCCCAAAGCTGAGTGGAACCCAGGGTCCATGTGGGTGCTCTCCAAGAGCTCCCATTCGAGCCAATGGATCCACACCAGCTCAAGTTCCTGCCAGGAAGACCCTTTCACCAATCTTTGAAGAAAAGAAGAAAGAAGATTCACTACAAGAAACCAAAAAGCTGCCAGGGATGCTGGCACTCTGTCCCTGAAGGATGGGGGTGTGGTTAGGGGTTATCCTTGGGAAACACTGCAGCTGTACAGGGATAAATGGGCAGAAATTCTCTAACTCCACATGAGACATCTTGGCTGGCTGGACACTGAACTCTCCCTGTTGTTTGGTGCCTCCTGAAATACATTCAGCACAGAACAGGATGTTTTGAAAGGTCTTCTCTCTGCACAGCACTTCTTCCCATCCCTCCTCAAACCAGCAGTGCCACTAACAGCAGTAAATGTATTTATTTTCCTGCTCTGTCTTGTTAAACTCCTGCTTTTCTCTGCTGCTGCACATCAGAGATGTTAACTCGGTGCTAACCTGGTAAAGCTGGAGAGCTGGGCCCAGGGGAGAGCGAGGGAGAGGTTGGTGGGGAGGCATCCAGCAGCTGAAGCAGAAAAAAATGTGACTTTATAAATCCTTCATCCCCTACATCTTCCCAGAAACATTTCTCAGCAGTGTCCTTATGGAAAATTAAACTCGACTCTGGCAAGAAGAAACCCTCATGTAACTTCTGTGCCTCTAGACAGCCTCGCTCTGTCATTTTTTTGGAACAGCAGGCCTTGCCTTGGCTTCTTGGTTTGCCTGGTCTCAGAGCAAAGTTAAAGTAAGGAAAGCATCTCTCGGCCTGTCTGGAGGGTACAAGGGTAGAGAAACATCAGAAAATGAGTGAGGAGCTTCTGGGACCATCACATCTCATTAGGAGGAGCAGAGCAGTGCTGAGAGCCCCTGCCCACGTGAGGCTGCTTGAGAACCAGGCAGGGGCTGTGCTGGGGTTTGTGCCAGATCCCTGCACCCCTCCCCTGTCCCCGTGCCTGCTGTGGGGGCTGCCCATCCCCATGTTTGGGGTACTCACAGGGGGCTGGAGATGGGTTCTCCTGGTGTTTCCCCCTGCTGGAGCTGCTCTGGCACCACCAGGGCGTGTTTGCCCGGCTGAGGGTGCTGCCCCTGCCCCTCTGCCCTCCCCCAGGCCCCCGTGGCTGTGCCCATCTGGCATCAGGGATGACAGACCACAGCTGGCACGAGGATTTTGTAACCCTGTGTCAAAAGTTTCCATGAGACTTCCCAGAAATACCCAATCCCCTGGGCAGGGACCCTCTGCTGGGAGTTTTGATCATGGGTCACTGGTGTAAAACTCAGGCTTCAGTGGACACCAAAGGTGCCATTTAATGAGTCAGTGGTTCTGGAGAAGCACTTTGAGGCCACACAGGTGACAGCCTTGTCCTGGAGAGCCGTCCAAGAGCACGGAATCGTGGAATTCATGGAATCCAGGATGGTTTGGGCCCTTCCAAATCCTTAGGTTCCAGCCCCCTGCCATGGGAAGCACCGCTGATGACAGGCACTCCTTAAAGCATCCACCACCCCAGAGCAGGAGCATCCTGCAAAGGAAAGGGGGCAGAAAGAAAAATAAACTGAGATTGCCTTGTTCACAGCATTTCCAGGAGAATGTCAGGGAAAAGGTCTCTCCCAGGCCCCACTAAAGCACTGCCAGGCCCCAAAGAGTCACAAAAAAGAAGATCCTAAGAGGATAAGACACAAAGAGAACACAAACGCAAGGTGTGGGCAGGCTTGGCCTTTGACAGAGCCTGAGGACAGGCAGAGCTGTGCATGGGTGGAGGAAAGCATCCATGGGGAAAATCACAGCCTCAGCACAGCCATGAGCAAATCCTGTGAGCCTCCTGCTTGGAAAGGAACAGCCAGCCATGGCATCTTCCAGGATGATTTCCTAGCCCACACTGTGGGATATGAAGGGAATCCTTGCTGGAGCGATTCCCTGTCTGACAAACGCTGCAGACCCTTGTCTCACCGGGCTGGGATTGAGCAGTGACCCAGGGTAGAGCTGGAGTGTGGCATTTGGGAAGCTGGGATGGCTTCGCATCCCTGCTCACCCTTGATGGGCTGTTCCTCTTGATTTGCTGTGACTTCTCATATATTTTTGGAGAAAAGTGAATGACAGCCTATGAGAGGCCATCATTGCCCTTCCTGCTTTACAGATCTCAGTTTATCCTTTCAGTCAGCTTTGTTTAAGGAGCTCAAGGTGCAGGAAAAGCTGTTCCCAAAGGGCTGGGATGCTCCACATTTGATTTTCAAGTCTTCTGGTTGTCATTGGCCAACAGCTATAAATAGGTGGCACTGCCAAGGCTGGCATCAAACCCAACATATTTGAGGGAAGCAGAAGAAAAGCAGCTTCTGCCCGCAGACTCTGATGTCCTTTGTTCCCAGGTGACAGCCCCTTCAGCCCATTTCCTGCCCTTGCTGCTGCAGAGCATTCCAGAAGATACCTGCTCTTACCCACTCCTGGGAGCTTTGCTCATGTACCTCATCCCAGGGACAGTGTTCAGGGTGAAATTCCCACGGGTTCTGTTGCTCTTCCTAGATTTCAGGGGAGAGGAATTTCAGATTCCAGATTTTTTTACTTGCTCTTACCAAGAGCTACACCTGTGAGGGCAGGTCTGGAAGTGCTGTGGAGTCTCCTGTTTCCCTTGGCTTCAGTGAAGCCCTGATAATGTATGGATTTATGGTTCCCTCCAGGATTCTGAGGGGCCAGGAGGGAGATCAAGGCCCCTTCTGTCTTCAGAATCTTGAAAATTGTTTCTGTTGGACAAGACCTTCAAGACCGTGGAGTCCAACCATTCCCCCAGCACTGCCAGGCCACCAAACCATGTCCCCAAGTGCCACATCCACAGGGCTTTTAACCTCCCCCAGGGGCTTTAAATAGTTTAAATAGTTGCTTCAAAGCTTGAATTAGCAATTTTCTCCCATGACGGGCACTTTGTTGAAACCAAAATGTTTTTTAAACCACACCAGTGTTCTCTGAAATGCTGGGCTGCTGGAACAGGTTTCTTTTCTTCATCGTGTGGATGAAGTGACATTGTCACAATACTTATCTGTTCCTCAGCCTGTTGTGCTGATGACACTGCTGCTGAGGAATGCTCTTGTCACTCTTGACAAATTCTCAGTGTGTTTGCAGTGACTGCGGGAGGAAACTTCCACGGATACCCACAGGGACTGACTGAAGGATCGCTGAGCTGATAAAACAAAGCCCTGCTGGGCCAGACACCCCAAATTCTGCATTTGTGGGGTGTGGAAAGAACGGGTGAGTTCTGCTGCAGCAGGTTCCCTGAACAGGAGGGGGGATTGCAGTGGTGTCCTTGGGGAACGGGGTCTGGATATCGGCCCATCCTCCTACCCCTCCCCACCACTGCTCCTGCTGGGCTTCAGTCCCATCCCTCATCCCCACACCCTCCTCATCCCCACACCCTCCTCATCCCCACACACTCCTCATCCCCACACCCTTCTCATCCCCACACACTCCTCATCCCCACACCCTCCTCATCCCCNCTCCTCATCCCCACAACCTCCTCATCCCCACACCCTCCTCACTCCCTACACCCTCCTCATCCTTACACACTCCTCATTCCTTCCAGGACTAAGTTCCTACACAGAAGAATCGGCCCTTGTCACATTCACCCCCTGGTTTTTAGATTACACCTTCTCTGAAATAATCTAACTCTTATAAAATAATGTAAGGACACCCTTCCACCCCAATCTCATCAGTCAGCACAGTGCACTCTGGTTGCCTTTAATTTATTTTCCTAGCAATTAAAATGTGTACTTACTTCTGCAAGCTCCTTAAATCCAATACCACTTTAGACGTTTCTACCGAGACAATAATTGGGTTTGTGCTGAGCAGATGAACTTCTTGATCACTGAATTCTGAAAAAGGCCACATCCTCCTTGTTACAATTTTTTAATTACTCTTTTGCAGTTTTCCTCATGCAGGACATTTTGTGTTCTGCAAGTTTATAGTTTCCTAAATGCTCTTTTTGTTTAGGTTTTCCTCCAGAAAAGGATGAGAAGATGTTTCATAAAAGAACCAGAATGGTTTGGGTTGGGAGGGACCTTAAAGCTCATCCAGTCTCCCCCCCTGCCATGGGCAGGGACACCTTCCACTGTCCCAGGGTGTTCCAAGCCCCATCCAACCTGGCCTTGGACACTTCCAGGGATCCAGGGGCAGCCCCAGCTTCTCTGGGCACCCTGTGCCAGGGCCTGCCCACCCTCACAGGGAGGAATTTCTTCTTAATATTCAGTACAAAACTCTCCTGTTTGACACCCCTGTACCAGCTAATTCAAAGGAGAACAAAAGAACATTCCTGGGATGCAATTTGTGTAACACTTTCCAGGTAAGCTGACCAGGAAAGGGAAGCAATTTAGGACGTGAATTATTAGAGTATCTCTTGGCTTGGTTGGTTATTTCAGAAGGAAGAAAAGAGGAAACAAAAGGTGTTTTTCTCAGCCTTGTAATTCAGAGGCTGGGAGAAATAGCAGTGATCCTCTGCCTTCCCCTGCCTGGCTCTTCCCTGCTCCAGCCTCCCGGTGTGGGAAGGGGAGCTGGCTGCAATCTGTGCCGTGTCTTCACTCCCTTCACAGGCTACCATCCCCTCCTGATGGAACCTCACACTAACTCAGGGCCCTGTCCCCTGGGGCTGCTGCACACGGTGTGACCTCCCTGCTCTGCGACTGTGCCCACAAAATACCTGGGAAAGTCCTCCAGCCCCCAGGTGGTGAAGCAGGAGTGGGTAGAGCAGGAGTTGTTTTCTTTTCTGTTCCCTTTCAGTTGTTCTCTTCGATTGTTTTTCTTTCCTCCAGTGGATAAAGGGAGAAGAGAATGGATTTTGGTTAGTTAAAGATTGATTTCAGTGGTAAGTCATTCAGCATGACCAAAGAAATGGGTCTGAGATCCCAAATGGTATCTTTAGATGGAGAGGGATGTATTTCCCACTAACGGAATATTTTCCACATATATCCCTACCCAGAAAATACATTTGTATGGAGAACATGCATTGCAGAGCATCTTCTTATGCATCAGTGTGAGGGTGTTGTTATCACTGCAGGAGGAATTCAGGGATCCTGTGCAGCCTGAAATGTCCTGACCCTGCTGCACCAGGGACCTGAACATGTTTCCTGAGCTTTTTTTCCTCTTGTGTTCCCAGTTTGGCCTTGCCCTTTGGATATTAATGGAAAAACTTGTTCTGCTGTTGAAAAAAAAGGGTGTCACTCAAATGACCCTGTGAACGAAGAAGTAAAATCCCAACCCGATTAAATTTGTCCTGAAAGCTACAGTGGTGGGAGAGGAGGGGGAATAGAGGAGTGGGGGAGGAAAGCTCCATTAGTTTGGGGGTTGAAGGCAACTAAAGGTTTGAAAAGCCATGGATGTGTGCTGAGATCTCTGTCAGCCCCCAGCCTGGCTCTCCTTGGGGAAAAACCTGGATCTGTGTCCCTGTGCCTGCTCCTGGTGCATTTCCAGACAGGCCACAACTGCTGCAGTGTGTTCACTTGGGCTTAAACGCCTGTGAAATGCCTGACTGATGGGGCTCCATAAAAACTGCGGTCCTTGCAGTGAGCCATGAATCACTCCTCTCTGTCTGTCCCTACAAGCCACACGACTTCTTTAGAAACCAGCACAAATTGAGCAATATCAGCTAATAAAAAATGTATTCCTGGAGAAAAGCAGTTTCTAAAAATGTATTCACAGGACACATTTGTTGAATCCAAATGAGAGGTGAATACAAACCCTGCTGTCTGCATTCTGTCTTTAGATAAAGTGAGGAGAAAGGAGTTTTCTTCTTTAGCTACTTTTATTTCAGTCTTATTGTCAAATGCAGGCAAACAAGCACCGGAGCTGTGCTCCTGCTGCTTTCATCCTCCTGCACTTCAAGGAAGGGCTCTTAAGACATTTTCATTTTAGCAGATCAAATAGCAGAGATCTCCCCTTCATCTCTTGCCTTCCTTCTTCCTCCTCCTGTTCCCACGTTCCAGACCCAGCCCAGCCTGGAGCACGAGTGACTTGGACGTGGTTTGGCTGCGTGGGGTGAGGTTGTCTCAGAGCCTTTGCAGGGCTGGAGGGTCAGCCAGCACAGCTGGGTGGCAAAGGTGGAGCACGTGGAGAATCTGTGTCTGGAGGTCTTCAACAGCTCTTGAACGAGCCCTCCTGCTGGCCTGGATCAGCTCCGGTGTGTCCGGCAGGGCCAGAGCAGTGCCTGGACACTGTGCTGGCACTGCTGAGGCACCTCCAGTCCTGGGGGCAGTTTTGGGCCCCTCAGGAAAATAATAAAGACATTGAGGGGCTGGAGCGTGTCCAGGGAAGGGAACGGAGCTGGGAAGGGGCTGGAGCCCCAGGAGGGGCTGAGGGAGCTGGGAAAGGGGCTCAGCCTGGAGCAAAGGAGGCTCAGGGGGGCCCTTGTGGCTCTGCACAACTCCCTGACAGGAGGGGGCAGCCGGGGGGGTCGGGCTCTGCTCCCAGGGAACAGGGACAGGATGGGAGGAAAAGGCCTCAACTCGCCCCAGGGGAGGTTTAGATTGGATATTAGGGAAAATTTCTTCATGGAAAGGGTTGTCCAGCCCTGGCACAGCTGCCCAGGGAGGTGGTGGAGTCCCCATCCCTGGAGGGATTCAGAAGCTGTGTGGATGTGGCACTTGGGGACATGGCTTGGTGGTGGCCATGGCAGTGCTGGGTGAATGGCTGGCCTTGATGGTTTCGGAATCCTTTTCCCACCTAAATGACTCCATGATTCCTAAAGGAACATTTGCCTGCACACACAGTGCTGTGAGAATCCCTGAGCGGTTGGGAACTGGATGTCCACAGCTCCTGAGGCTCAGCACTCTCAGGAGAGCTGCTGGCTGAGCTCAAGGGGATGTTCCAGCAGATGGAATCCTGCCCAACATGGCCAAGAGCTGCAGGGTCACAGCACAGATGGTACCAGGAGCCCAAGAGATGTGCACAGGTCACCTCAGGGCAGGAGTGGGCTCACCCAGCTTTCATCATCTAAATGGGACTGCTCAGCGCCTTCCAGCAGGTAATTGCTCTGGGACATCAGTGTCGCCATCCCCAGCATCTGCCACAGTCCCTGCACAGGAAAGTTTCTCCAGTGGGTCATGGAGAGTCCACCCAAAGCCTGCACTGCCTCCTGAAGGCACTTGATTTTCCCTGTGGAGGAGGACAAGTCCCTCGCCACCCATGCCTGGCACATCCTGCTGTGAGACCAGGGCGTGCTGCCTGGGCACTGAGCCGTGTGCTGCTCAGCACAGGAGGCAATTCCCATTACAGGCCTATTGTTGCAAGGAAAAAGAAATTCCTTGCACAGAATAATAATCCTGACGAAGGATTGAATGCAATCTCGGCATTTCCGATGTTTTGACTTTGATATTGTCCTCACAAATGCAGCTTTTCTGCCATCTAATTTGAAAGTTCCAGCGTTTCTCAAGTCTTGCCTAAGTACAAATTCTAGGTCACATCCCAAGCCCAAATTTAGCCAAATCAGAGGAGCTTAGGGCTAGATTGCATCATTGTGAGGTTTTATAGAAGAATTTATTCATAAAGTACTGTTATAATGAAAGAATGTGTTAACAGTAGATTAAGCACAGTGTCAAACAGAAGCTGTTTCAAAATCCAGACGAGGAGGTGGCAGAGGATGTTGAGACTCCTGCGGCTCTGTGTGCCCCGGGAATGTTTCTCTGATTACCTTAATTATTTAATGCAGGCTCTGGCTGTTGAACCTCACAGCCAAAATCTTGATGCTCAGTGTCCCACTGCCTCCAGCACAGCCAGGGTGGGAAATCTGGGTTTGGATGGTATCCCAGATCAAAGCAAGCCTGGAGTATTTATGGGATGGGATCCCCGTGTCTGGAGGGGGAGCTGGGCTGGGTGAACTCCCATGGATTTCTGTCCATGTATGAGTGGGTAGGAGGCCTTTATTCCAGGTGTGGGTCACAGCTGCTGTCTCCTCAGGAGGCCATGGAGTGTTTAGAAAGCTGTTCACGACGTTCCCAGGGATGTTCTCTGGGAATAAAACCACTCCTGCCCCGTAAGGCTGAAGGGCTATAAAGCAGAGAGCTCCAGATAAGGAATTGTGACTGTCCTTTCTTATCTCCACTCGTCCTAAGAGGTGTCCTTGGGGTTGTAGATTTGTGTGAGGGGAAGGGAAGAACAGTGTGAGGTATCTTTAACCTTATCACAAATCTTTCCCAGGGTGGAAGGATTGCCGTGGCCATTGATAAACCCTGAAGTGTGGCCAAGGTCCCTTTTCCCACGGAGTCACTTCCTCTGGAAAATGCAGCTGCTCTCCCTGGGGCTGTGTGTGCTGCCTGTCCTGGGTCACAGTCCATGTCCCTGACATAAAAGCCAGGCAGATCGATGCAGTGAAATGCCCAATTCCTCAAAAGTTTGTAATTCACAAAAGATGATTTGTGTGCCCGTGCCATTACAATTGTTACACTTTTATTGCAGCCAGGCCAAAAAGCCGCCTCAGAAATGAGGTGGAATTATCCTTATTTGTCACTTTTGTGGGAGGAATGAATTGTTCTACGTGCTGGCCATGAGAGCCTCATTCGCTGCAGTGCTTTGTGCCCGTGGATATATGGGCTCATCATGTTTCTGCAGAGGAGGAGCTGGGGCTCATCGTGTGAATGACTGGAGACAGAGTGGCTGAGCTCACCCCTCTCTGCTCCTTCTGAAAGGGAGATTTGGGTTTGAATAGGGCCTTTCTTATTATATTATCCTAATTTTTTTGTGTGCACCATTCTCCATGAAAATGAGGATTTCCTCTCTCATCCCATCGTGTTGTCATGGAAATTGCTTTTTCTGTCTCTCTCTCTTTTTTTTTTTTGGTTTTTTTTTTTGGAATCCTGTGGCAAATAAAGTGCTTTGCCTCGCTGGCAGCTCACAGCCAAAACAGCTCTGTGGAGCTTTTGAAAGCTGGGACAGGTCCTACCTCTGCTTCTGGCACTGCTTCTAGTATCTCCCGCTTCCCCAGGGATCAGGAACTCATCCTGGCCTTTCTGGAGGGAAATCCCAAATACCTGCAGAGCCCTGGTTCAGCTGGTTTCTCCCCTGCATTCCCAGCCACGCTCCAGAGCCACCTTGGATCAGAGGGATGCCTTTTCCCAGCTCTGGGGTTTGCCCTTGCTGCACCCCTGCACCAGCTGGGCACCACAATTCCCCAGTGGGAGTGAGAGATTATCCAAAGCTTTGATTACTTGGGATATCCTTGGTGCAAGCAGCTTTTCCATGCCAGGTGTCAGCAGCCTCAGAACCCTTAGGCAAGGATCAAACTGTCTGTCACCACCCTGGAGTGCAGCTGTGGAGCGTGGCTTCGGTCACAGGAGCCCCTGAGCATCCAGGGGAGGCCTCTCTGAAAATGCCAAAAAAGTTCCCATCTTCCCCAATTCTTCCATTTTCAGGTGAAAGGGGAAAAAAAGGTCCAATTCCAGGGTCTGAAACTGCTCCGAGTTTCCTTCTGGCTGTGGGAGCAATTCTAACTCTGGGGAAGAGGGAAATGGATGTATGTCTTGTCATGCTGTGTTTCAGAAGTGAGGAAACAGAGGTGAAACATGGACTAAAGGGGAAGGGAGGTCAGTGACAAACCTGGGCAGTGGATGATCCTGGGGAGGTTTTTCTTTAGGGTTTAATAGCTCTTAAGGAGGCCTGAGTTTCCACACACCTACCCTGAAACTTGGCAAAGTGTCCCTAATTTTCCTGTGTTCTCTGGATGCATTTTCTCCTTTTCACAACGAGAGCCAAATGAGGCTTTCTGTGAATGGGAGAAGTCGAGGGAAGCAGAGAAAAAGGATCCCAAAGCCCAGCACTCAAATTAGAGGAAGGCAATCAACAGTGTCCCCTCCCAGAGGGTGGGTGCTGAGCCAGGCTGTGCTTTAGTGCTCTGCTCTGACCTCCCCTCCCAGTTTAAGGGAACTGAACCCCACAGGACAGCGGGATGCCCTGGCTGAGCCATGAGTTTGGAGCTGCTCCTCACTCCCAAGCTGCTCCCACCCACGAGCAGCTCCTGCAGCCACCCTCGCTCCCTGTGCCAGTTCTGGCAGCCTCGCCAATCGTTCCCTATTTTAGCTCTGGGAAGGACATGTGTGATGTGGAGAATCAAACATACCCCCAGCTCACACCATCCCTCTCAGAGGGTTTTTCCCTGCATGCACAAAACTCTTATTCCAAGTCCTTTGTCTTCTCCTGCTTTTCTGGCTCTGATCTTCACACCCCAGCATTGGGAACTGGTGTGGGTCTCATCAGGTGTCTTCATGAGGACCCTCCACACCCAGAGACTGCTGCTGGGACGATGGGGAGCTTGGGGCTTGATTTCATTTTGCTGCTGACTCTTCTTTTTGTGTAGAAACCCTCCTGGGAATGAGTCAGGAGGCAGCAGATGAGAAAACACTCTCTGAGGTTCATAGGATAGGTCACAGATCCCGGAATGTTTGGATAGGGAAGAACCTTAAAGCTCATCCCATCCCGCCCCTGCCATGGGCAGGCACACCTTCCACTATCCCAGGCTGCTCAGAGCTCCATCCACCCTGGCCTTGGACACTTCCAGGGATGAGGCAGCCACAGGTTTCCATCTTTTCAGCACTAAAGGCCCTGACAGGACGAGTCGTTGTGTTTTTCTTTGGAGCACTTTTGGCTCCATGTCTCAGTGTGAGAAAAATGGGCTCACATTCCTGTGCTCCCAGAGCCAGGACACTGAAAAGAACCCCAGGGGCTGGAGCACAGGTGGGATGGGGAGTAGCTGAGGGAGCTGGGAAAGGGGCTCAGCCTGGAGAAAAGGAGGCTCAGGGGGGACCTTGTGGCTCTGCACAACTCCCTGACAGGAGGGGGCAGCCGGGGGGGTCAGGCTCTGCTCCCAGGGAACAGGGACAGGATGGGAGGAAACCTCCTCAAACTTCACCAGGGAAGGTTTAGGTTGGATGTTTGGGATTTTTTTTCCCCTGAAAGGCTGGTCAGGCACTGGCACAGCTGCCCAGTGCAGTGGTGAGGTCACTGCTCTTGGAAGCATTCCAAAAACGTGTGGATGTGGCACTTGGGGACAAGGTTCAGGGATGGTCCTGGCAGTGCTGGGTTAGGGATTGGACTCTTAGAGAGCTTTTCCTACCTCAGTGATTCTGTGATTCTCTGATGGTGCAGGACATTGCCATCATTTGAACCATATTTTGTTGCTCTCAGCTCACCAGCACAGGGACCTGCAGTAAAAACTTGCGAGCAGCTCTTCTCGGGGACAAGAAAATTTCAGGCAAGTCCATTTGTCTTAATTGAATGTTGTAATTCCTCTGCAGGAAGCTTTAGTTCCCCAAAAACCTGCACCAAATAGCAGTGAAGGCTTTCCAGGGAAATATCTATAGATAGAAACTGAAGGAGATGTGCAGAGGGCCCCCATCCCAAACCAGTTACACGTGAAGATGCTCTTTAATTCAGAGCAGGTAATTAGTGTAATTGAGCAGGAAAGTGCCCTAACTGCTCTGCACAAATCCCCACGTGGGTGTGTAACTTTTTCTTGCAGTTATCAGGTGAGTGCACATCACTTCCTTCACTTTTCCAGGCAAGAAAGACCCTGGAGATTACAGGAAGGGGCACAGATTTAAAGGGACAATCAAGAAATACACGAGTTGTAGATTAACGATAAAACTCTCTTTAGGAAATGCTTTTCAGTGGCTTTGCTGATGGATAAACTGAAATAAAGCAATTAAATCAAAGGGACTGGAAATAAGCAAAGATGATCCTGAAGGTTAAACTTCTGTAATAAACACTTGCCACTTAGATGTGCCTTTTGTTTGCAGCAGTCAGATCTGCACGGTGTGTTAGCACATGAGTGCATGAAAATTTGTATTTCCAAGCATTTTATTCCTCTTGTAGTCATTTGAATAATGCCAAATTGAGCATGAAGCTGACTGGATTCAATTGCTGTCATCGGAAAAGAAGAGTGAGTGGGCTGGGGAAGGTTGTCCTCCCTCCCCAGCAAGGAAAACCGCTCAAAGTGAGGGCAAGGAGATGCTGTTGTTTGTGTGCTGCTAAAATCTCCTTCAGTCAATACCCACCAGGGCTGACTGCACACTGTTTAACTTGGGTAAGCCAGGCAGGAGGTGTGAGCTGGGAATCACCTGGGGCCAGGCTGGAGCCTCCAGGCCAGGCTGGACGGGGCTTGGAGCGCCCTGGGATAGGGGAAGGTGTCCCTGCCCATGGCAGGGGGTGGGACTGGATGGGTTTAAGATCCCTGCCCACCCCAAACCCTTCTGGGATTCCGTGATTCTTTTGCAGGTGAGTGTAAGTGAATTCCTGTTTTTCCTCCACACCCATTCCCTGTCTCCAAACCCCACTGATCCTGCTGGTGTTGTGCCCAGTCAGCAGCAAAGTGACAGGGGGACAAGGCTGTGCTCTGCAGGACACAGAGAGAGCAGAGGAGAGGGAGAACGAGGAGGTGACCCTGAGATTGGCTCGGATGGTGCAAGGTCAGAGGTTTTGTCCCATCCACTCAGGAGCTGGATGGGACTGGATGATCCCTCAGGTCCCTTCCAGCTTGGACTATTCTGTCATTCTGTGTCCATTTTCCTCTTGGAATCCTCTGAGCATCAGGGCTGGTGGAAGCCCCACCAGCCCCTGGGCTCCCCTCGGGCTCCCCCAGCACTGGAGCCCACCCCAGTGGTCACAGCCTTGGAAATCTACCAGGATCAGGAAAAACACTGGGAGAGCTGGTGAGGGAACACCACAGAGAGCAATATTTCTCATTTATCACCACATAAACCGTCCTGTGGAGCTGGCTAATTCCTGTTCCCCCTTCCTGAGGAGCCCGGGCAGTAAATTAAACCTGGGTGGGTTTAGTGTGGGCACGGGGCTGGCAGGGCAGCTGAGGCTGCCTGGGAAAGGGGATGTTTCTGTTCCCACGGAGTTCCCACGGAATAAGGTCGCCTTTGTGAGCAGGTAACAATAAAAATGCCAAAGCCCTGAAAACGCTCCGTGTGAAGAATACTGGGGCAGTGCAGAGTCCAGGGAAGGTCTTATTTAAACCTAAAAGTGAAATTCCAGTGGCTGGATGGGGTGACTGGGCCTTTGGGAATGATCTTCTAGCACAGGATTTGTCAGAACGATGATTTCCAAGCCCAGTATTTATTTGTGCATGATGTGACAGCAAAAAGGGGCTGAATTCTTAACAAACAGATCTCTTTTCTTGACAAGTTTTCTCCTATGGATCTGTGCAGAAGCAGGGGGGGTGTTTTTTCCTCACTTTTTTCCCCTCTGGGAATCTTGAATATTAATTTACTCTTTACCATTGGAATTTTATCTTGGATTTTGTATTTTTTTGTTTGTTTTTCTGTCACTCAAAAAAGAATGGCTTCTTGATCTAAACACTTGGTCACCTGTGCATTTCCCATCAGGAATTTATTAAGTGAAGGAATGCAGAGAGCAGCCAGTGCTGGGAATCAGAAACAATCTTGGCTTGAGTGAGACTCGCTCTTTGATATTAAATGTGAAATAGCAGCATAGTTAATAGCTTTTGAATTAAAAAAAAAACAACAGGAAAAATATCTGTTCAGCCTTGAAAATGAGCAGGTTGAAGAGTGTGTGCTGCTTCCAGCAGTGAACGATGATGTTTTCCTTTGCCTTGTCTTGCTGCTGCTGCCTGGATATTCCAGCAGCATTTAAAATATAGCATTAAAAATAGCCCAAAACCGCTGGGAAAACAAATATTAGAGCAGCCTGTGACTGCTCAGGGCCAGAATTTAATGGTATTGTGACAGAAAGGGACATTGCCCCACCCTGACTCATGCAGGGCTGAAGGCAGGTACAGGTGTACTTTCATTTTTCCATCCACTACGAGCATTTTTGGGGGAAAGGACAGGATGGAACGGGGGATTATGGATTTCTGTTACCTGTTGTCATTTCACCCCACTGCTTCTTGCTCGGCTGAAGTTCATCTGCACAGCAGACATTGATCTCACTGCATGAACTTGTCTGGCGCTTTAATTAATGTTATGTTCATTCTGCTTTATTTATTCCTGTCATTGGCTTTGTGTTGTTGGTGCTTCTGACTCCCTGCACTTGTGTTTGAGAGTGTAGGAATGTGGTTAAGTCTCCAATATTGCAGCCATCGTGCTCCTCAGCAATGTGCGGCATCCAGAATGTTCCCTGAGAAACCGGTTTTAGCAGGAAGACCTGAGTTTTGTAAAGAGTTCGTTTCAGAAACTCTGTTTTCAAGTCTCCTTCTATCTATGGACTTCCATAGAAGAAAAAATACATTTATTTCTGTGTGAACTTTCTGCTTGTGCTGCTTCCTTCATTTATCATTCCTTTGCAATCATTGCTTTTTCCCTTTTCCATTTTGCCCACGTATTTTAGATCTGTGTCATTCAGCACCAGAAAGGAGATTTGTGGTGAATCAGATGTATTGAGCTACTTTTCCATCTTTCTCACCAAGACTTAAAAACCATAATTCACAGAATCCCAGACTGGTTTGGGTTGGAAGGGATCTTAAATCCCATCCAGTCCCACCCCCTGCCATGGGCAGGGACACCTTCCACTGTCCCAGGTTGCTCCAAGCCCCGTCCAACTTGGCCTTGGACACTTCCAGGGATCCAGGGGCAGCTACAGCTTCCCTGGGCTGTGAGAAGGCTGATGGTAAATGGGAGTGGTGGAAACTGCTTGAAGGAGCCAGAAAAAACCTGTGAGAACCACCAGGAAAATGTGGAGCTTTCCTGAGCATGGGCTGGGATTCTCCTTGGGGGCTCTCACCTTGGCACCGTCGGGGCCTGGAGCAGCAGATGTGGGACACATGGGGCTGGAGCATCATCCAAATTCCCTCCCTTGACCCCATCAGATTTTCCAGCCCCTCCTGGCTGCTTCTCCCCTGTCCCCAAGCTGGCCAGGCTGCCTGGACTGTGGATGTGCTCCGCAGGGGGACAGGGAGAGTGGAGCAGCCTCCTGGGAACAGGGGTTTCATCACTCATCTGTTGGCACGGGGAACGCAGAAAGCTCCCTGCTTTTTGTTTCCCCTTCACCAGTCAGATCTCATAAGCAAATGACACTTCCACAAGCCTTATTGGAGGAAAATATTAAACATCCCAGAACAGCTTTTGGGTTGGTGTCGAGGGAACGCTGTGAACTGCTGTCTAGCAGAGGTGACTCTGTGCTTAAAAGCCTCACACAATGTCAAGAACAACCTTCCACTCCTGATTCCTGACCCTGGGACTCTCTGCCCTCTGTCTCAAGGACTCTCCTGCTGCTGTCCCACTGTGGGACCTGCTCAGATCCCCCCAGCAGCCTGTAAGAGCAACCCGCAGGGAGAAAAACTATAAATTAAAAAGACAACACACAACATGCAGAGCCAGGCAGCTTCGTGGGAGGATGAAACTTATGCAAACAGAGATCTACAAAAAACCAGAATTAATAAAATATACGCTGCCCATGCATTATGAAGCACATCTGGCTGCAGAGTGACATGCCAGCTTTAATTTTAACTTTGGCTTGGGAGCAGCGGAGGGGCTGAAATGACTGCATGCATCGGCGAGCAGCCACTGCAAATGTTTGCACACACCTCCTTTTCCCCCTCTCTCACGTTTTTCGTGTGTCTGACTCCCACAGAGGGTTTGGAGAAGGGGCTGGGAGTGCACAGATTATTTTTTTAATGCCTTGGAGATTTGGATTGAGCAGTCCATAACCCAGGAGGAGGCACAAAGGAATAAGGGGAGCAGCTGAGGCTGGTGGTCCGAATCTTCGGGGCAGGTTTGGTGGGGAGGGTTGGGGGCGGATTTTGGAAGCCATGCCCTCCCCTCTCCCCTCCCTCTTAATGGTGCAGTGTCCTGCTGGTGCAGTGAGCCATCACAGCCCACCTCTGTATCCAAGGAGCTCTTCCCAGGTTTTGTGTCTCCAGCGCTTCTGGAAGAAACTGCCCCTGGGTGAGGAACAGAGGAACTGCTCTGTGCAGGAATGTTCTTCTTGGGTTTTGCCTTGCAGATGGAAACTGGACCCTTTTTAACCCTCTTCGTGTGTGGACTCCTTCTTATATTTCCTTTTCTTCAATATCTGTTTCTGATGCCTCTCCTCCAACAACAGGATGAGGCTGTGCATCCCAGGGGTCAGCTCCTGGCTGGACAGACACCTCCTTCCCTCTGTGCTTGCCTGTTTGTCTTTGCACTGAGTCTGCAAAACTCAAGACACAAAAGTCTGTCCCCAGGGTTAGAAAGTTGCTCTGAGTGCATTGCACATCAAATGTTTAAATCAGGCCAGGCAAGTGCAGTGAGGTGGATGTGGAACCCACCAGCTGCAGAACTACAGCTCTTCAGGAATCCTTTCCCTGCCCCTTCAGCTCTCCAGCTGTAATGGAGAAGAGGTTAAATATTCAGGACAGCAAACAGCAGGAGGAAAACCGACTCCATTAGAAATGAAAGTTCCCCGGGGAATGGTCAATGGAAAGGCTGCCAGAGCTCCAGGAGCGTTTGGGCAGCGCTGCCAGGGATGCCCAGGGTGGGGTTGTTGGGGTGTCTGGGCAGGGCCGGGGGCTGGGCTGGGTGATCCTGTGGGTCCCTCCCAGCTCAGGACATTCCATGACTCCCCAGAAGTGGGTGCTGCTGTCGCTGGAGCTGCTTCTGTCACAGCAAATGCCAGGCAGCTCCTGACAGGAGAAACTTCTCCGCAGCAAGCTGGGGTTGTACTTTCAAAGTCAGATGACATCAATGAGCAAGAAACAGAACTTTCCTGCTATAAATATTTGAACAGCAGTTTGTTAATTTTTGTTACTCTCAACGTGGATTAATTGCTGTTTTATTATCAACTTCAGCTTCTATTAGTTTAGGATTTACATCTTAAATGATAATATCAGACTTTGTCTTGAATAAAACATTTTGTAACCTAGACGAGTTCATTAAATTCATGAAGGTGAACTGACAGATTAAAGGCAGAACAAAGATCCTGATGTGTTTTACAATCGCAGGAATGCTCATTTGGAGTTTTGTAAAACAACATTTCGCTGCTGCCTTTTCAAAGGCTGCTGCTCCTTGTTGCCTGCCTTCAAGAGCCTGCTGCACCTTTCCTCTCCTCAGGGGCTAATGAGGTGTCATTTTGCATTATTAATGACACGAATGGCTAAGGATGTAACGAAATAACCCTTTGCTTGTTGTTCTTTGACCTAATCAGCCTTGGGAGGGTGGGATTATCCCTGTGGCCCCAGCGCGGGCTGCCAGGATTCTCCAGAGGAGGGACAAGGGCTGAAGTGGGGAAGAGTCACATTTGTGCTACATCCCCATTCCAGCAAAAGATGAAGGAGGTTTGGAACAACTAAATGGTTTGGGAGGGACCTTTAGAGCCATCTTCTCCCACCCCTTTGCAGTGAGCAGAGCTAAATTCAATTTGTGAGGTTGCTCAGAGCAACCTGACCTTGAATGCTCCCAAGGATGGGGAATCCACTGCCTGTCCGGGCAACCTGTGCCAGGCCCCACCACCCCCATTGCAAAAACCTTCTTCTTCCTTATCTAAATCAACCCTGGTTTAGTTTAGAACTCCTCATCCTGCTACAGGACAGATTTATCCAAATTTGGATGGAAGCCCATGACCAGCCGGGGGGATGGAAACCAGAGCTGCTGGTGGGGTGTGTTGGGAAGGCTCAGATTATTCTGGAATAACACCATGTAGCTGCTGCAGTGTAGGGGAGGCATGGTCAGATCCAGGGAATGTACAGACTCATCTGCTGGGAGACACACCGTCAGTTATTATTAATTAATCACAGCTGGTATCATTAATTAGCATGTACACACAGGCTAATGGCTGTACAGCTGAGCCTCCTCTCTGGCTCAGGTCGATGGCCTGGGTCTCTTCTGCCTGCTCTGGGTACCCTGGGCCACCTGCATGGGCAGAGGCACTGGGGAGGGAGGCTGGGAAGGGCAGGGCTGCGGGTTACCACGTGCTCCATGCAAAAAAAAAAGGGAAATTCTGGCATTGGAACACATGGCTTGGAGCCATTTCTTGTCTTAATCAGGAAAAGTGGCACCCTGGCCATGGCAGCTGCTCTGCAGGGCTGGGTTAAATCTTACTTTGACCACAGCAAACTGTCAGAGGTGCAGGATGGAGTCTGGGAGAGCTCCTGGCTCTGCTCCTCTGCAGGCCACTGCCATGGCCATCCCCCAGGATGGGGACACAGGATGAGCCAAGGCAGAAGTTTGTGTTCTCTGTTTGGAGGACTAAACAAATAAACACGTGTGTGAGAAAATAGCAGAGGGCTTAATGCAGAGACAGGGTGCTCAGAAGTATTATTGGAGAGGTTCATTTAATCCCAGAGAGATTCAGAGGGATAATGGCACGGGAGCAGCTCTCCAGACCTCCTTACCCTTCCTGCCAGAGGTTATGTGGGCTTTGGGAGATTGATTCAACTGCAGAGCTGAGGGGAATTGGATGATCCAGATGACTAACAATGAGATTTAGGCTTGAATTTATTTCACTCGAGGTAGTTAAACCTGATGCTTTTGTCCCCTGGGTCTTGTGTCTGAACCTAAGCCGAGTTAGAGATGAGCACAAGTTTTTCCTGCTGGGGGATGTTCAGCAGCCTTGCACGAAGTGGTTTTGGCAAGTGGGACGAGCAGGAGCTCGGAATGAACCTGCAATGACAGGGGAGCAGTGGGGTCAGCCATCCCCACCCGGGGATGTGCTGCTGGAAAAGCTCTCACTGTTTGTCCTGCTGCTCTCGGTGTTTCCCTGGCTCAGGGCTGTCTCTCGAGGGCACAGTCACACCAGCACTTCCCTGCATTTGCTTCTTCTCCTGGATTTTTGCCTTTGGAAAGAATAGTCTGGGCAACAGCACCTGTTGTGAGGTTAGACGTGTCACGGTGTTACTGCCGGGGTTTTCTCTCTGTGCACAGGGCTGGGAATGCTCCAGTCCCAGCTCTGCATTTCTCTGACTTGGAGAATCTCTGCCTCTCTCTAAAGAAATGTAGAATGTATTCTGCCCAAGGTTTGTTGGGAAAATTTGGAGTTTTCCCCTTCTGTGATGCAGATATTGGAGGCATCAATAAGCCGCCCTCATTTAGAGAGAGCAGTGCTAAACCAGGCAGGGGATTTTCCCAGGATTTGGGGGTTTTGAAACTCTGTGGAGTAGCCTGGAATCCTCACCAGGGCGAACAGGAGCAGGCAATCACCAACTCCTGATTAAGGAGGAAGCAACCTAGGGGCAAGGAGTGGGAACCTGGGAGGGTGGCAGCCAGTGGGACTGGGAGAGGAGATGCATCCCTGACTTTGATCTATGAGGAGCAGGGAACTGCTGCTGTGGTGGACCCCCAGCCCACAGCCTGGGCTGGCTGCCACCACTGAGCCATCCCTCAAAAACTGTGGAATGAGGAATTCTGGAGTGAGTTTATCCAGGCAGGAGGGGCCAGGGGAGCCGCGTGTTCGCCCGCATAGGCTCTGGAATTGGCACTCAATTACATTAATTCCGTGGGCATGCTTTCCATGGCAATTGTGTTTTCATGGCTATTTAAAGTCTGTTTAAATGTTTGCAGAGCTTTAATGGCTGCTAATTAACTGCTGGATGCAAATATGGAGAAGGTGAGGGCACACACATTTTGGGTACAAACACATCCCCCCCTCCCTGCCATCCTACAGGACAACGTCCCCACTGCCAGCTGGGGGTGACTGTGCCTGCCCTGAGGAGCTCCTTCCCATGGGCTGTGGGGGGTCTTCCTTTTGAGGAACATGGTTCTGTCACCCACCAAGACACCCAGTGAAATTTGGATCTGGAAAATGGGTGCTCAGTCCCTGGAAGTGTCCAAGGCCAGGTTGGACGGGGCTTGGAGCAACCTGGGACAGTGGAAGGTGTCCCTGCCCATGGCAGGGGGGTGGGATGAGATGAGCTTTAAGGTCCCTTCCAACCCAAACCATTCCAGGATTCTATAACCTAGGCTAATTTCTGCCCAAGATTCCTAAAACATGCTGGGAACTGAGGCAGAGTCAAGTCTGTATAGGGTTCGTGGCTTAATTAAGCAGGGGGAGCAATCTAATCTGATAATGAAGGGCCAAAAGCAATTTCTGGTGCAGCAATGACATTAATCCAGATTCAGAGCTGTTCACATTGAGATTTGATCTCAGTTTGGAAATGGTTTTAGCTGTCCTTTACAGAGAGAGAATAAAACCAACATTGCCTTGGGTGACACCAATTGTGTCTCTCTGGCGTGGTTTGGACATCCTGCAGTGCATCACTCTGAGACTTCACAACAACAAAACCCCAAAAACCTCTGAAAATAATGTCTTTGATACTTTGGGGTGTTCCATCAAAACAAAAAGTGTTGCTGGATTTTAGAGGGAGCAATGGGTGCTCTCCAAGGCAGGGGTGGGTGCCAGATGCCTCTTCGGGCTCCTTTCACTTTTAAAATTAACTTTTCTGGCAAAACTAACACCAACCATATTCCAGTTATAGCCATAAAGTTCCGGATTTACCCCCCAGTCAGATTAGACCAAGGTAATCTTCCACTTGCTCATTTCAGTGGGACCCACCAGAATGAAACCGTGTATTTCCACAAAAACAGCTCCTTTTTCTGATTAATCCTACCACTTTGGGCTGCTCTGGCCTCAGATGTGGATGCTGGCAGGTGGAGACAGTTTAAGCTGCATTTTTAATGCTGTAACAGGATCCTGAAAAGGGCTGGTGATGCCATGAGGTTCCAAACAGGACAAGGAAATCAATGTGGAGGTTTTCCACAGCTGAACATCTCCAGGTTGTTGTTGTAACCTGGTGCTGCAGAGCAGGGCAGAGAGAGGGGCCGTGCCCTGTGCTCTTGGCTCCCCAGGAATATTATTCCATAAACAGCTTTGGGCAGAGGGCACCTTGAGTCGGCTGCGAATTCCCAGATGTGCCTAAAGCCAGACAGACACAGTTGGGGTTTTTTATTTCCTTCTTTGAAACGGAAACATAAGAGAGAAGTAAACTCAGAGCAAAGAAAACCAGAAAATGATCCTGTTTCTTTCAGTGATTCAAACTTAAACAGCTGCCACTGACTTTGGAAAAGCATTTTTTTGGCACCATCAAGGTTCCTGTGACCCCTTCATAAGAAATTTCATCTTATTTCATAGTGTTCCTGTTTTAAATTTGAATACATCAACCAAAATGAACAAAAAAATTCCACTAGAAGAGTTCTAGTTTCAAAGATTTTGGTCTGGAAGTAGCAGCAGAAGCCAGTGAAACTCAATTGTATTTGCTGCTGCTTTAAAATCACAGAATCATTCGGGTTGGAGGAAACCTCCAGGATCATCGAGTCCAGCCTTTGCCTGATCACCACCTTGTCAACTAAACCACATTGCCAAGTGCCACATCTACTTGTTCTTTGAACATTTCCGGGGGTGGTGACCCCACCTCTGCCCTGGGCGGCCTGGGTCAATGTTTAACTCTCTCCAATAAATAATTCTTCCCCAACATCCAGCCTGACCCTCCCCTGGCAGAGCTTGAGGCCGTTCCCTCTCCTTCTGTCCCTGTTCCCTGGGAGCAGAACCCGACCCCCCCGGCTGCCCCCTCCTGTCAGGGAGTTGTGCAGAGCCACAAGGTCCCCCCTGAGCCTCCTTTTCTCCAGGCTGAGCCCCCCAGGGAAGTCTTTGGCCCGTCCTCTCACCTCCCTTTGCACTGGCTCTGCACAAGCTTACACAAAAGTCTGGTTGGGATCTGGGCTCGAGAAGTGACTCCTCTCCTGCCCTGCTGAGCCAAACACAGAAAACAGCTGAACTTTGCTTTGTGCAGAGCCTTTTAGTTTCCTTTAAACTTTTCTGGAACCAACCTTATGCTTGTGGAAGGGCATTTTTGTTCATCTGAATTCCAACCAGCAGGAGCAGGACAGGACATGGCAAATGATGCAGGTTGAGGGAATGCTCATCTTCCCATCCGATGTTTCTGCTTCTTCCTTGGCAGGTGTGTCCAGAGGGTCCTGTCTGGGGTGTTTGTGGCAGCAGGGGAAACCAGAGTGTGTCCAAACATGAGTCCAGGATTCCCATGGGGATGTACAGCTCCACTCCTTGCTGTCTCTGCCATCCAGGCCTCTTCCCAACACTCTGGAGCACAGCTGGGCTGCTTGTCCCTGTTCTGGAGAGGGGCAGGCAGAGCTGGGTGGGGGCATTGCCACCCCAGGCAGTGTCACAGCCCCTGGCCTGCCTGCTGCCAGCCCTGGATAGACACCAGCACCCAGCCTGCTTCTATAATGACAAAGTTAATCTTCCTTTTTTTCATCTTCTTTTGACTTTCAGTATAAATTACCTCATCTGAGGTGTCACTGGAAATTGATTTGTTATGCTAAATACTTGCCAAATAAATAATGAGCTCCCAAACTAGTCTATGTGCAATAAGACAAGGAGTGAATTATTTCTAGTGGTTTCTTTTATCATGCATGGATTAAATTATTTCAGAGCCCTGATTCTCTGGGCTGGGCCATCTCCAAAAATGTGCTGGTAACACTTAAAAACACCAAGCCCCCCTCTATGCTCTTTTATGATATTAAATGTCACCAGTTTCCTCGTTTTATCATGTTATTACAGCCTTTTCTTGCCTGGAAGGAATCAAATTAATGAAAACCAAAAGAATTCAAGGTGTCTGCCCATACATCTCTCATAAAATCATCCCCCACATTCCAGAACAAGTTTCCAGGTGATGCCACGAGGCAAAAGACCAGACCAATTTAAATAAGGCTGATTACAGCCTTTAAAAACCCCAAAGCTGAACAACACTGAGGTGTTTTTTAAGGTGCTGATAAAGGGAACCAGAACATTTATTTAGCAGAAATGCTCTGTTTTATTTGCCCTGCTAGGTTTTAGCTGAGATATCTCCTTCTTGGCCATGTTTTCCCACTTGGTCTCACGCACAGCTTCCAGAGGTTGTTTTCGGGTTGCTGTCCTCATGTTGGTGACGTGTCCCCACCGTGGTGCATGTGGGACACTGGTGATGGAGCTGGCACTCTGCTCAGCAGTGTCTGAAATCCCCCCAGAACCTCTGCCAGCTGTTTGGGGGCCTCAGTGGAAGGAGCTGGGGACGTGGAGAGCAGTGTTCCCCTGGGCAGAAGGGCCAGGGAGGGAATGAGCCTGTGGCCCTCATGGGGATGGGTGAGGTGCTAGGGCTGCACATCTTCACTGCTGTGGCCCCCTCAGTGGGTTATGGGTGGAACTGATGGTCTTGGGGGCCTTTTCCAACCTAAATGACTCCATGGTTCTGTTTGGCCTTGGGGGCTACGGGGAGGACGTGGTTCTGAGCTCACCTGTGCCTTGTGAAACGCGTGAGGTGACAACAGAAGCCAACAGCTCCCGAGGCTGACCATGGCACCTTCAGGGAAATGAATCCATGGAGAAAGTCAGCAGGGTTGGAAAAGGCCTCTCTGGTCATCAAGCTCAACCATCAACCAGCACCACCACGTTCACCACTGCCCCGTGTCCCCAAGTGCCTCATCCTCGCTCCTTTTAAATCCCTCCAAGGATGGTGACTCCACCATGGCCCTGGGCAGCTGTGCCAGGGCTGGACAGCCCTTTCAGTGAGGAAGTTCTTCCTAATATCCAACCTAAACCTTCCCTGGTGCAACCTGGGGCCATTTCCTCTCATCCTATCTCTTGTTCCCTGAGGCTTCAGAGCTTCACCCCAGCGTCCCTTTTGCTGGACCCCATCTCCTGCCCCTCTGTGCCACCACTCCAGGCTGTGGCTCTTCTGCAAGCAAGGAGGGTTTTTCCACAGCTGTCCCCACTCAGTTCTTCAGCCCAGCTCCTGGGAAATGCAGTTCCAGCACCTCAGGCTCACCTCGGGGCCTTGAGAGCACGGGCTGCTCTGAGGGTGAACCAAAAGGCCCAGATTCTCAAACTAAATTCCCACACAGTTTGTCTTCATTGACGGTAAAAAGCCCTGGTGGGACTCCCTTCCTGAACTGAACCTTCTGCAAATGTCCAGTGGAGAAAAGAGAGGCAAAAAGCTCAGGAAGATGGATAGGATGGAAGAAACCCTCATAAAAATCCCCGAGACAGGCCAAGTGTGACTGGCTGCCTTTGATGCCAATTTTTCTGCTGTAAAATGAGGGATTATTAGGGTTGCATGAGGCAGCTAATGCCACCTTTCAATAAAGTGGGCTGTGCCCACTAATGCCTGAAGATGCTTATTGTTATTTATTGATATATAAAGCTGCTGTACGAGCTTTATTTAAAGGCATGCCAGGCACGATTGCTGTAATTTGCTAATGTAACAAACGAATTTCCTATTATGCTAATGTCACCTTGCTAAAGCTCTTGTGATTTTTCTCCCCTGCGATGTCTTGCTGCAGAGGGAATTCAGCACAGATGCTCAGTTCAGTGTTGGTTTTGTGCCACTCACTGAGGTTATGTGGCTTGTGGGTGACTTGGATTATGAATTCAATGATTCAGTGATGTTCAAGCAACATCAAATGAAGTATTGGTGCACAGAGAGCCCTGAAATGGTTGCTCATGAGGTGTTTGAATCCCTCAAGTGGCCCCTGGCACTCAGGTTGGACCCTCTGTGCCTGGAGCACACTCAGAGGCTGCTGAGGTGTGGCTGCTCCCAAACAGCTGCTCCTGCAGGAGAGAAGCATCTCCCCATTGCTCCACGGATCTGAGGGGCCAGGAAATGAACAGCTTGGAGGAAGTTTGAACAAGCATCTTCCAGAATCCCAGAGCCTTTAGGGGAGAGCTCTGCCAGCTCTGTGGCTGGGACTGGCCGAAGGCTTGTCCTGACTCTTTGAACTGAGTGGCAAGGAGGGATCTGTGCATGAGGTTTGATTTCTGAGCCTGCAGCCCTCAGAAGGAGCCAGAAGGACCTTTGAGATAAGATCGGGCAGTAGGGTGGGTGGTGATTTGCTTCCCAAATTCCTCCTGCTGTAATCTAACAATCCAGTGCTTTCCAGCCCCGTATCCATTGCTGCAGAGCAATTCCTGCTTGGATCTTCCCGTGGAATGGACACACTGCGGTGATCACACCTCTTGTATTACAAGATTTCCCCTCCAGAACAAGTGCCCTGCTAATTTTGCAGAGATGTTTTATCTGAACTGCGGGGGAATCTCACCCAGGGGTGCCCTTGGCTGGGGTGGCACCAGCCCACAGGTCCAGCAGCACAGCTGAGGTGTGGCCGTGCTGTCCCCTCACCCAAGCAGGGGAACTCGGGCCTGGCTGCTCCCACACCCTGCTCTGCCAGCTGCTCCCCAGCCAGCCCCTGCAGCCAGGAATGACGACCCTCCTTGTTTAAGAAGTGTGAAAATGGCTAGGGCAACTTGGCAACTTCAGGCCATGGTGCATTTTGCTGCTTTTTAACTGGTTTGGGGTTGTTTGGTTTGGTTTGGTTTGGTTTTTTGGTTGGTTTGGTTTTTGTTTTGGTTTTTAGAGGGTTTTTTTGTTTGGTTGGTTTTTTGGGGGTTTTTTTTGTATGTGTTTTATAGTCACATTTTCTTTCCTTTTTCCTGCACAACTGAAAGCACTTGGTGTACACCCTTTCTTTTTTTTTTTTTTTTTTTTTTTTTTTTTTTTTTCTTTTTTTTTTTTTAGGGAAGAGCTTTCTTAAGGTTGGATTTCGGTAATCCTGGTCAGAGTGAGCGTTGATGTTCCCTTGCAGAAGCCAGGTGACTCCTCCCAACAACCTCAGTGCAGGCTGGCACATGGATCTCTCTAAGGACACTGGAACCTGTTGTGTGCAGGTGTGACTGGGATGTTTTCCCCTGGCAGTGCCCAGCCCTGCTGCCATTTCTTGGAGAAAATTGCATTTATCCTTATTATGGATTTATTCTTATTAGGGATTTATTCTTATAAAAGCATTTTAGAGGCTGAGGGTGGCTGCTGCTGTGATTCCATGATTCCACGAGGTGCTGACAGTCATGGATGGGGCAGACAAGGGTGGTGCTGCCCTGCTGGAACACACACCTGGATCTGCTGGAACGCCCAGGTCTTGCTTGCTCTCAGATCCAGCTGTGCTGCTAGCAGCTGGAAGAAAGGGAACTCCAGGCAGAGAAAATGTGGGAGAGGGATACAGGTGCTTGTTTCAGGGGGAACAAAGCAGCCGGTACCCAGCACCCTTATCTCTGCAGGAACACTCGTGCTTTTACTTCCATGGATTCTCAACAAAGGCCCAGCATCCACTGAAATTGGATGAAGCAGCTGCTGGGGAATGTGGTTCAAAGTCACCTCAGGTGTCCCGTCGTGGGCACAGTGCCAGCAGCAGATGACACAGTTTACCTGGAATATTATCCTGCCTGGAGGAAAGCATCTTCCAACAAACATCCACTCACTATTCTGCGATTCCATGAAAAGCCTTTGAAGCCTGTGCTCCCTGAATATCAAATTTCTTTAAATTAGCGATGTGGCAAATTATTTTCATGAAACAAGAAAAACCCTGCATTTTCACCAAGGCTCCAACTCTGAACTTTCTGTGTGATTTCTTTTTCTTTCCCTTTCTCCTCCAAAATTACTGATCATTTTTGGGCTATTTTCGAGGTTCTGGGTTCAAGCTGGTGTGGCTGGAAAATATCGCAAAGAAAAGAAAGCAAATAGCAAGTTTGGAAACGGAACTGGGTAGGCAGGAGAACTGCAAGTAGGAGCAATTGCAATAATGGTGCATCTGTATTTGTGCCCCCTGCACATTTGTATTGTCGCTGAGCTTTTATAAAAATGATATTTGCTGCAAATGATGGATAATCGCGCAAATGTACCTGCTGTACAAAGGCAGCATTCTGCTTGGAAAGGGAACAGCTTCTCCTTTGGGAGAGTTCTTCCTGTGGGCTGAAAACAGGGAAGGAAGTTGTACCAAATTACGGTGGCCATGGGGGTTACACAATGGGCAAGACTTGGAGTATCACAAAACATCGGCCAAGGGTTCAGCCCAGGACAGGAATTCCTATGTGTAACCCTCTAATACACAAATTAAAGTGGGGTTCTGACTAATTAGCGCTCTCAGAGTGGTGTGAGGGGCCTGGAGCAGAGCTGGGAGATCAGTGTAAGTTCCCAGGGAAGTTGTGGATGCCCCATGCCTGGGAAGTAGAATCAGGGAATATCCTGAGTGGGAAGGGACCCACAGGACCATCCAGTCCAGCCCCAGGCCCTGCACAGACACCCCAACAACCCCACCCTGGGCACCCCTGGCAGGGCTGTCCAAACGCTCCTGGAGCTCTGGCAGCCTCGGGGCCGTGCCCATTCCCTGGGGAGCCTGGGCAGTGCCCAGCACCCTCTGGGGGAAGAACCTTTCCTGATCTCCAGCCTGACCCTCCCCTGGCCCAGCTCCAGCCGTTCCCTGGGTGCTGTCACAGGTCACAGAGCAGAGATCACTGTCTTCCCCTGCTCTTGCCCTCACAAAGAAGCTGTAACTGCAATGAGCTCTCCCTCAGTCTCCTCCAGCTGAACAGACCAAGTGCCCTCAGCCGTTCCTCTTGGGCTCCCCCTCCAGACCCTTCCCTATCCTTATGTCCCCCCTCCGGACACTCTCTAATGGCTTTAGATCTTTTTTTAATATTGTGGCACCCAAAACTGCTCCCAGGACTCAAGGTGAGGCTGCACCAGCTCTGAGCACTGTCCTAGGCCAAGCTGGACGAAGCTTGGAGCAACCTGGGATAGTGGAAGGTGTCCCTGCCCATGGCAGGGGGTGGAATGGGATGAGCTTTAAGGTCCTTTCCAACCCAAACCATTTTATGAATCTGTGTGTTCAGGGCTGGGGTTTTTTTGGTAGTAGAGGTTTGAAATACCAAGGTTTGAAGCTCATTCTAAAGGTCTCTGCAGCTGATGTGCAGAGCTCTTTGGAGTCACCAGCCTAAAGTCGGATGGCAAATAATCCAGTCATTCCTAAAGGATTAATGCACTATTAATGTGCAGGGTACAGCATAAGAAGGGTTTTCCAGAAGGGAAAGCCCAGTTTCAAAGTCACCAGCCTGTCATTACATTTCCCCCTGGCTTCTCAGGGATCTTTTTTATCTTTTATCTTTTATAAAAATATCTTTTTTTTTCTCAGATATCTCCCATTTTTCTTACCACTGCCCTCATTTCCTTGGGATGAGTTGCAGGGGGCTGCTCCTGTTCTCTTGTGCAAAGAGGATACTGAGCCGACCTTGGAAAAATTCCTGAGAGGCCCTGGTAAAAAATACATGGCCTTGGTGTTAGATGACACAACACTTGTTTTGTTGAAAAATGTTCTTCAGAGCCTCTCATCTGGCCTAGAAACATACTTTTATTTAACTATTTATTTTTAAAAGGAAAGCTGTGATTCCTGCGTGCCTTTGTGGTGGGAGAAATAGTGAAAGCGTGGATGTATTACCCAGCTTTCTTCTCACTGAGTGCAGGGAACCAGGATTTCACCTCCAACATCACCTCGCACTGTCTGGAGGTGGTGACATCTGAGGAGCTTGAGGGGGGAGGTGTTCAGCATATGTTGCAGTCAGTGATGGCACAGAAGTGCGTTCAGCAGGAGCAAGGGAGCTGCTTTGCCAGGAAACATTGCAGGAGACTGGGATGTCCCACCTGAAGAGCCCTTCCTTCTTGATTATAAACCTTTTCCCAATAAAGAATTCAAATCTGGCACTACTGAAATATTCCGTGATCTAAGTTCTGCCTTTATAAGAGGAGAATTAGCAGGAAAATAAAGTGGCACAAAGGAAATCATCCAGGGTGTCAGTGGTGTTCTTGTGTTTTCTTGTTCAAAGATTGGAGATTTTGCATTTTTAAAATAATTTTAATTTGTAAAATTTTCCCCATTTAATCAGTGTCAGTGCCCCACATCCCCAAAGATCAAAATGACACATTTCCTTGGAGATTAAATGAAACATTATTCAAACAAAGCCCGTTGGACAGAGCTGCCAGTGATGTGGAAAGGCAGCTCAAGCAGAGAGCTCTGCTGGTGTCCCTCAGAGCCCTGCTCAGGCACCTGGCATGTCCAGACCACAGCAGGGCCATTCAGGACCTGTTTCCCACCTGGTTTGGCACTTTGGGTCACGGAGATGCCCTCAGGACAGGGCAGAGGGCTGATGTTTGCCGTGCATCCATGGAAAGCTGTGCACACCTATCCCATCCTCATCCAGCTGATCTGGAAAACTCATCTTCCCTGGGGATTTTAGGAAGGCCCTTGGAGGATCTTGCCCACCTTTGAGTGGCTGCCAAGGTCGGAGGAGCAGCTCAAGGGTGATCAGGGATGGTGTGATGTACACAACCTGCTCACACTCCAAGCGCTCCCTCCAGCACCACATTCATTCCTGATTTTCTTTCTCAGTGCCCTCAACCCAACTTCCAGTGTGAGAAACCACACAAGCAGTCAGTAAAGAAACCAAAAGCAGTCAGAAGCTTTGTTAACACGCAGAGTTAACAGTGAGAAGCAGAAAATTACTGGTTCAAAACTCTACCACTAGTTATTTGGGAAGAGAAAACTTTTCTTCACCCATTTTTCCCTCACACCCCAAGCCAAGCTCTCCCCCACTCCCTTCTGCTGTGTCTCTGCCTTGGCTTTCCAATGGCCAGTGTTTCTCTCTCACTTCCATATTTTAGGAGCAGGAATTCCCAGTGAAGCATGGCTTTGGCTCAGTGCTCTACAGTCAAGCCTGCCTGGTGCAACGTGTTACACCAGGGTGAGAGTGAGTGAAGCTGAGAGCAGGGCTAAGGTGGATCTGCCCAGATTTCTGTCCCTCTTCCGTGCCTTGCTTTCTATTTCTCCTGCCCCAAAGCTGCCTGAACCCAGCCAGGTTTTAATGGCGAGACAGCAGCGAGCCAGGGTTGCTTCATGAATCAAGGGGAGCTGTAATTTTGCAGCACTGAAGACCATTTTCAAAGGCAATTTCATGGACTATTTTTTTTCCTGATTCCAAGTGGTGTCTGGCCACATTTCTGCATGGAGCTCATCTAGGACATGCTGCCAGGCCTGAGATGTGAGGCCAGGCCAGTGCCACCCACTGTTCTCAGCTGTGATGCTCCACTGCAACCTGGAGGAAAATAGAAAGGAAAAAAAGCCAGGGGTTTTGGTGCCTTCTTCCTTTCCAGGGAGATTCTGAAGTGTGGCTGCTTCACACAGCTTTCGAGAGCACGTCCTTGAAAATTACAGCTCTTAGCTCTGTTTTTGTCTTCCTATGCAGTGGTTTGGGGTTTACAAATATTTTCTGCTGCTAAAAGGAGAGGAAGGATCACAAGGTTATCAGCTGCACTCAGACACTGCCCGTGCTGTTCCTCTGTGGAGAAGGACACTCGGAGAGCCCAATTTTCTGATTTGACATCCCATGCAAGGAGAAGGCTCTTCCAAAAATGGACAGGAACTAAAATTGTGAGCACCATTATCCGTATTTTTATCTCAACTGGGGATCCTGGGCAGATGGGAAGTGGGGCTGGCCCAGAGGAGGTTGAGCCGCTGCTCTGATTAAAGACCCCCCACAAGTGACAGGGCTTTGAAAAGACCAGCACAAGTGGGCACTGGAGCTCCAGCCCAGCTCTCCTGTGTCCCCAGTTCCTGGAGCTCACACTGCTCCATCCTCCAGCTCAGATGCAGGGAAAGGTTGGAGCTGTTTCCATGTGGCAGCAAACTGGGGGCATTTACTGCACGGAGCACAATAACCAGCCCCCGTTATTACCCAGTTTATGGGGTGCACTCCTGTGTGCCCCTTCCAATTCATCTGCTTGGCAAACTGGGAGCATTCCGTGGTTCATGAATCTCCAGTGACCAGCTGGGGACGTCTGTGGGTGCAGGCTCGTTCCTATTTTAGCTTCAGACATTAGTGGGGTAGAGCATGAGCAGAGCCACGGCACCAGCCACTGGTGTGGAGCCAGAAATTGTTTCTCAGGACGCCTCTGGAAGCCAAACTGCTTCCCAGCACAGTTGTG
This sequence comes from Edolisoma coerulescens, assembly GCA_013397115.1. Taxonomy (NCBI): domain Eukaryota; kingdom Metazoa; phylum Chordata; class Aves; order Passeriformes; family Campephagidae; genus Edolisoma; species Edolisoma coerulescens. The sequence continues at coordinate 51,772 of VWZW01004140.1, forward strand.
ATAACAGTGCTGCAGCAAATGCCATTTAAATACAATTCCCTGCTAAGGTAGGGGAGGGATGAGGGAATACAGAAACCAAATAATTAACGCTGCCTGGATGACTCCAGTTCTGTGCGTGGAGGGACAAGAGGGAAGTAAACAGTGGGGTGGAAGAGGACAGCTTATCCTCATAATTGGAAAACTTAATTTGCTCTTTAAGGAAGGATCAAAATGACATTAAAGTGAATGCCAATTGATTCCAAAGGGGTTTGAATTGATTTCTGGAAACTATTGCTGGTTAAAATTGCCAGGGAAAGCCCATCAGGACTGACGTCTTTACAGCCACTATGGCTGACTGGAGATGGGGAACTCCTTCCTGGAAATAACTTAAAATATTTCTGTATTATCAAATGGAAAGAAAACTGCTGCCTTCTGAGGAGGGACAGATCTCTTGTAAGGTGGCTTCATAAATATTAAACCAGCCATTTCATTTTTTAGTTTTTAAAAAGCTTTCCTCAAGGCTCCCCAACTTTCCTGGAGACCAGGCTCTTGTGAGGGGAGTGGAGGAGGTGATCTGGGAGGGGAAGCCAGGGTTTCTGACATCCAGGGTTTCTGGCATCCTGCTGAGCCTAAAAGATGTGGTAAATCCAGCCCTAGGACTGGATTCTCCTGAGACTGCCCAGTGCTGGACAAAGTGGAGGTCTGGCCCCAGAAATTGGTTCTTGGAGCCAAGTATGCCAGGGCCCACAGAGTTCCAGGGATGAGCATGGTCTGCCAGGAAGATATGAACATCTATTTCACTGGAAAATGAAGGGTTTTTAAAGGCCAGTGTGTGCTTCCCTCCAGGTCTCCAAAACAGAGAATCCGGCAGTTTTCCATGAGGATTTGATCATCACCTGCATGTTGCTTCAGTGCTGAAGACCTGGCTTTTTCTGCTGAGGACCTGGTCTGCTGGAGAATTCCGGGCTAACTCAGAGATTCCCAAATTCTGCTCCCCACGAGCAGCACCACGGAGCTTCCCCAAGGATCTCCTTCCCCCGCCTCTGGCTCCATCCCCACTGCTGGGGCTTGTTGGGAACTGCGTGGTGTGGATACAGCTCTGAGGGGTTGCACATAAATCCCTAAACACCAGAAACGAGTGAATTTTGGAGCTTGTTGGCTCCATGGCTTAGCAGTGGTGGGGGATGACCTGTTGAGTAAAGATGAGATATTAAAATACCTGTTCCTTAACAAGGTCCATCCTTCCAGACAGGCACAGAATGGTTATGAGGGAAGGATTTTATTCCCTCAACAGCAAAAGCAACACGACACACATTTAATATTCCTTCTTATTAATATCACATCTTCTAACAGGCAAATCCTGTCAGCTTATTATCAAACTCACAACTCCTTTGACTGAGCAGAAACAAGATAAGTGAGAGAGGTCAGAGCTGTGTGCCCAGGAGAGCAGCTCACCCTTTAAGAAACCCCTTCCTTCATTTCCTCAGCCTTTACCTCACATCTGTAAATGGCTCATTTGCTGTGTGGCTGATACCATATTTAATAACTCTCGCTGCCCTGGTTTACATGGCACCCACAGCCCTCCTTGCCATGCAGCATGACTGGAGACCTGGCACTGCCAGGATTAGCATTGCAAATTCCTTGGAAAACCCAGTCTCACTTCACTGGAGTCTCCTAAGGCGATTTGCCCTACAAATCCCTATTACAGTGCACTGGTAATGCTCTCTGAGGCTAATTGTTCTTCCTCTGTTAGTGGGAACGATATGCCCAGCCTTATGTTAAAGAAGCAGAACCGACTTACTGAATTCCCATGCCAAGAGCTCTGTCATGTCCTGCCTTTGATGGGAATGAGGAGCCACACAGTCCTTGAGGCAGGACATGACAGAGCACATTTCGTGAGCACATCTGCCTGTCCTCACACAGATGTGGCCAGCTGGGCCGTGGGCGTGCCCCTGACAGACACAGCCCTGCCCCAGGCTGGCCCTGTCTGGAGTTTCATGGACTCCCAGAAAACTCCTCACACCCCACCTGGAAAACCTGAGCTGCTCTGGGTCAGGCAGAGTGGGATCACAGCAGGGATTAAACACCAGCTTCTCTTTTCTCATGGCAATGAATTATTTTTCCACTTCTGTACCAAAGGATTCCCTTCAACCCAGGCAAGCAGCTGGAGCCTTCTCCTAGGATGCATGGAAGACTGGGAGGCCTGGTCCTTGGTCATTCATTTTCTGTGGCTGGAATCGATTTTCCAGCTCAGTGCTGGGATAAGAAAGGAATATCAAGAACCCTGAAGGTGTTTAATCAAAAGTCTGTGAGGAACCAGGGCTCCTCTGAGCACATCCATGCACCCAGGTGATGCCTTTTGGGACTACCTAAAAACAGAGGCCAGACAAAATTAAAGCTGGTTATATTTATTGAAAGGCCTTCAGGTACATTCAGGGCAGACGAAGCCCCCCAGGGGCTACACCCAAAAATGGATGATGGGTCACAGGTTTTCATCCTTTTATAGGTTTGGTCCATTTGCATGTCGGGGGTTAATCCTCCAATTACAGCCTCAGGTAATGAAGTCATTACCCCAAGTTTGCTCCCCCCAACTCACTTTTGTTTACATTTCTCAGGGCCTGAGGCAGTCGGGTGTCCTCGATTCCCAGGCCAGGAGAGGAATTTTTCTGTCTGACCAAGATGGGAGAACAGCAGCCAACACTCCATGTGGAGTGTAGAGTTATACACTAAAGAATTGCAGGATCACAGATATATGAAAAATACAAAAGCTAAAATCCTAAGGCATCACCTTCTGCCAAGCCAGGGTTTTCCCATGAGAGCTGCTGCTCCTGCTGGCAGCCTGGCAGTGGGGCAGTGCTGGTTCAAACTGGGACAGCCATGGAACCTCAGTGAGTTCAGCAGTTGCTGGGATAACACAGTGAGCAGGGCCAGGCAGGCCAGGAAGGAGCTCCCTGTGTGTGGCCTTTCAGGCCTCAGCCCTGCTGCATTTGTCTGCCCTTTTGGTAATTAAATGCACTTAACCAATACACAGTGAGAGTGTCCTGGTATTGATGAGGCTTTCTGCTTGTGATGCTGCTCTGGGAATCAGTGATCCAGACCCCTGAGGTGAGAGGAAACCCTTCAGCTGCTCTGCTGCTGGATGGGGGCAGCTGAGGATGTGCCCAGGTTCCAAGTAAACCAAGGGGAGAGGAAGAGGTGGGAAAAAGGAGGAAAAAATTAGAAGAGATGGACAAAAGGCTTGTGTCACTCCTATTAGGAGGTACTGTCCCTGGAAGGCTGTCCTTCATGGCACGGAGGACCTGAGGCTGTGGAGAAGGCTCCCAAATCATGTCAGCATGACCACAATGCCATTTTGGCATTCGGGTGTAATGCTGCCTCCTGCCTCCTGTCCCCAGGCAGCTGCAGGGAGCCCCAAAAACCCCACCTGTAGGGCAAAGGACCTGGAGAGGCTGTTTGAACCCTGCTGGCCCCAGCTCCTTGCAGCATCCTGGGCAGGATGAGCCCCACCAACCCCCTGGCTGTCCCCAGCAGTGTCTCCTGTCCTCACCACCTGGAAAAGTGCCTGTCACTGCTGGGTTCTGCACAGACTGAGGGGATTTAGGTTTACAGGCAGAAGAGCAATGAGGATATGGAGAAAAAGAGGAGATGCTTGTGCAGCCTATTTAACCATAAATTCTTGTGGAGAAGAGGAGAGGCTGCTGTTCAGGGGGGAGATAAACCCCACGGAGGAGAGGTGATTCAAACCACAGATCAAGAACAAACTGGTTAAGTATAGGTTTTAATTGCAAATGAGGAGATTCCTGGATACATGATAAGGGAAGTTCTTTAACAGCCTCCCCTGGGGAGCAAGGGAAAAGCCACTGCTTCCAAGGCAGAGTTTAATGAGCTGGTGTGATGGGAATCACAGGGAAGAGGACTTGACAATAGAGGAGACTCCTTCAGTGTCTCTCTTACTGCATTCTTATCTCTGCCCTTCCCTTGATACTCCAGTAATGGGCTTTCTTCATTTAATTAGCATGTTATTAATTAGCAGGATAACAGTGAAAGCAGGTGCCTGCCCTGGCTGTGTCGCTGGCCCCACCACCCTCTGCTGCACGCCCTGGAGAGGCCAGAGATTCCTGAATTCCTTGGCTAAGCAACACTTGAGTAAAGAAAAATAATATTCAGGTTAATCCCAGGATCTCAGATGCTCTTTAGACTGGGAAGGGGATGTGCTGCAGGAGGGGGAGTTTGAAGGAACATGCAGGGGGAGAGAAGATTTGAAGGGAGATGGGAAGGTTGATGTACTGCAGATGGACATGCAGCAGGCAGCCTGAGTCAGGGAAAGTTCATTTTATAAGGCTCATTAACTGTTTTTGAGTAATTTTTGGGCTATTCTGCCTGGCACTTGTTGTTGGTACCGCATACCTTGGAGGTTGGTGGGAAGTACCTGAAGGGAGCTGACAAGAAAGATAGAGAGGAATTATTTACAAGGGCCTGGAGAGACAGGATAAGGGGGAAGCTTCAAACTGAAAGAGAGCGGGGTTAGGTGGGATACTGGGAGGAAGTTCTGTGCTGTGAGGGTGGGGAGGCCCTGGCACAGGGTGCCCAGAGAAGCTGTGGCTGCCCCTGGATCCCTGGAAGTGCCCAAGGCCAGGCTGGATGTGCCTTGGAGCAAGCTGGGATAGTGGGAGGTGTCCTTGCCCATGGCAGGAGGTGGGACTGGATGAGTTTAAGGTCCTTCCAACCCAAACCGCTCTGGGATTCTGTGATTCCAGGTGCTGTCCTAGGAGGGCCCAGCCCAGCTGCCAGCACAGAGGTGCCCTGCAATCCTTGTCTCTGCGTTAGAGAGATGATGAAATCCAGTGAGAGGCTCTTGCCAGGTGTTGGGGAAGATGAAACAGGAAAATCTTATAAATATGACTGCTTGGATTTTGAGAATATGAAACCTGTAAATGAAGTAGAACTAAAAGCAAAATTCGATGTCTAAGATGCCATGACCTAGTTGCTGAACAACTAAGAAACAATAGCATGGCCGGCCAAAGATCTTCTCCTTTTGATTAAACAATGCCCCTCTCCCCTTATCAATGATCAAAGGTCACCTGGTATGGTAATGTAAGGATTCTTACGGGCTGTATGTAAATGCTATGAGATTTGCATCATGTACTAAGATTGGTTAGTGTAAAATAGAATATTCAGGAGGGAAAGATTCAAGGGTTCGGGGCCCTGGTGGGCTCGCTCTCTTGTTCTCTCGCTCTCCTGCACTCTTGCTCTCTCGCTCTCTTGCTCTCTCCCGGGGCTGCCAAGAGCTGTGCCTTGCAGCTCTCTGCAGCCCCGTTTTTCACCCACGCCCTGAGCAATAAACCGCATGCTCCAAGACCAGCCTTGGCTCTGGAGATCTCTCGTCCCCGTCCGTCTCTTCCCCGCCCAGACCGCCCGAGCAGCGTTCTTACAGCCGGGCGTGCTGGGGCTGGCAGAAGGTGCCCGGTGCCAGCAGAGAGGTGGCAGCGACACAGCAGTGTCCTGGTGCGAGGGGCTGCCCGCGAGTCCTGCAGAGGGGAACGCGCAGAGCCCGCGGTGACCCAGGCGAGTGGCACACAGCAGTTGGCAGCCCTGGGCTGGAGCGGGCTGTAAAACACAGCAAAAATAACCCTCTGCTCTGCTCCTGCCTCAGGCCAGCTTCGGGCTGAGCGCCTGAGCCGAGGCCTCTCTCTGCTCCTTTAAACAGCGCCCGCTGGGGAAGGCCTCGCGCCCGCTGGGGAAGGCCTCGCGCCCGACTCTCCTCAGCAGCCACGGCGTGTGCTGCTATTGCCCCGCAAGAAACGCTCCCTCCTGCCTCACCCAGGCCGGGATCCCTGCCTGGAAAAATGGCTTTCTCCTGAGCGTTTGTTATCTGCAGCTGCATGAGACTCTCAGGCTGTTCAATTAAAGAGCCCGTTTTCCCATTAACTGTCTCCTCAGACAAATGGGAAGTGTATTTAATGCTCGCTCAGGATGAAGCCAACATGTTTCTCCTGCTGTTTTACACTTCCTTCTTCATAGGGATTTGTCGTCTCTGACTGTTCAAATACCTTGAAGTTCCCCAGCATTTACAACCAGGGAAAGGTAACAAGTGTGGTGACAAAGAGTGAGTGCCAGATGAGCCTGGGAGAATGGATGGCTCTAATAGATGTTACTGAGGCCCTTTTGCACCCTGCCTGATGCTGAGCAACCTCCCCATCCATCACCCTCACTCTGCCTGAGGAGAACACAGCAGCCAGGCTTTAACAGACCTTTCCCCCCCTGCTCCTGTTAGGCAAAGTGCTGGCCTGGCTCCCTCCCCTCTCTGAGGAGAGGCTGTTTAGAGAAGGCAAAATAAGCAACAGATCCCCTACCTCAGCTTGATGCTTTTTGTTAACACGGCCTGAGAATCAGCGTCTTCCTAACACTGGTACCTTGCTGTATATTAATACAAGAACTGATAAAGTGTGCTCTGAGCCTTTATTTCCCCCCCCTTTTTTTTTTGCCCTTGTTTCTTCAGCACTGTTTTCCTATGAATCAAACAGCTGAGGAAAATGATGTAGATTTTTGCCTGTATAAAAATACTTTGCCCAAAACATGAGTCCTGCGTTGGGCTGATGTATTAATCCTTGTCTCCTGGACAGCAATAATCACTCTCTGTCGTTTTTCAAGCTGCAACTCAGCACTTCAGCTTTTTCCACTTGCCTTTCAGCAAGTTTGGTGTCAGCCCCAAAATGGGGAAGGGAGGGAGGAGGAGGGCAGAACTCCTTGGGGCCTAATCCTGCCCTGGCCTACCCTGAGAAGGGGTGTAATGAGTAATTTGGGTAAAAGCAGCCTCAGACTCCACTGTTTCGATTTCTCATCTCGTTCCTAAACCAGCTTTGTCTAAAGAGCAGAGGTGACTGTGTGTTTGTGTGGGACCAGTCTGCCCCAGCTGGGCTGAGCAGGCTTGGTGGGACCAGCCAGACTCCTCTTCCCTGCCCACGGCAGGGGGCTGGAACTCGATGGTCTTTAATCCACCCCAGCCCATTCTGTGACTGTGTGATTCCTGAGCTCTGGGTGCACAGGGGCAGCTGTTCCTCTTGGCCAGGGCAGGGCTGCTCAGTGTTCAGCATTAGCAATAAAGAAAGTGAAGTGCAAGCTGCTGGTGTGGTGTGAGCTGTCCCACGACAGAGGTCCTGACCCTGCAGCCCTGCAAGCACCAGCACTGCCCCCTCTGTGCTGCCCCCCTTGTGCTGGGGGGGTTTAGGGCTGACATGAGAGGAGCCCTGGGAGCACTCAGTGCCTTTGTGCTCTGAGAGCAGCCCCAGCTCTTCAGTAAAACACATCCTGATTTATCCCTGTGGATAAATAGCTTCAGCTTAGGACTCCGGCGCTGTCAGGTGCGAGGCACTTCCCCTACAAGAGGCAATAAAACCCTTTACAGCACTTGCTCAGCACAACAAATCCTGTTTAACCCCTTGCAGTGGTGGCTTTATGTCCTCTGCCCCACGGGGGCTGTGCCAGGAGCTCCAGCCCTGCTGTTGGGTTGTCGTGGATGAAGTGTCACTGTCTCACCTCAGGCTGTGGCCACATCCCTGGTGTCCCAGTGCGCTCCCAGCACAACTACTGCTCCTTCCTTGGCCCTGGAGGCCCATGGAGCCAGAAATGGGGAAGACTTGGCTCTAAGCAGTTCTGCTTTGAACTGATATGGAAATGACTCTGATGACCATCGAGAGGGTGCCTTAAGGGTGGGCCACATTTTTCCCAAAGTTTCGGTATTTCAGGAAATGCTGATTTCCTGCTTCATCCTCCATGGCTGTTACCAGCTGGAATTACACCCTGCTGGCAAGAGCAGAAAAGGGAATGAAAGGGGATGCCAGGATGAGGGGATGTAAACTCTTCTTGTAACTCCAGGGCGCAAAGCATCTGCCAACAGAATTCCACAAGAGGAAACGTCTGACTGGTGCTGCTGCCACCGAAATCATGGGGATAAATCAGACTCCTCCAGCTCTCTTTTAATGTTACAGAGGCAAGCACTACACTATTCTTGACCAAGGTTTGTGTGCGTGGCTGACAAAGTTCCAGCCTCCACACTGATACAAAACATTTCACTTATTTATACATTTTTAGCAAACAAAGAAATTCATGTTCATTGGTTCTAAATGACATAATCCTCTTCATTAATCAGCATCCTATTCTCTGTTGGTCCATGATTCTTGCTATTTATGCTAATCTGGTCCACATTCTGTGGTTCTTTTGTTATCTTTGTCTCACATGGAGAGTCTCCAACTTTTCAGGCCTTAACGTCTTCTGTATCTTATTTTTCCAACCTCCTTGAAGGGCCATGAATTTAAGATTCCAGATGCCCAATCTTCAGATCCCTTTGGCTTTGTTTATTGAAGCTTGTCAGGGTTAGTTTTAACACCTTTAAGGATTCGATGATTTAATGATCAAAGCATCAATAAGAGTCTGTGAAAAATTTAAATAGTGCTGGCTAAAAGTGGGCAGTTCTTACAATTAATTAAAACAGCTAATGAAAAGGTAGTTGGTGATGTTATATCATTTCCAACACTACCAGTGCCATAAACTTGCAGAAACACCAGGAAGACTCTTAACCACATCAGCAGCTGGAAACCTGAGGGCGTTCCCCTGGAGTTCTCCTGTGTCCTATAGGGCCACATCTCCCATGGCACCTGGCTTTGAAAACAAGCACAGCAAGGGACAAAGGGACCCGAGAGAGGTGCCACTGAAGGGGACAAAGCCTGGCAGCCCAGGATCCCAGACAGCCCAAAAGTCTTGGAGTATTCTCCAGCCACCCATGGCATGGGGCTGTCCCTGGGCCCTGTTTTCGGGCTGAGCAGCCCCACTGCTGGTGGATTCCTCAGGCAGGGGTGAGATATCAATGTGTGGGGGGATTTTTGGGTTTGTTTTGGTAGAGCTCCCTTCTTCAGACCCCAGGTCAGGACTCTGGGGACAGCTCTTCATCCTTGTGCCCCCAGCAAAGGTTTTGCACTGGGGCTGCTGAGGAGGGATAGCTTTCCCTGAGGTCACAGCGGGGTGGCAGCACATGGGAACTGGAGCATCCCTGCCCCTCACACCAGCTGTGGGGTGCAAGGAGAGAGGGAGGGATAAATCACACAGCCAGCACCGACCTGTCACCGTCCTGTTTTCACCCCTGGCTCTTTCATCCCTTCTGTTTCATGACACCTAACAAGTTTTACCCACCCCATCTTTCCTTTGTTTGTTCTCCATCTTTCCTCTGCAGACCATGTAAAAAAGTTGGATTTTTCTTGTGCTGGGGGCTTGCTTGGGCAGGAAAACTTCAGCACTTGCAGGGCTGAGTGGCCCCCATCCTGTGACAGACCCCAGTGGCAGGCAGGCAGAGCTGGCCTGGGAGGATTTCAGCTGCTGCAGCCTGGCTGGTCTTCACAGCAGCCCCAGCTCTTCCTCCCCAGAAACTCTTCCCTGACTTCACCTTTGTTTCCTGCTGCCTCCCTTTCCCTGCTGGCTTGGTGCATGAAGTACTTGTCTGAGGTCTCCCAGTACCTGAACTTTACTGGGATTACTGGGAACATCTCTTGAGGTTTTGACAGTCTTCTTCATTGTTAATAGAGTTAAATCCTTCTGCCTGCAAAGCCGTGTTTAGCTGATGAGATAACTCGCTGTAGTTATGTACACACTGGACAAATCTGCAGCATCTTCAGCACACCTCAGTGCTTTTTACCTCCAGGGTTTCCCTGACCAGTTTTCCCAATGCTTTTAGAGGCAGTTGGGAAGCTCAGAGTGAAATCCCTGACTGGTGTGGGATCCTGCAGCTCCTGGGCCTAAGGTATCCCCACTTGGAGCAAGAATAGCATGGCTGAACTTGCCAGTGGCATGTTCAAAATTGAGTGGTAGCAGTGGTGGCAGACAGAGATCCTCAGTATTGTGTCAGTCCAAAATGGAGAGTCTGAACAACAAGATTTCTGCTTAGATTGACATCTTAGAAATGGTTATAAAAAAATGCAGCTATTCCTTGCAGGAGGCAAGAGGCAGAAGTACCATCATTGTTATTGCTGGTCTCAGTGCAGTTCTTTTCCCTCAAAGCATCAGCCTGTTCCCTTCTTGGTCCATTTGCTTTTAGTGTGGTCTGGAGCCACAGGGCCACCAGAGAAAGCTCAGGGACATCCCCCCCCCGCCCCCCCATCTGCTGTGGTTTTATGTTCACCTACTGAATGTTTTAATTTCTCAAGCATTTGCTCAAAAATTCTTCTCTTGAATTTTATAAATGCATCAACTTTCCTGACATTATTGGCTGATCAAACCCTGTTCCCATGCCAGGCAGAGCAGGCAGCTCCTTCTCCTTCCCAAAGGGTAAGGTCTATTTCTATCCCCTGCAGCTCTGCTATCAAGTGCTCTTTTCCCAGGACAGGCTTGGAGTGAAATCAGAATTCCCTCCCTGGAGCCCTCACCAACATCCTGCTGCTGTGGCAGGGAGGAGAGCAGGAAAGCACAGCCCAGGCAGGGAGAAGTCCTGTCAGGTGTCTGTCACTCCACAGCTCCCTGCTGCAGGCCAGACCAGCCAGGCACTGGCAGGGCAGGGAAGATGCTCCTGCAAGGCTGCATTTGACAGAAACACAATTTGTCTCCTGGGTCAGCAAAATAGGTTCAAGATGACCCAAAATTTTGTGTCAAGGGGGAGTTTTGAAACTTACCCAGGATGCCCAGTTCCACATTTAATGCAGGGTATGAACAAGTGGGGGATGCCACCAGCCACGGGCACTGCTCAGCCTTTAGTGCTGCACTCCAGCAGTGCCTAAACATCTGTGCCCACATGCCAGAGCCTCTGTCCACAACTGCAGCTGGTGTCCAAGGACAATTTTTTTTGGTAGGGAATTTTTTGGTTGGTATTTGGCCATGTGCAAGGTGAAAACCGAGTCTGAGGCACCATCTCAGCTCATTTCCATGTGAGTAATGTGTGCTCAGAGCCAGCGAATGGCTATGGTTGGAAAAAACCATGACTGGTCCTGTCATGGAATCATGGAATGGTTTGGGTTGGAAGGGACCTCACAAATCATCTTACTCCACTCCCTGCCATGGGCAGGGACTCCTTCCACCATCCCAGGGTGCTGCAAGCCCTGTCCAAGCTGGCCTTGGACACTTCCAGGCATGGAGTGTCCATCTGGCAGGGCTGGGGCACATCCCTGCCACCCACTGATTCTATTTGTTGGAGTGAAAGGTGCAACAGGAAATATCCAAAATGCGATTTTTGGAAGATCTGAAGTTCCTTCCAGTAACTCTCAGAGCTGTCTGGGACATGTAATCCTGGGCAATTTTCTGTAGTTTCAAAATTAGTAAATGGCCCTCTCTGACTCACAAAAACCACCCCAAGTCACCAACTTTTCTGCAATTTGAAACTTGAAAAAGACCTCTTCACTTGGGTCTGTTGAAATGTTTTTAAAAAGATGGTTAAATGGGGAAATAGGCGGTTAAATAAGTGGTTAGTGGTTAATAAATGGTTTAATAGCTAGCTTTAAACAGTTCTTGTAATTGAGGCTTTTTGAAATTCATGCTCATATAGGAGAAGCAGAGTTTTTTGCTTAGAAAATATTGAAATGCAATCTTTTTCTAATTTGACATTATATTGTGGTTAGTGTGGTTGAAGGGGCTAATTGACAATGTCCCTCTCCCCTGAACTGTTTTGGTTTCAGTAACTGGTATTGACTCCATGGAAAAGAATCCATGGAAAACCCTCAGGTAGATCCAATCAGATTTCTACAAGAAAGGGGCAAGCAAAACTTTCTAATTTTTAACCATAAATTCTCAGTGATTTGAGTTTTGAATGTAGCTCCTCTCCAGACTCAGAAGTGCGTGCATGGAATGTTCAGATCCCAGCAAACAGAATATTCCCTCTGAAAGCCACTCACCTGGGCAGGAATATTTCACATCCAAATCTGAACAAGGAGAGAGGAATAGCCTGAAATTTCCAAGTGCTTTGTCCTAAGAGCTTTAATGTGGGATTTAAGTATTCCAGATTCAGCTTTCTAGGCTGAATCAAGCAAAAGAGTTTAAATCTTTGAAGTTTTGGGTCTTTAGTGATGTTTGGTCACCAGTTGAACCCAGACTATTGCAGGCTGATACTTTGCTTTTGTCCCGGCTTAAAAGGAGTTGGATAAAGGCAGAAAGTGTCTTTCTAGAAAACTAAAACTTTGCTTTTTGAAAAAGCCCCACAATTTCCACTGGAGATAGAAAGTTCAGGTTTTTAGATTTTTGTAGCAAAACTATTTCTTGCCAACTACAGCTGAGCATGGCTATTATTATTAGTAGTAGTAGTAACTATTTTCTTCCTTCAATTCATTTATTTTCAAAGCCCTTCTGCTGTTTTAGAGATCTCAAACATCAGCGTTACTTTTTTCTTCTGAAATTAAGACTAAAATAAAATATCAGATCATTCAAATGACTTGGTTTCATATTTTGTATTTTCTGAACTAGCAGACCTAACTCTCAGGAAATCCACACAGCCCTTGAAATATCTACTAAGAGAAGAAGAACATGGGGGGAGCAAAAAGCCCATGAAGTGAAATCCAAGGAGGGAGGACAAAATAAAGTTCAAAAAGTTCCTTTTCCCCTCTCAATTCCCTCAGTCACTTGAGAGCCACAGATCCCCCTGCAGGGAGCAGGAAATGCAGTTATCCCTCTGCTCTGGCAAAGCAAAGGCTAAAACCAAAATGGTTTGACACAGAAACCTGAATCATTCACAGAATACACGAGCAGGGCTTTGAAGACATGGGCATGTCTTGGGCATGTCATGGGCATGAGCATGGGCAGCATCAGAAGTGAAGTTCAGGAAAAATGACTTTCCTTAGAAATTTTATAGGTCTTATTGTAAATGGTGAGTGAAAAATTTATTTTAAAAATGATGAAAAAAAAAAAGAAATCTTGCCAGGAAGCACTTCAGTCAGCTGGAATATTTCTCCCCTGATAACTCCAAGTTATCCATTTTCCCGTGGTTCTGCCTAACTGTGGCCCTATAAGAAAATAGCCCCAGCTGTTCAATAAATAATAACGCCACCGAATTTTAAAACAAGAAACTATTATTAAAGTTACAAATCTTTGTGGTCTTTATATCGTTAATAAAACATTTATCTATTAATAATGGATATTGTTTCTACCCGACTCCTGCTTTAAATGGGAAGAAAACCAACATAAAATGAATGGCGATTGGAAAATTGCCAATATTTCCTTGCCCTCCCCAGCCAAGGCTGACAAAAGCAGTTCCATTGATAAACTGCTCCTAATTTACAAAGGTTTAAAAATTTTAACAGCCCAACGTAAATTGAGGGCTCCGTGTTTGGCCTTGCGGCCAGGAGCAGCTGGAATTAATCGGGAGAGTCGGCAGGAACAGGAGCTGTGGCTCCAAGCCCTGCACGTGTGGTTAGAGGGGCACACATCAGTCCAGCTCTGGATTTCCACGTTCAGCACGCCAGGACACCTCCAGGCCAACTCCACCTGCAATATTTGGGAGCTGGAGGGATCCTAAAGGAATAACAATGTGCTGTGAAGGGGCTGATGGTAATTTCTGAGTGGCAGGAGAAATAAAAATGTGGACATGGGGGGGCACAGATGTGTGAGCATGGATTTTTATATTTTTTCATTTTTCTATGTTTCTATTTTTCTAGTTTTATATTTCTGTATTTTTATCTTTTTCTAATTTTAGAACATTTATTTATTTATTTATCTGGGGGGTTGAATATTATTATTTTGGGGTTTATTTATTTGGGGTTGGATATCAGGAAAGGTTCTTCTCCAGAGGGTGCTGGGCACTGCCCAGGCTCCCCAGGGAATGGGCACGGCCCCGAGGCTGCCAGAGCTCCAGGAGCGTTTGGACAGCGCTGCCAGGGATGCCCAGGGTGGGGTTGTTGGGGTGTCTGGGCAGGGCCTGGGGCTGGGTGATCCTGTGGGTCCCTCCCAGCTCAGGATATTCCAGGATTCTGTGATATGTCTATGTGGATGTAAATAACTGTGAATGTTGGAATGGGAATGATGTACCAGGGAAGTCCATTCACAGTGGTGTTCCTCGAAGATGTGGAAAATAGACAGGAATTTCCATCCCCCTGGGCTGGGACACATTTTTCAGGGGCCTCTATTAAGGCAGACTTGGCAGCTGCAATGTGAGCCCCATCAGTGCCGTGTTTCTGGGCACGGGAGTCTCCCAAGGCACACATCCCAATCACCCTCCCTCGGTGTGCCCATCTGTGCCGCTGGCACTGACCCTGTCACCGCAGTGGGCAGGACCAGATGGCTGCTGTTATTTCCCAGGAAATGGGGCAGTGTGGGGAAATGCAGTGTTTTGGGGCTTTGTGTGCACAAAGAAGGACGGAAACACTGAAATACCCTGTCCATTGGGCAGGCAGGAAAAGTCAGGGGACTCAAATGTCCTCCCTGAGGCACCCAGCAGTCCTGCACCCACCCGGGGCCACGGCTGTGGGAGCAGAGCCCGGCGTGCACACACCCCATAGCACTGCAGTGCTCCATCTGCAGCGTCATCCTGCAGCCCAGGATCCCAGTATTTAGGGGGTGAAGATGGGATTGGTGATTTTTCCTCCTCTCCTTCGACAGAAGCCTCTCCCAGCACGGCCCAGTGTGGAGCAGGGCCCAGTGAGCCAATCCTGCTGGAGGTACTGGTGATGATGCCGTTTTGCTTTTTGCCTTTTTTTTCCCCTTATTTCCTCTGTATATTTTTTGCCTTGATTTCCTCCTTCTTCCTTACACGTGTATTTGTAGCCTATTGTATTAATGGCCAGTTTTCCCCGTAATTTTCCATGGCCTTTCCCTGGGCAGAAAGACAAAACAAATTCCAGAGCTCCAAGCCCTGGGGGTACAAGGCCCCTATCCTATCTTGGTTCTTCCTGCTTACAAAGGTTAAGAACAGCTCTTCGAGATACATTTCATGGACAAAGTACAGCCAGTGCTGAGGGGGGGCTCCAGAGAAGAGACTTAACCTGAGAGGGAATTGCACCACCACGTGTCCTCCTAATTGGTGCTTTTTATCAATTATGCTAATTTTCTAAAACCTATAAAAACCTGTATTCACCCCATATGGGTGCGCTTTTTTGGACCGTCTCCATAACTGCCCCCAAAGGCCTCCAAATAAAGATCCACTTTTATATTACCTCCTTACTAAAATCATCTCGAGTTTCATTTCCAGGTTGGGAAAAAGACAACAGTGACACATCCCAATGCTGTTCCTTCCTTTTAATGAGTGGGAGCTGTTGGAGTGAGCTGTCCCTTCTGGCTGCACAGGAGCCTCCATCCCATTGTCTGGGGAGGATAATTGCAGAGGGCTGGCAGCCCTGCATTCAAAATAGCAGCCTGACCCAAATGAGAACATTTCCCATGTGGCTGAAAGTTTCTTGTTTTCTCTCGCAGAAAAAAAAATAGGAAAAGGGAAAAAAATATTCTAGGGTTTTTTTAAGGAAATGTTCACGTGTTGGTTTTGAAGCGGTAAACACCCACAGCTCTCTCAGCCACTCCTCATCAGGCTTGTGCCCCAGAGCCTTCCCCAGCTCTGTGCTGGGGGGCTCAGCTGGAGAAAAGGAGGCAATATTATTCCAGGGAGCCACATTACACTGTCATGGTTCCTGTGTCTGGTTTCACTGGAGGAACCTCATCAGCTGCTGTTTGATTAAAAATCATCAAAACACAAGTACCCCGAGGAGCACATGTGGAGGAAAGCTCACTCCGAGGTGTTTTCTCCCTGTGTTTCACACCCCAGCACTCAGCTGGCAGCTCTGCACTGCTCCCTTCACAGACCTGAACCTTCACAGGGCTCGGATGTCCTTTTGTCCAGAGCAGCAAACATTTCATACCCTGGTAGTTGCTGCTTTGCAGTGGTGGGTGGCACAGGGCGACCATGAAGGATGGAGTGTAAGCTCTGGAGGTGGATCTGATGGAAATATTCATGTTTGCAGCACAGCAGGGACATTCTGGTGACATCTCCTGCTGCAGTGGCTGGCAGCTGCTGGCTTTTCCCTCCACAGGGTTTGTAGAAATATCCCTCTCCTGTGGCTCAGGGCCTGGTGCAGTCCAGACACACAACAAACTGAGCTCTCTGAGGAATAATGAGGAAATACTGCCCAACAGGCATTTGCTGCTGTTGCAGATGGGCCTGGGGGCACTCCATGTTATCCAGAATTACATTAGGAATGTGGCCTGTGGAATCAGACTGAAGTAGGGGGGGTGTGTGGTGACAGCTGCACTTTCAGATGCTCTGTGTTTGGGACATTGGCACCTGGGCTTTAAATGTCTCCATCCAGATGTTCATGAGAAAGCAAAGCTGCTGAGCCTGTGCTGGAGTCAGATCAATGCCAGCTGAGGTGCCATTAGAGCTGTGTGGCCTCCCCTGTGACAGCAGCACGGGGACAGCTGGGGAATGGTGAATGACAAATCACTGTTTGTCACACACTGCGGCTGAAGCGCCTCTGCACCAGGAGGAGGGCGAGGCCTGGGCCCCTGCCCTCTGTGTGAGGACGTGAAACCACAAAGGAAAGTTGGTGTGACTCCTTCAGGAGCAAAAAAAGGTGCTAAATTAATTTTTTCCTCCAAGATATTACCCCCCCTAAAAGATGAAACCCCCATCTGGAAAGCATTTGGAGCAAGCGCAGTGCAGGCAGTGCATGAGGCAGCAGAGTGAGGGTGCAGAGCCTCTGTGCAAAGGGAACTGGCAGGGCCAGGACAGTGCTGGGAAACAACCAGAGTTTGTTTCTGCATCAACACCGCAGGGAAGAGAAGGATGGAAACTCAGATCTGTAACTAAAGTTAAAGCACCTCAGGGAGTGGAGCAATGGAGCAACTTTGGGGGCTGGAATAAAATGGGCTTTAAGGTCCCTTCCAACTCAAACCATTCCATGATTCCATGAACTTCTTACATGGACAGACAGTGACAGGACAAGGGGAAAGAGTTTTAAACTAAAAGGTTTAGATGTTTGGAAGAAATTCCTCCCTGTGAGGGTGGGGAGGCCCTGGCCCAGGTTGCCAAGAGCAGCTGGGGCTGCCCCTGGATCCCTGGAAGTGTCCCAGGGTGGAGGGGACTTGGAGCAACCTGGGCTAGTGGAAGGTTTGCGGTTGGAACTGGATGGGCTTGAAGGTCCCTTCCAACCCAATCCATTCTGTGATTCTATGAAATAAGCATTGCAAACTCAGGAATTAATTAAATTTAAGTGCAAAGAAAATAGAGAAATATGTCACATCCAGATTTTTAAGGACTGCAAGTCCTCAGTAAGTTCCCATTATTGGGGCACTGAATTATGGTGATGTTTACTCCTACAGATTAAACAAAGAGTGTTTTAAAGAAGGCATAGCAAGTTTTGGTTCTATTTTCACTTTTCACTGATTTACTCTTGGCTGTTGGGAGGACAGACGCTGAGAATGCAGAGAGGAGCAAACCCATGAGTTCAGTTTTCATTCTTGGCCTTGTGCTCCTTGGCTTTCCACCCCTAGCCTGGGAGATGTTTACAAGCTCAGAAATCGTTTTTACCTTGAAATGGATCAGTTAAAAGTTAACACAGCTGTAACTAACTTTGAAAGGATTAAATTAGAAGTACTGTGCAAGAAATGTAAAGTCAGAGCACGCCTATAATATCATGGTGAGGTGTTTTATGTTCTTAAATTAAGTTTTTTAATTGAATTTGCCTCTTTAAAAATGATTTTGCTTCTAAAGTGTTATCTAGATGTTTTACTCTGCTGTGGAGGAACAGAGAGAAGCTGGAGCAAACAAATCAACTATTGCATATAAATACACAAACACACACTTCCCTTCCAGCTTTATCCTGTGGAATTGCTTCGGCCCATTGGGGAGGTTTTTGATTCATGCTGAACATTCACCTTTCCAGAGAAAATATGGCAATCAAATATCCTCTTCCCGAGCATTTGCCTCTGCTCCAGGTGCTGGGATGGGCTGGGGTGAGCCCTTGCCACCATCAATTCCTCCCCAACACCATCAGTTCCCCCTCAACACCATCAGTTCCCCCTCCCACTGCTGCTCCCAATGGACATGATGGTTCCTGGGAGGAGACAGGGTTTGTTACTGATCAGCTTCTGCAAAAAGCAAATCCTTCTGGGGATAAGGGGTATTATTAATGCCAGACACGAAGGAAATGCCCCCACTCAATGAGTTATAAGGTGTTGGTGAGGTTTCCCGTGCAGGACAGCTGTGGAAGCAGCATGAGTGAGAGGCTGTCAGCAAATTATCCACTTTTCAGGTCCCCAGCCACATTATCCCGGGATGCTCACTCATCAAGGAGTTAACAGAAAGATGTGTAAATTCCCAGAAATTCCAGCTGTGGCTCCAGGAGGGGAGTGGTAACATGGGAGGGGATGTCCTTCTCCCTCCTGCAAAATGAGCCTATCCTTGGCCGTGGGGCAGAGGAGCACAAGGGACTGGGTGTCCTGAGGAGCAGGGTGGGATGGAGCAGGGATGAGATGCTGGGAAGGGAGGCACAGCCTGGGCTACCCCTGTCCAGGTGCAGGGTGGAGCAGAGCCTGGGGCAGCCTGGGGCTGCTCTGTGTGGGAATGTGCTTTGGAGGCAGCAGGAAGGGAGGATATAGGATCCTGCCCTTACTGCACTTTGGGGCACTCAAAACCTTCCTCTGTGAGGGGCCAGGAGCTGCAGAGGAGGGGAAAAGCAGCCCTAAAGCACCCAAGAAGAGGGATGATCCGTGCGTGGTGCCAGGGCAGTGTCCATGGGGTGATCCCAGCTGTATAACCCTGTGCTGAGCTCCTGGGGGAGTGGGGCAGGGGGCTGGAGACTCCTAAACCACAGACTCCGGGATTTGTGTGGGGTCTGCAGGATGAGAAAACACCAGATTCTGAGAGTTTTTTAATACGAGTCTATGAAGGTCACAGAATTACAGAACGGCCTGGGTGGGAAAGGACCTTAAAGATCACCCACTTCCACCCCCTGCCATGGGCAGGGGCACCTTCCACTAGACCAGGTTGCTCCAAGCCCCATCCAGCCTGGCCTGGAACACTTCCAGGAGTGGGAGGTTTGTGGTTTCTGTGGATAACTCTGAGGGCTGACTGCGATTCTCCCCCTCTTCCCTCCAGCACTTGCTGCTGACTCAGCTCCAAGAGTCTCGCTGATTCTTCACCCTTTCCTTCCACACACCTCCTATTTCCCTCCTTGTCTGTGGCATTACACCAGCCCCCACAATTCCCAGTTTTTATTCAGCGACCTCTGAGCAGGCTGAGGAGAAGGTATCTCATCCCACCCAAGGGCAGCTCCTGAGCACCAGCGTAACAGGGACACTCACTATTCCAAACCTGCTGGACCAGGAGCTGTACCTCAGTTTTCTCATCTGATCTAAGTCTATAAAGAGGTTTTAGAGTGGGAAAGGGTTGTGTGTGCATTCCACTCCCTGAAAATGGCTTGCCATGGCCCCAGCTTTCCCCATCTCCCTGGAGCACTGCAGATCCACCATTTTGCACATTTTCCCAGGGTCACTGGGATAGTGGGACAGTTTTCCCAGAATGGGTCTTTCTCCATGCAGAGAATGCAACAGACACCTGCCATAAACCTTCTCCTGCTGCTCTCATTTTGGTGTTCTTCCTCTCCCGCTCCTCTCCTGACCCTTGGAAGGGATCAGGAAGCACCTGTGCCTCAGCAGTGGGATAGGGCTGGCCCCTCCATACAGGCACCTCCCAGCAATTTGGTATTGCAGTCACAGCCCTTCTCCAGCTCTGAATTCTAGGAAGCAGATTTTGCCCAGTAAAGGGATCGATCAGCTGCCCTGTGCATGTTCTCAATGCTGTTAACAAAACCATCACATAAACACTGCTTCAAATCTCTGCTCAGATACTCCTCCCGAAATCTCGGCTCACGGCGCTCGATGAGATGAGCACAAAGAGCCCTTTTGTGCTGCAGCTCCCTGCCTCTCTCACAGCTCCACTTCAGCTTTGCTTTCCCCAAAGCTCTGGGGAAAGGCAGGTTTGGGGTGGGGGGAGCAATTGGAGGAGAGCAGGCTCCTGCTCCTGCATCAGGAATTCCTAAAGCCGAGAAAGAGCAGGGAATTTGGCTGGGGAAATCAGAAGGTGAGCTTGCAACGGGCTGCAGGACAATGAGGGTCTGGGTAGGGGTGTGCAGAGGTGGAGGGGCAGGGTGGGAGCAGCCTGTTCCTCTGCTCCATGAGGGAATGAGCAGAATTCCGTGCCTGTTCTCCGTGTGTCTGCCTCCAGAAAATGCAAACTGCTGCTTCCTCCCCACAGCAGACTCTCTGTACATTAACTATTTTGATAGTTTTTTTGATTGAAAAAGTATCTTAACACAGAATAATTCCAGAAGAGAAAGCAAAGGCTGGTTTACATTGCAGGCTGCAGTAAAAAAGACGGATAGAGGATGTCACCAAAAAAATATCAAAAAGGGGGAAACACTTCAAAAAAGCCAATAGTTTTTCATAAAATCTTTCATGTTCTACTAAAGGCCATTTTTCAACCAAATGATTCTTTGCCTTGTCCTAAGCTTGAAAAATGTTAAGCAGCATCTCCCAAGGCCATGCTGGAGAGGCTGGAAGGGAAGGGCTGCATTTCACTGAGGGGGCTCCCAGCCCCAGGGGCTGTGCCTGGGATCACTTCTGGGATGTTTCATGCTCTCAGTTCTTCCCTTTAAGTTCAGTTTTGCCCCTGAATTTTTTGGTGCTACTCCTATTTTTATGTCTGTGTTGCTCCTATGAGGTGGGTGGTCATGCTGGGAGGATCCTGGGCTCAGTGGGGCCGGAGTCCCTCCAGAGGTTGGATTGAAGTGTTGGACATGTTGGACAAGGCCATGGAGTGACAGGGTGAGGGGGAATGGCTTTAGGGTGAAGGAGGACAGGGATAGATGGAATATTGGGAAGGAATTTTTCCCTGTGAGGGTGGGGAGGCCCTGGCACAGGGTGCCCAGAGAAGCTGTGGCTGCCCCTGGATATCTGGAAGTGTCCAAGGCCGGGTTGGACGGGGCTTGGAGCAACCTGGGGCAGTGGAAGGTGTCCCTGCTCGTGGCAGGGACGGCACAGGATGGGCTTTAAGGTCCCTCTGACCCAAACCATTCCATGATTCTGTGGTTCACCCAGTACAGGTGGTCAGACGGGCCCTGCAGCCCCTTCACAAGGGCCATCCCACAGCCCCAGGTCTGGGTTTGCCCCCCCGAGCTGGGAGAAGGACAATCCTTGTAGGTGCTGTGAAGAGGAATGAGGCTGGGCAGGGCTCATCCCTGACTCTCTCAGCAGGTTTGCTTCCAGGGGAGAGTTTGTTTGCTGGCACAGCCCCGAGGACAGGCACATCCATGGTCCCACAGAGCGTGCTTGGAGCTTTATCCACGGAGCTGTCTGTGCTGGGAGGTTGTGACAGGCTGAGTGCAGCTATCAAATCCTTCTGGAGATTCCTCCAGCACAGAATCCCGGTGAGCCCTGGGGGGGAACTGCCTGGAGCTGCCCTCGTGCGTGTCCTGCATCCCTCTGCTCCATCCCTGCCTGCCTGGGCTGGCTCCGCTCTCCCAGAAACCTGGATCCATGCTCCAGGAGGTCAGGGCTGATGCTGCTGCTGCATTTGCTGTCTCCACTTCCTGGCCCTCACGACTGCTGCCCTTCACAGGGGGCTGAACTGTCTCACCAGGCTTCTGAGAAATGGACTTCTGTGCCCCGACAGCTTGTTTCCACCTCCACCCCGAGCCAAGCACCGTGTGCTTTTCACTCTAACTATCTGGAGAGATCTGCACTGAAGCAGGGAATTGCTCCATTACAGCAACTGTGGCTGAAAATGAAGTTGTTTTTCTAATAGGCCAAATATGTACATCAGAATGTTTCAAAAAAAGCCCTGGCAATTGCAGTTTAAAATGACTTGGCAGGATCTATTTGCTTGCTATCACATTTGCTTGCTACCTGATTTATTGCCAGTGTGGTGTTTATTGCAGGAATGAAAGACTCGTAGCCAGAGGTCTGGGAGTTATCCCTGCAGGCTCCTGCCCTGCCTTCAGCTCCCACCCTGCTGCATCTGGGGGTGAAACAAGGCAAGGACCAGCCTTTGAGTAAATACAGAGTTTGAAACCTCCCTGCTCGTTTCTTGGGCTCTTTGAGGGGTTGGAAAAGCTCACTGTGAGTGGCTTTAGAGAGGAACTTTTGGATGGAAGCCATGGACATTGTACAGGCAGGGTGGTGTGACCCATGGGAAATTCACCTGGGGATTTCAGTATGATTGCAGGGATTTCTCTCTTCTTCCTCAGCTTCCAAACCTTTGTGGCTCTGGTCTGGAGGCCAGACTGTCCCTCTGCCACCATCAGGGCTCTGCTACTGCTGTCCCTGGCTCTCCTTGTCTTCCCCTCTGCTTTCCACAGAGCCTGCGTCCATCCCGGGCAGCACATCACTCCTGGGAGCCACCCCATCAGGTCCCTCTGACCCCAGTGAGGTCACAGCTCTGTGGCTGCATGCAGACCCCAAATTCCTCCTGGCTGGATCAGGCTGGGGAGGACGAAGCAAGATTCCTTTTGCAGAATATGAGTCCGATAATCAAACTCCCCATTAATCCCTGAGTGTAATTTAGCTGAGGGCTCAGCTGTTGCTCAGGGTGTCCCTTCAGGACACTTCAGAGCTGGCATTTCTGTGTGAGGAGCCCTCCTCCTGTGCGGCAGAGCCAGCTCTTCCCCTTGCTCTTTCCTTGTCTCTGCTGGCTCCTGCCCTCCCCACAGCTCTTCACTCTCCTGCTGTGCTCGGTGACTTTCCATGCACCAGTTTTGCACCAGGGAACCTGAGCTAGGGACACCTTCAAGCAGGTGCTGAGAACTCCCATTTCTGACTGTTCTTCCCTTTGGACAGCCGTGTCTTTCCCTTGCTTTCATGGGAATACAGCAGAAGCAAACCCAGGGTTCGGTACTCCCGTGATGTGTTCACCAGTGCCTTTCTCACTGACAGAGGCTCCTCCTTCCAGCGAGATAACGTCCCCTGTGCCATCAGAAATGACCATTGGGCAAACACATCCCAGTCTGAGTCTCCTGCTGTACTAGTTTGAAAGCAAACCAGTGAGAGACTCCAGGTCAGAACTACAATTTAATAGGAAAATTAAAATAAATGCAATAGCCCAGAAACACGGCCAGAGCCAGGACACAGCCTGACACCCTGTGGGGCAGGGAGGGGGTCGCAGTCCCATTAAATGGTGGCTGCAGTCCTGTTGCAGTGACAGATGTGGCTCTGTGGGAGCGCTGATCCTGTAGAAGGGTCTGGTGTTCCTCAGAAGATCCAGGGGTGGTTCTGGAGCTCTTCTCCTCTGGGAATCCGGTAGGGCAGGGCTGCCTGTGCTGTTCCAAAGCTCAGATTCCATCCAGGTGGGAACGCTCGGTTCCTCCCCCTGGGCGGAGCATCTCCCACTGGGATGATGGAATTTTCTGAGCCATGCAGTGAGGCTTGGTGGCCCGTGGACAGAAGATGTCCCCCGGAGGGAGTTATCAGGGATGTGTCATGGCAGAGATGAAGAACCCTGCCCCACCTGGTTTAACAGCTGGTGACAGGATCCATACTTTTGGTTACATCTTACACTGGTAACCTGAGACAAATGCTCATTCCTGGCATTTTGCAGGGACTGTGGGACACAGGAAGCACAGACAGCAAGAAGCTCTCTGTGGCCTCCACACAGGGTGAGATGTACTCGGTGCTCTTTGCCTCATTGAATCACAGAACCACCAGGTTGGAAGAGGCCTTCAGTATCACTGAGTCCAGCCTGTGTCCTAACACCACCCCAAATAAACCATGGCACCGAGTGCCACATCCAAACTTTTTTTAAACACATCCAGGGATGGTGACTCCAC
Source organism: Edolisoma coerulescens (assembly GCA_013397115.1). Classification (NCBI taxonomy): domain Eukaryota; kingdom Metazoa; phylum Chordata; class Aves; order Passeriformes; family Campephagidae; genus Edolisoma; species Edolisoma coerulescens. The sequence goes on from VWZW01004140.1 coordinate 75,519, forward strand.
CACTTCCCCAGGCAGATGATTCCAGTACTTTATCACTCTTTCAGTAAAAAACTATTTCCTATTATCCATCCTGTATTTTCCTTCGCACAGCCTGAGACTGTGTCCTCTCGTTCTGTCAGTTGTTACCTGGAAAAAGAGACCAACCCCCACCTGACCACAGCCACCTTCCAGGGAGTTGTAGAGAATGATAAGGTCACCTCTGAGTCTTCTTTTCTCTTCAAAGAATTCTGTCACTGATCTTTTCAGTAAAACTCCTGAGATTCCTGGAAGATATTTTATAGCCTAGTGGGAATGTAGAGAGGGAAATACCCCTGAATCTGATGGGAGTCAATGCCATGGTGGTCTGGGATCGCTGTACCCTGGTGTCTCTTTCCAAGCTTGTCAATCCCTGTCTCCATCGGCTCAGTCTTTATGTTTGTGCTTCTGTGCTTTCTTTACATTATTCAGAGCTAAGTGCAGTGACAGCAGGGTCCTGTCACAGTAAAGCTGAAGTCATTTTAACTGTGATTGACAGTGATCACTGTCACACAAACACGAAGTCACACAAACACGAAGGCTGGAGAACATTGTTTCTCTTCTAGACATCACCCAGTTGCCCTAAGCCAGAGCTATCTATGAACCATCTCCCCATTTAAAACAACTTCTTCCTGTATATTCATCAAATTGCTTTACAAATTGCTGGGATGGCACTGAGGTGTGTGATGGGCTCAGCAAAATTAAATGTTTTGTGGTGTCATTTGATCAAAGACCCCAAACCATGACAGGCGTGGAAGAGAAGAGGAAGTTTTTGGGGTTTTTCCCCCACCAAAATGGTTCAGTCTGAGCTTTGACAATGACTCAGATCATGCCTGAGCACAAGGTGATGCTTCGGCTCCATCAGGTGTGTTTGTTTTCCCACCAAGTAAATCTGAGGGGCTTTCTAGGGCATAAAGGGCAGGAGCAAGCTGGAATTGAAGGAATAAGTACCCAGGCACCAGATCAATCCCCAGGCAAGCTCAACATCCAGTCTGAACTCCCGAGGGAAGCAGCAGGACGTGTGTCAGATTGCAGGGCTGTGTTAGTGAGCACAGTGGTGGCACTGCTGGATTCCATTTCAAGGGATTTGAACAAAATGGGAAGATTTAAGGAAGTCTCAATACCTGTGTTTGGGGAGACTGGCTGATTCAAATCCATTTCACTTGAGCAGAACTTTCTGTTGCCTCTCCCCTTCTCTGATGTTCTTGGAATCGATTTCTTGCAGAGCAGAGAGTGTGTGGAAACAGAAACCACCCCAAATGTTGTCTGCAGTGTTTGACCTAGATTTTCCAAGGGATTTGGCTATGCACAAGCACTCACTAAATCTAAATTCAACCACCTGTCTCCTTGTGCTGGTAAACCAAAAACTACTTATGCAAATGGACAAAGACCTTTTTTTTTTCCCCCACACAATTCCTGATCAGCCTGTGGCAGCGCAGGGAGCACACTTGCAAATTGAACATGCAGCCAAAGCTGGTTTTTTTCACAGCTAAACTCCCTTGAAAAGTATTAATCCTGCACACTAATTAGTCTGAGATCAGAATCTGATCCCAGGAAATATGCTCACTCAGCCAAAAATAGGAGGATGGTTGCTGATATCCATATGCATACATTCCTGTTCTGCATGTGCAGCGAGCTCTAAATGCACAGATTTCAGAACAGCCTCGACATGAGAACTTTTTAATTAGGCTGGTGGCCTTACAGAACATTTCCTGTTGGGATGAAGTGCTAAGTAGGGAAAAAGAACTATCTGGAGAACAAAATGCACTTTTGCAGAAACGCTTAGGAGTCTGCAGGCAGCAGATCAGCAGTGCAAAGATCCCCAGTGTCCAACGGCTCCCCGAGCTGACAGGGACGTGTATCCGAGTGGGAGGGATGTCACTCTGGCTCTCAGGCACTGTCACAGCTCTGAGCCACGGGCTGGACAGGCTGTGGCTTTGTTCCAGCTGAGAGATCCAGGCTGCAGATCCGGCGTGTTCCTCGTGAGGGGCCCTGCCTGGAGAACCCAGCGTGTCAGCAGGAGATGGGGTGGTGAGTGATGGGATCTGACAGGGAACAGGGAGCACATTTCCATGGCAGGAGCTCCTTCAAACAGCTCCAATTCCCAGCATTTAGGGACTTTTGGCAGGAGCTGTGTCACAGCTGCTCTGTCAGCCCGGGCTCTCCTGACCACAGGGAACGCTCCATGGGGATGGACATTGTGTCCCACACTGTTGTCAACCTGCATTGCTGGACTCAGCCAGTTCTGGAGCTTTCCAAACCTTTCAGGAGCCATTATTTCACCGTCAGAGGAGTTTTGCCTCCAGTGGTCGAGCCAGCTTTAATTATTCCAGAATAACAACTAGAGCAACAAAACCTTGTGCTGTTGTGGGAGCTTTCCTCAGCTCCAGCTGCGATTGTGATACCCTTTGGGCCCCTTGGCTGTTTGTGGTGGTCACCAGGGCTTGTAGGAGGCAGCGGGAGCTGGGTTTGCCCATGCAGGGAGTAGGTTTTGCCCCTTTGCTTTTGAGTGTAGTGCTCAGAGGAGCCACCTCACCTGGTTTCCTGCCACCCTCCCCTGGCTGCTGCTGGGCACCCTCTGCTCGGGCTTAAAACCTTCATTAGGGGCATAATTAACATTCTCAAAGCTATGAAAGAGATGGAATAGGGGAAAATTAATTCCATCAGAAGCACAAATCAGGGCTGTGAGTGCTTCTCCTGACCTGAAGGGTCTCAGACATGAGTCTGGTGTTCTTATTATGTCACACCTTATACAAATAAGGGATAAAATAGCAGCTCCATGAGCAAGGAGACGTTCAGGAGACAGAGGAGTAGAAACACGAGTTAGAACTCCTGACAGCACAGTGCTGCAGTAGGAGGTTATTTTAGAACTTGCTGCCTCAAGGGAGTTTGCACTTTCTTGCCTCACAGTCAGCCAAAGATGTTGATGCCAATTTAGTAGGAATTAAATGTATTCTCTCAACTTCAGGCATTTTTCATAAGTTGCCCTAAGTAAGATCCTGTTTTTTTCCCTTCTTCCACTTTCTCGGGGTGCATGGCTTTTTGATCCAGCCTAAAAAGCAGAAGGTTCAAATCAGCCCTACAAACAGAGCTGTCATTGAGCTCTCTCCTTGGCAAAAGCTGTATTAATATCTTCTGAAGTGTCTCAGCCAGTGATCAAAAATCTCGCTTGCATTGCCATGGTAATGCAAAGGAAACTGAATTCCAATATGACAAAATCCCTCCTCTCTTCACCCAGTCATTATCCCTGACGTGGGACAAACAGGCAGCACTGACAACAATCAGGTGTTCCAGCACTGAAATGGGGCTGGACAGGGAACCCGGCTCTCCTGAGGAGTGCTGGAGATGCTTCCCCTCCCTTATCCTGGATGTATTTGCTTTGTTTCCCATTACTTGGTGATTTTCAGAACCCTCAGCTCTTGGCAATGCTTTTATATGCCTTTTTTCCAATTATTTTTTTTTATTTTCTCCCCGCTTGCATCTTAGATTTCACTTGGCAATAACGAGCTCGTGGCTGTGGGGGTTGTAGAGAAAATGTGGCAAGGCTGGAATAGTGTCCAGCCTTTGTCCTGTGCTCCCTCTGCTCCCACTCAGCAGCCCATGCCCTCTTCCCTCTACACTAGCCCAAGGAACTCTCTCCTGTCTCCTCACCTGCCCCGGTCAATGATCATTGCTCTTCCAGAATCACCTTTGAAATTCATAATTAAAAGATTCAAATGGCAAACCACTTTAAGAGCAACACCATGGTTTTCCAGCTGCCCTAAACTTTTGTAACTACTTTTTTTAGTGTTTATTTTTAGGAAGTCTTCACCTGCCCAGCTCAAACACCTCTGCAGGTACTGCCAACCACCTGAAAAGCTGCAGCCCAGCATTTTTAAGAGCCCTTGCAGAGGTGGATGGTAAATACAGGCACCTTTCAATCCTTTTACCCTCCAAGCCAGGAGCCAAGATGCTGGAGTCAGCACAAAGAACCAAATCACCTCCTGTCTCAGTCTTGTGGGTGAGCTCCAGCCGAAGGGGGCTGCATGTTCTCAGCCACATTGGGCTCAATAATCCAATTTTCCACTGATGTTTAAGATTATTTTGTTTCTTTGTGCCTTTAAGCCCATGTAAAAACACATCCTGATTGATACCTTGAAGTGGCTACCTGAAAACAGAGGCTAGACAAGAATAAGAGAATAAAAGCAGGTATTTATTTGAAGGGCCTTCAAAGGTACACCCTGGGCAGTCAAAAGCCTTTGAGGAGCTCCACCCAAGATGGACCCTGGGTAACGAGTTCTCCACACTTTTATAAGTTTGGTCCATTTGCATACCAGGATTAATTCTCCAATTATTATTTCAGTTAATAATGTAATTACCCCAAGTTTGCCCCTCCTCTCAAAGGCTTTAGTTTACACATTTTGGGCCTAGGGCAATATGGGTGTCCTTGAAGAGCAAACCTAGAGAGGTTTGTTATGTCTGACCCACATGAGAGAAGAGCAACTCACAGGTCATAAGAAACTTCAGAGTTACACACTAGGCAGTACAGGACTTGAAAAATACAAAAGTTAAAACCTAAGGCATCCTGATGCCCACACTAGTTCACCAAGTGAATATCCCAAGCAAAGTTCTAATGGGAAATTTGACCAGAAATGCACAAAAGTGAAGATATTTTCCATTCCAGGGTTCCCTGTCAGCTCTCTATTTGTACTTACAATCAAGGTGTTTGTAGCAGCTTTCCTTGCAGAGCTGGTGTGTGCATGATTTCCCTACGATACTTTCAAAAATGAAATTGATTCCTTTTATTTGGAAGAAAATCAAACATGAAATAGAGACAAACAGAAAGATCCTGACCATTTCTACCTTGTAACCAAATTTGCTTTCAGAGTCAATGACAGAGAAGAAATAGCATGCTTAAAAAAGAAATAAATAAATTGAAAGTGCCCAGACCAAGTCTGAATTCTGGGGCTGTGTTTTCCCAATAATGGAGACTTGTGGTGCTTTCAACCCTGTCTCTCACTGAAATCCATTCAGACTCCTGCATGACCTCTTGTCCCCTTTGATAACCCAAATGTTGTCACTGCTTTTCAGAGCCATCACTCCTGAGATGTCTCTCTGGGAAGGGCACACGGCACTAACAACAGGAGCTGCACGTGAGGGAAATCCATTGTCAGGGAGATGCTCTGGAATAGGATACAGAGGACGGTATTGCAGAGATGTCACAATTCATCCTCCTGATAATGCATTCCCTGGGAGCTGCACAAAGACAGAGCAGAGAAAGAGAGGCATTTGTATGGCAGCAGCACCCCAGAACCTTGACAGGAATTCACGAGGAGCTTTGTATGCCAGGGGGAAAAAGTCGCTTTCCCAACTCTTTTTATCCTCTCAGTGCAGAAACCACCCAGGGCAGAGCTGCTGCTCCTGAGTTCCAACCAGTGACTCTGGCACACTGTGCCCATCCCTCAGGGCTACCCCTCAGAGCTGCACCCCCTGCCTGGGACATCTGCCCCCCAAAACAGGACACCACAAACACCTTGTCCCAGCTCTCAGGCTGGTCAGAAGGGAATTACCTCGTGCACAGCTGGCCCAGGAGCTTCCCCTGCCCGTGCTCAGGCAGACCCCGGCCTGAAACTGGTTTGGAGTACAGTGTGCTCCACCCTTGTCCTCATGCCCTTCCTCTGGTGATGGCCATGGATGGAGCTACCAGGACTCCAGAGAAACTTCTGGCCCCTCACAGCAGTCCTGATCTCCTTGCAAAGCCTGCCCTGGGCCTGCCTGTTGTTACCTTCCCAAACAGGAGTCCAGAGGCCAAGCTTGGCTCAAGTCACCCTGCCATAAACCTGCATTAATGCCACCGTCCCCACTCAGTGAGCCTCAGCCCTCATCACCGGGGTGTCATTAGCTAATTGCTCTTAGGCCTCCTACCCCACTCCTGGCTGGGCTGTTTTGTTGTCTCACAAAAGATTGTGGAACCAAATCAGGAAAGGTAAATGAGTTGTCTGAGGTCCCACAGCCAGTTCAGTCTGTTCCTGTCCCCAGCTCTGTGACCTCCAGCTGCCTCCCGGCCCCGCTGCTTTGATTTCACACTATTTGCAAGCCCCATGAAATAATCTTTTCAAATAAGTGCATTCAGAGAAGAAAAGGGTTAAAAATTACCATTTTTATCATGGGGTGAAGCCTGTAGATAACCCTGATCTAGAGTGGAACAGGGTGGGCTTCCTCTGAAAATGAGGAACCTGACTGTGGCAGCAGGTCCTGCTCAGCAAGAAGGACCACGAGTGTGTCTGAGCACAGGTAGCTCTAGAGGTGATAATTGCACACCAATTAATTACTGCCCAGGAACGTGAGGGCACCCCCAGCTCTCTCCTCAGCTCCTGCAAAGGCGCTGGATATCCCATTAGAGAGGAGGTTGAGATCTGATATGCTGCTGTGTCTTAGCCACAATTAAACCACAAGTAAACCACAAGTAAACAGATGAAGAGAAAAGATGCCTTTTGTTGCCAAAAATCCCCCAGAATTATTGGCTAAATATTTACTTGTCTGAAGATGTAAGCAGCTCATGCCAATGCAAGCCATGATGCCTCCTTGTTTTACACTCAGCAAAACCACACGGAAGCTGTTAATTGATTAAACTTCCATTGTGCTTTGCTTGGATACTTGTGGGCAAACAAGGCCCTTTCTACTCCTACAGTCCATCTGCCTGGTTCATTAAAGGGTGGTTTATCCAAGGTTTGTGAAGCTGGACCACATCGTGCCCAGATCTGGTTTCTCAGCCTCTCCTCAAATCACAGAATCACAGAAGGGTTTGGGTTGGAGGGACCTTAAAGATCATCCAGTGCCACCCCCTGCCATGGGCAGGGACACCCTCCACTGTCCCAGGGTGCTCCAAGCCCCATCCAGCCTGGCCTTGGACACTTCCAGGGATCCAGGGGCAGGCACAGCTTCTCTGGGCACCCTGTGCCAGGGGCTCACACCCTCACAGGGGAGAATTCCTTCCCAATATCCCCCCTAACTCTAAACTCTGTCAGTGGGAAGCCATTCCCTGTGTCCTGTCCCTCCATCCCTTGTCCGAAGACCCTCTCCAGCTCTCTTGGAGTCCCTTTAGGCACTGGAAGGGGTTCTCAGGTCTCCCTGGACCCTTCCCTTCTCCTGGCTGGACACCCCCATCTCTCCCATCACCCTAGACAGATGATCCAGATCCCTGATCACCAGGAACGGTAACACTTCCCAGCCACTCCTTCCCTGCAGGCTCATTGCAGAGCAGCCTCCTGACCCTGCCTCTGCCCACCTCACCCTTGGATCTGAAGAGAAAACTGTGGCCCTTCCTCAGCCCCTGGCACATCCCAAGGCACTCCTTCCTCCCCTGCAGCCGCCGTGGGCTGGTTGTGACACCTGGCTTGGCAGAGCTGGTGGCTGAGTGAGTTTTTAAATGAAATCTGTTCTATAGAGTGGAATTCCCAAGGCTCCTCCGACCGAAGGAGACAATTCCAATACGACCTCATGAAAGGCTAATGTGTGTTGCAGGCAGCCACAAACATCCCGGCAGCTCCCGCGTGCCGCCGGGGAGGAGCGGATGGAGCGCTATAAAAGCTTTATGAATGACAAACTTGCCAAATTGCTGTTTAAACAAGGAAGCAAATGGGAAGACCATCTGCATCAGATTGAAACTGCTCATAATCCTGTCACTTGTGCCAGCATGGTGTGTTGTTTAAGCTCTTGAACTGGAACGTGCCCAAGAGACACAGAGATTTGTAGGTTTTGCCGCAATGTTCCTCGCTCCCAGACGGGATCTGAGCCCCCTTTGCCATTTCTATGGATTTCTGATGGAACAGGCAGCTTTCCCCCTTCCTTCAGCCCAGAGGGAGCCCCTGCTGTGCTTTGGGCTCTCCGGGCTGGGGACCCCCGCTGGGAACCCCCAGACTCTCAGTCACTACTCACCGTCTCCCACCTACTGATCCACAGTAGGGACCGTCCCACGCTCCTGCCCTGCCCCATCTCCAGTACCAAACACCTCACACATCACCCGTTCCCCCTGAAAGGAGTGAGAGGGATTTTTCTCTACAAACAAACTGTGCTTTTGCTGATAGGTAGAGATAGATACTGAGAGATGAAAGAAGCAATGGAAATAACCATAAATTCCATAGGAAAAAAAAAGGGGGAGTATACATTAGAAGGGGGTCTGTATTAAGTGATTCAGGAAGTCTGTACCTCTCAAGTACTTCAGCCAATGGGGAATGAGAGAGGGAAATGTGGTCGGGAAATTAGGATAAAAAGGAGGCTTCATCCTCCAGCAGCTTGAGAGACCCCATGGGAAATGCCCCATGGTCTCTCCCTTTATTGGAATAAAGTAACAGGACTCCTCTGTCTCCTTTTTGGACACAAACCTCTGGTGTTTGTGGATTAATTTTCCTGACACCCCTCAGCAAAGCCCCACCAGGCCAGCAGTGTTGCTGTGCTGGCTGTAAAGACAAGAAATAAGACATTAGAATGAATGTGTGAAGTTCCGAGATGAGCCTGATCCCATCTTTCCCGTTGCTGGACTAGAGTGACCTTCCATGCCCTGCCCCTCCATCCCAGGGCTTCACACCATCCACAGGCTCCTTTCCACTCCTGGCAATGAGTACAAACATGAAAGAGATTGGAGGGAAAGGCAAACCACCAGCCCCCCCTGCTCATGTAGATCTTTATCTCATCTCTTCACACGGAGCTTTGAAAGACAACTAAAACAAGTTACTGATAATTAGCTCGAAAGACACACAAGCAATTGTGCTTTATCATGTACAAGCTCTTTGATAATAGGCCAGGCCTTGTGCCATGAATTGCTAATTGATTCTTTCTTAGCAAAATGTTTTGCTTAATTAAAGGGTGTGCTGATTTATAAACACCTCCCTAAATATTATTCACTTTTGCATCTGCTGAAAAGAGCTCAGGCTGTTCCTGCACTCCAGCCTTCCATTTCAAATTATTCCATTCTACCCAGCCATGCTCTTTCAATACTGATTGTGACAGATTGAGGAATTATGAAATCATAAATACCAAGAGGAAAAGCCAGTGATACACTTAATGGGAGCTGTTCTCACAGCCCCCAAATATTTCAGAGAATGACAAAACCAGAAGGAGACGGGGAGGCAAAACTGAAGATCGTGGCTCAGCTCTCTTCTCCCTCGTGCTGGAGTAACTCATGACCCAGAGCTCAGCCTGATGCAAAAGCAGAGGAAGTATCTGTCTCATTTTTCCTGGAAGATCGCTGAGACTTAACTCAGGTCACACCTGACTCTCCGCTGCCTCTCATGGTGTTTGCATGGGGGGGTCACCAACACATTCAGTCTCTGGCCCTGCACAGTCCAGGACGTGCTTTTTCACCTTTTTTCCCTCTCAGGAGGTGCTGTCGAGGCTTTTTCTCCTGCAGTTGCCCGGTCCAGGTCTGTGCTGTGCTGCAGAGGAATGGAATCCATGGGTGGTGTTCCATAGGACTGGTCTGTCCCCAGAGTCCTGGTGGCTTTAACCTGGGGCTGGTGGCAGCAGGAGCCTGGTCAGGAGGCTGTAGCCTGGCTCAGAGTGTTTGGGATGCCTGAAAGAACACACCTGGAGGAGGGGGAAATAGAGAGATGGACCCTGCAGGGGATCCAGGGCCAGGCAGCTGGGGCAGAGGTGTGGGGAGTTTGGTGGGGCTTGGGGAAGAGGAAGGTTTGGCATGAGAGGGGAGCTGCAGTTGGCAAGTTTGATCCAGAGGGTCTCTGGACACAGTGGGGTTTCGGGGAGCCTGGCTGTGCAGGGAAGCCCAGGCAAGGAAAGGGACAAAGCTGACCTGCACCAGGACCATAAGAGGGTTCAGCTCCAAGGTGGATCAGAGCTCCAGTACCTCAGGAGGTGCTGAGCTAACACGAGGTGATGATGGGAACAGTTTGCTTTTCCTGGAGCCTGGGAATGAAATGGGAATGCCCAGGAGGATGGGTCCTGCTGCAGGGTGAGCCACGGAATTGTTTTGGTGCAGCATCACCCTGTGCCTGCCCTGTTCTGGAGGGCTGCCCTGGCAGGGGCCACCAGCAGGGACAGGACAGTGGGTCGGTGCAGCTCTGGTGTGGCCTAGCCCGCACAGTCCCAAAGAGGAAAACACTTGGCCATGCTCCCACCACCCGTGAGAGGGGCTGGAACCCCTCAGGGAGCTGTGCCCGGGGGTCTGCAGCGATGCCAGAAGATGCCTGCTGCCACCCCTCCCTCCCTCCCACTCCCGTGGGTCACCTTGCTCTGCTCCAGCCTCTCAGTCCCAGGGATGAGCCACCCCCTTGCACGCCCTGCCCTCCCCATTTTCACGTGCCAGCCATAACACAGAATTTCTATTTACTCAGGGCAAGTCGATGATTTACTTTCCACCCTGTTTCACTTCCATTTCGAGCTGGATTACTGCCTGCTGCATAAATCCAGCCCGGAGTACCTGAGGAGCATCTGATGAGGCGCTGCCCTCTGGAATGCAGAGGTTATCGCTGTCAGCGGCTGGAAGTCTGTCAGCATTCAAATGGAAATTAATTGTCACTCCGTGTTCGTTAATTAGCCCAAATACCTCCTTCTCATTCGTGTTTTCGCACCTCCTCCTCCTCACTGATGTGTGGTGTGGCACATGCTTCTTACTTTCAGTGGTGGGAAAGAGTCAGACCCTCACAAACATTGATAGGAAAGGGATTTGGGCTGATGTTCTGGTGCAAGCTGGGGGTTCACTGATGAAGTGGTTGGAGAGAGTCAGTTGTGAACCCTCCCAGGCCATTCCACGAGCTTAAACAGGGAGCAGATGAACGGGGCTGGGTGTCCCAGCTCTGGCGTGACACCAGGTGAGATGTGGCTCTTCTGCGCGAGCCTTCTTTTGGGACTCTGGGTTTGATCAAAGACATCAAACGAAGTGAGGCACATGATCAGTAAGCAGGAGTGGCTGCAGAGGAGAGGAGAGGAGAGATCCACTTCTGTGCTGGGAATTTGGGCTGCTGGGCTGCCTTTGGGCAGCAGCAGGATCCACACCCAGCAGGTACATCCAGCTCCCACGGTGAGCCTGTCTTGATAACCAGCTCTAAACTCCTCTTCTACTCAAACCCGGCTTCCCCTCCTGCACTCAGCACACCGTTTGTTTGCTCTAGAGCATCTCTTTTCAATGGATCTCCACCCCTGCCTGGGAATTTCACACCGTGGAAAAGCTCCTGCCTCCCCCGGTGAAGCTGCTCCGCCGTGAATCAGGAATGCGCGCCCCGTTTCCAGGCTGGATGCCGGCTGCCTGCAGAGACATTCAGTATGCTGGGCACTGGATAACACACGCTTCTCTGCATATATTTGCAGCTTGATAATGTGACTCTGGCTGCTTCTCATCCTTAGCCTCTGCTCCCTGGCCGGGGCCGGTCGGGATTGCTCTGCTCCAGCCAGGGACGTGGCTGGATCTGGCCCCTTATTAACTGCAAGATGCAGTTGCTTGTGACTGAAATACCCAGTGGCTTTTGAAATAACGAGAATAAAAGGTTAAGCTGCCACAGAGATTCATATTAATCTGTTTCAATTACAATATGCACAGCACTTTTGAGAAAGGATTTGAGGCTCCTCCCACAAAGATGTGCCCGCATGAAATATCAATGTTTTAGGGTAGGATTTGCAAAGGCACCCCGAGGAAATGAGGCACCCACTTCTTATTGACTCTCATTGACTTCCCTGATTGCTTTTGAAAAATCCCATCCTTAATTATGGTTATTATGCCATAAGAAATGGTCTCCCTCATTACCACGGGCATGTCCTAGATACTGACAGTACTCACAGCTGTCTAATAAAATAAAATATAAAATAAAATAAAATAAAATATAAAATTAAATTAAATTAAATTAAATTTAAAAATAAAATAAAAATAAAATAAAATAAAATAAAATAAAATAAAATAAAATAAAATAAAATAAAATAAAATAAAATAAACCAAAACACTGAGGTTGCAAAGTAGACAAGTGCTCAGAATGTTACTGGTGATGCCAGTCAGGCAAAGTTTTTGAAAAGATCCTTAAACCAGTCCCTTGAATGCTGCCTCTGGACTGTGCAGTGCAGCCCAGGAGGTCTCAGCAGGACACCCCATGAGGAGTCCAAGCACCCCTCTTTTCCCAAGGGCCAACTGTCTGAAGGATGATTTAGGAGCCAAGGCACAATGCAGGGACTTGCTTGGCTGCAAACCAGCGGTCAGAGGGCTCCAGGTGAAGTTCGGGTTCCCTCTGGTGTTTTTTGAGGGTCAGGCTCAGCCCGACCAAGCACCCAAAGCCGTTCATGCTGTTCCCAAAGCCGTTTGTTCCTGTTGCCTGTCCGAGTGCACTCCTGACCCTGCTCAGGTGCCAGCAGCAAGCCAGAGGGAAGCAGCATTCCCAGAATGGGCTGTCCCTGCAGGAATGCTCTGGGAAGAGCCCAGGATGGTGTTCAGAAGGTTTGGGAGGCAGGAAGGTGTCGGGAGGCAGCATGGGGCTGTCTGTTCTTGGCACCATAACCAGTTCCTGTAGCCCCTTTCTCACCCCTGAAACCTTTCCCTTGTGCACTCAAAGTTTTTCACCTCCAGCTTGGCCCCCTCAGGCTCTCCAAGACCCTCCAGCACAACCCCCTATCCTGGGGGTAATTTGGGATCTTTCAGCCAAGATCCCAAGCTATCTCCTCATGCTCCAGAGAAGCCACAGGGACACAGCCATGCTCACATGTTCTTCGCACTGAATGGGGATTACAGGGCATTTCCCTGGAGAAACTCACTGGGAAATCCCCAAAACAGGGATCTCGGACTTCTGCACCTCAAAATCTTTACAGAAGCACCCTTTTCATCTTCACTCACGTTCAGCAGAGCCTGTTGCCTGGCATACAGGCAGAGTGAGCAAATTCGAGCTGATGTGGAAGCGACTCTTCCTCCTGCATAGGTTGGCTTTTGCAGCACCAACCATGTGAGAAAAGCTGCAGAGCCTGTTGGGGACAGGAAAATAAAATATATATCAGCTTTCAGAATCATTTCTCCTTCACAGCAGGGTTTAGGAGGCAACCAGGCTGTAAGTACAACTCTGCTTATTTTTGCTTTCAAACAGTGCCAAACCTTTAACTATTGATTGCAGGCGAAGGTTCATTAGGGAGGGGAAGGAAGAAGTGGGTTTAGGGAGAAAGGCAGAAATCCCAGTTCATCTGCTTTGAGGCCTCTGCAGATTAATGGAATTAATTTGTCTTGTGGGCATTAGTTGAAGAATGTGCTGAGGTTAAGGACAAGGTCAGCTCTTCCCGGGGTGATGTCTCTTCCATAATTCACTTAGCAGCCCATCAGGACAATCTGGGCAGAGTAATCATGAAGGATGGACGTGCTTGCTCCCGGGATCCCAGGGAACACAGCCTTGCATTACGGATAGCGTCAAGTGGAAGTTGTAGGAAGGCACCTGGCAGATGTTTTATTGGATGAGACAGCACTACCTCGTATTTCTTTAGGATCTGCAGTTCTGGATCAGGTGTGGATAACACGGAGGGACAGTTCTGAGGCAGCTCAGGGTGTCTGGTCCCTCTGCTACACGGCACACCCAGCCCTGGGGCAGGCAGCTGCCAGTCCCACCCCTCACCCTGAGAGGAGCCCATCAGTACCAAACAGCTCAGGAATTGTTTGCAGGCCGTGTTATTCCACCAGAGTGACCCAGGCAGGGCTGGGAGCTGCAGCAGAACATGCTGGGGAGAGGGACTTGGCTGGGGTTGGTTTGCTGGGGGGAGGATGGAGAGGGCAGGCGGTGACTGCAGGTGCTGTGGCAGCAGGGACAGCAGGGGTGGAGGCTCCAGCACCTCCCCAGCACCTGGGATTTTCCCTGCAGCCTCTCCCACCTGTCTCAGGTGTGCCCTGCCATGGCCAGGCCAGGGCAGGTGTCCCCCAGAGCAGAGGGACAGGTCAAGGTGGGGGAAAGGTGAAAAAGAGACAGGCAGCTGAGGCAGGCTGGGGGGAGGCTCTGTGCTTGCAGAGGACAAATGCAGAGCAGGGGTGGCTGTGAACGTCTGGGTGAGCAGCTGCCCCTGCTGTCCTGTGGTGGCAGGAACTCAGGGTCCTGCAGCTCCGCCTCTGCTCACCCAGAGCTGGCCCAGCTCGGGCTTGGAGCATTTGACCTGCTGGGGGTTATTTGTCTGCTGGGCAGGAAGAATCTGCCTCCTGCTGCTGCCAGCAGCTCCTTCTGCACAATGTGCTCAGGGATGGCATCCAGGGAGGATTCATGGTGACCAATGAACCCTGCCAGACCCCTCCAGACACCTCTGCAACACATCAGGCACAGCCTGGCTCTGATTCCATGCATTGCTCATCATGTTGCTGTTGTTCTTCAGCAACGTTTAAACCACAGGCACAAGGTTTGAAACACCAGGACTATTTTCCTGTGAGATCAATCAAATATTAGAGCAGGGGCTCGATATGGAGAGACTTTAAAATAAGACTCCCATAAACCAAACCCACCTGATCCTTTTTCAGCTCAGTTTGGGGTCAGAGATCTCCAAAGGTTCATTTTAACCTAAATTTCTCTGTAAGCTACAAAAGCCAGAGCCCAGCATGGCAGGGAGGCAGAACAGGGCAGAGAGACATCCCACAGCTGTGCCCTAGGACTTGTTCATCCCCGGAGCTGCCCCAGGGGCAGAAGGGGACAGGGACTTTTTTCCCCAGGTTCTTTAAGGCAGAGAGGGTTAAACCCCTGGTATTGCTGTTGGTCATTCTCTTCCAGAGCCCCCAGGGCAGATATGCAGGGAATGCCCCCAGCCCTGCTCCATTAATGAGCCCTGAGAAGATCAGAGCTGATGGCACAAGACAAAGGGTCGGTTTTGCACTCCTTAAAAGCTTGAGAGAAACGAAAACCTACACAAGAAACCGTGTGAGGCCACTTTTACTGAGGGTGGAAAGCCAGGCTCAGATATGAGATTTTGTGCCAGGCTTAATTATCTCTTTGTGACCATGTTTCACCTCCCTTCTCTGGGTGCACGGTGACAGAATTACACTCCAGACAGTGCTCTTCTCAAGCAGCACAGACAATATTTGTTTGAATTCGCTTCTTTTTGTTTGATTTTTTTTCTTGCTTGTTTGCTATTTCAGCTCTTGTTACCTACCCACTCTTTCGATGAGTGCTGTCCCCAGGTTTCTGAGAGTGACAGACTGGAGTGTTTGGGTTGTCAGGGGATCCATCCCACCTTCCAAATGATACAGGAGGTGGGCTGGGAACAGTCACAGGCAGGGTGAGAGGTGGGATGGGTGCCCAGGGAGGCTCCAGGGCACCCAAAAAGCCTCATCTCAGCTATTTGCACTGTCACAGGTGTTGAAGATGCTGGAGAACACCTGGCCACCAGCTGCACAACAGCCATGGGCAGCAGGAAGCCACACCTGACCCACCTGGGAACTGCAAAGTGCTGTGCAAAGCACTGCCTCTCACACTTCTGCCCCTGACCTGGAAAAACCTCGACAAAGTCTTCCAGGTGTCTTGTGCAGCCAGGAGCTGACTGAACTTGCAAAATTCTTGCAGCACGTCTGTCAGTGTTCCCTCAGCCCTGACAGCTGGCTGGGACCTTTGGGAGAGCTGGCTGGTGTCTGGGCTGGCCCTGGTGACAGAGATGAGAGAAAAGTGCCAGCAGCACTGCTGCCATCCGCCCGTGACCTCTGTGTTTCATGTCTTACCCTGAGGGCATCAAAGATTTGTTCTCAGCCACTGCCGGAGGTTTTGGAGCACAGGGGCTGTTTGTGGATAATTTGTGCAATGTTCTTTCTTTGTGCTGTGAACCTCTGCACTTGGAAAAGAATCCCTAAGGGCATTTCCCTGACTCTGCCAGAGATTTGGGTCCTGCCCTGGCACCAGCCCCAGCCCCTGAGGGCCAGACAGAGCCTGGCCATGCCCAGACCTGGGTCTTCCTGGGCCCACGGGTCCAACTTTTCATAGAATCATAAATCAAGGAGACCCCTCCCTGCTGGGAGATGGGATTTGCACCTCTCTGGCAACAATGTGCTCACCTGGTCAGACCTGTGCCCTTTCTTATCACATCAGCTCCGCTCCCATTGCCCAGCTCTCCCGGGATATCTGCCAGCCAGCACCAGGACAAGTCCTACAAGGCTGAGCCATCTTCCTGGCCTCACGAGCTGCACAATGAGAGCTTTAGATGGGAGAGACCCCTCAGCTGCACCTCCACGATCATCGAGTGCAAGCTGTGCCTGATCCCCACTGTGTCCCCAGCCCAGAGCACGGAGTGCCACCTCCAGTACCACTTGGACACCTCCGGGGATGGGGATTCCAAAGCTCCCTGGGCAGCTCCTTCCAATGTCTGACAACCCTTTCAATGAAGAAATTCCTCCTGATGTCCAGCCTGAACCTCCCCTGGCACAACTTGAGGTCCTGTTGCTGGTTGCCTGGAAAAGAGCCCAACCCTCAGGCGGCTGCCCCCTCCTGTCAGGGAGTTGTGCAGAGCCACAAGGTCCCCCCTGAGCCTCCTTTGATCCAGGCTGAGCCCCTTTCCCAGCTCCCTCAGCTGCTCCTGGGGCTCCTTCCCCAGCTCCACTGCCCTGTCACCTTTCTTAGAGGGCCAAAGGCAGCGACTGCTTCACACCCACAGGTGACACCACCTCACAGGGACCTTGGTGTCCCTCAGCAGAGCAGGATTGACCAGACGTGGACCAGGGGGCAGAGCCTCTCTGGAAATTCTGGTTGTGAGTCGCCTCTGCTGCTTCGCTCTGGGCTTTCAGGCACTGCCCAGACCTGGTGGTCAGTGATTCAGGAGGGCCCCCATGGCTCAGGAGCTGGGCTGGGCTGGGCCATGCCTCACCCAGGTGTAGTTCTGTGATCAGGAGTTTCCTGCTCCTGCACAGCCCCTGGCAGGAGGCAGAACTGCTCAGAAAGGCAAACTGCGGCCGAGGAGAGAAGGTGATTGTGATTAAAGGCCGAGCTTTGTGCCTCTCCATGCAAACGAGCGCCCATTAGTCACCTCCATCCTGCCGGGCCTCACGCAGCAAACTCAACCAACCCAGTTCACCCTATTTTTAGACGCACCATGATTTTCCAGCCACTCTGCTCATGCTTTTCAGACCTGAACCCTGATTTTCGAGTGGTTGGAGTCGCCAGCGCTGTTCTCAGCCAGGCAAGAGCGGGGCACACGGGAGAGGGGAGAAGAGAAAGGAGCAAAATTCACCACGGACATTTCGGATGCAAAGGACCCCCTGCAAACAGATCAAAGTTGCAGCGTGTCTCAGGGAGCTGGAGTGTGTTTTACAACGTGTCACGAACGTTTCAGACAGCTTTTTGCCGATGGGAGATCCTATAATGAAGGGTTAGCAGGAGTCTCTGCTCACTGCTCCACTTAGGCTGGCATTGCCCACGAGGCAGCTCCAGCAACACTCGGCTTCAAAGGGACGAGACTCACCTGGTATTTCAATATCAGCGAGACATTAACTGATGTCAGCAAAAGGTCAGCCCCAGCCTATGAGGAAAAACCTGTTATTAATATTTTATTAGGTTTAGTTGCCTTAATTTTTTTTTACTAAAATTGTTCAGGAGATAATTAAGTCTCATCAGTGCCTGGAGTGCTTAAAAACAGAGGAGAATTCAAATGATACCGAACCCATCTTCCTCCCTGCCTTAAATTCAGAGCAAGGATGGTAAAGCAAATGCATCAACCTGTGTTCTCCAGCATCATGCAGTAAAATAGTGCTTTTTTTCTCTCCTCTCGGTGAAAACCCAAAGGTTTTTTGCCTTCACATGTGTTTCACATCTGGGGTCTGAGCTCTCAGATTCTGGCCCCAGGTGGCAGGAGGAATGTCCAGGTGCTGCGCTCCAGATGGTTATCCCTCAAAATTCAGTGAAGTCTCCCAAAACCCATCTTGTGTTTCGGGCTGTGACTCCTGGAGGTGTGAGGTTCACCTTTAGGGAAGAGAGGGAACAAGTCCTGCACCAGCCAATGAGCAGAGTAGTTCTGGTAGCTGCAAAGGCAACACAAAAGTGCCACTGACTCCTAATATTTAAATTGCACAAGGCATTTTCCCGTGTTTTCCAGTACAGCTCATTATAACGTTATAAAATGTATGCAATGCATATGAGATTTTATACTCTTATATAATTCATGCCAGCAGTGTGATGGCCATTACCCACATTCCGCTGCTTCTCTTATTAACTTGCTACCCTGTATCTGTAATAAAGGGAAAATTGGTTCAATATTTGCCTTGCCCAATATCACGCCCTGACTAATCTGTTATTTTTTCACTCCCTCTTTGCTCCCAGATTGTTGGATCTGATAATTCATCCATAAAACGCCATCCATTTCATTAATCCAACAGACACGGGGAAGTGGAGTGGGGAATTCAAAAGGAGACGTCCCTAATCCTGTAGGTGTGTGATAACAAATTCATGAACCTGATCCCAAATTCAGGTGAGGAGAATATCAATGACGGCAGAGCAAACTGATGGCTTGAGACCGTGGGCGTGAACTCCCCAAGGGTACCTTGGCATCTGCTTTATTAAGCTGCAAGAGGCTTGGGAGTGCAAAACTGGGAATGGGTGAAAGAATGGAATGTGAGGAACAATTTGCTTTCAAAAACTGCCAACATCCTCCAGTCTTGAAATAAACGTGCAGGGGCGCACTGACAACCCGTGGAACACCTGTGATGCTTCAAAAAACTCAAAGGCACTTTGCTTCATAAAAATACAACTTTCTTCCCAGCTGTGTGTTCTGTCAGTGCCTCTCCTCCCAGACAGGATAAAACCAAGAGAGGGATCCCAGGAAAACCTGCTTTTTTTTTGGTGGTAGGTTGTCATAGCGGGAGCTTTTTGCTTTGTTTGGACATGTGTATGAAACTTTTCCTGGAAGATAATGTGGTGATTCCAGCACCCAGGGTGGGTGGTGGCTTTTAGGGAGTGCAGGAGCTTCTTGGAAGTTTATCCAGGTGGAATAACTCCACGGAGCTCCAGGCTCTCCCTGGTTATGGATAATCAGGGGGTAATCAGGTGTTTGAGGTGGCTGTCAGGTGGTGAGGAGGAGGAAAGACCTTCTCTAGCAAGTCATGGTTCTTCTTCTAACAGAGACCAAACCAGCAGGAACCCCTGGGGAAGCTGCTGGGAGCTCCCACCTGGAGCCCAGGTGGGATCCTTTCCTAAGGATCGCTGGTCTTTGCCCTGCTGCCTCCTCCCACTCCACACTCATCCTCTTCCAATGTCCCTACAAAGAGCCAGCGAGTTCCAAAGCACCCGAAGGGACAGGAATTGACGTGGCAGTGCTGGGTTAATGACTGGACTCGATGGTTTTGGAGGCCTTTCCCAACCCTAATGATTCTCTGATCCTCTGTAGCACTGTCCCATGCAGCACCTTCCCTTTTTCCCTTTCACAATATTGGACCATCCATGGTCGGTTTCATGGCGTGCCAATAATTGGGCCACCAGCACAGGGAAACTGGGACATGTTCCAGTGGTGGAACAGACAGGGAAAAACTGGGGCATTTTTCCTTATTCTGATGGGGAGTAGGGAGTACAACAGCATTAAACACCATTTACAGTAACCCAGGAACAGCACCATTAAACCAACAAGGCTCAATGTTTGCATGGAATCTGAATATGCTGCAGAACAGCCAATGCCTGAGTGGTTGCAGAGTTTCTGATTAGCCCACAGAATGGGAAAAAAAAAAAAAAAAGAAAAAAAAAAGGAAAAATAGGGAGAAAAGGAAAAACTCTTTCCCCATATGTGGCTGAAGAGAAATTGGAGGCAGGCGGGGCTGGCACTCCATGGGCTCCTACTCTGTAGAATGCAGGCCTTAAAACCTGCCCTAGAAATTGCCACATCACTGAATATTTCCACTAAACATCCCAGGATGGTGCAGCACTGTGAGATCTGTGCAGCAAATACAGCGAGGGTCAGTCCTAAACCCAGCTCAGGCAGAGCCCACTGTGAGCTTTGCTGTGAGAAAGAGTTTCTCAATGCAAATGATCATCGATTTCCTGACAAACTTGGAGAAACTGCCAAGAATTAGGGCACATGCAGTAAATGAGGAGGTCAGTGCATAATCACGGCTTTGAAAAGAGGCTTCCCGAGGATTTCAGAGCCCTTGTTTGCTGCTGACAGGCTAAAGATCACTGATTATGCTGTGCAGTTCCCAGCTCTCCAGTTAAAAGAACAAAAGTGAGAAGTGGCTGACAAATGGGAAGAATAAAGCTGGAGTGAGTCCTGTGCAGGACCTGCTCTCCGGGTGACATCTCAACACGGGAATTCAGCCACCTCAGTGGAGGGACAGACCTCCTGCACCTCTGAAAACAAACAAAAGATAACATTTCGGCCACATTTGAAGCATGAGCTCCTGTGACATCTCCTGAGAAGACCTGGCCAGTGTTAGATTGGTTCTGACTTTATTTGGCTAAACCTTGCAGCCCTCCAAGGATGGATATTTCTTCTGGACTGACCTGTTCTGGAACCACACCATCCTCCTGGTGAAAAGTGAGTCACAGAATTTGTTAAGGCTGAAAAAGACCTCCAATATCAAGTGCAAACTTCCACAAATGTTGTCCCCATTGCCAGTTCTGCACCTCCCAAAATGAAATTCAAGGTTTTCATAATAATCAAAGTACGTAGGGTAGAACCATAGGATCACAGAATGGTTTGGGTTGGAAGGGACCTTAAAGATCATCTCATGCCACCCCCTGCCATGGGCAGGGACATCTTCAGCTATCCCAGGGTTCTGCAAGCCCCATCCAACCTGGCCTTGGACACCTCAGGAATGGGACAGCCACAGCTTCTCTGGGCAACCTGGGCCAGGGCCTTACCTACCATAAAATGCTTTAATCACAGTACTACTCCCTGCTCCCTAATAAACCCCTTCATTTTTTTTTTATAACCTATTTAGGCTCTGGTTTCTCTCAGTGTCAGGGGCCATGGTGGATGCACAGCAAAGCTTTCAAGAACTGAACCCTCCTGATAACACCTGAGAACGGATACCTTTGAAACGCTTGCAGAATGTCCCCACTGTTTCTTTTACAATACCCTTGTTTTGTTGAAATTGCTCTAAAAACCATCCCTCTTGCACTGGATGCCTGCACTCAGACACTTCAGCTTTTTGAAATTACAAGCAGTTTACTCAGAGTGTTTAGAAAATCCAGGTTGCTTTTGCACGCCTGGCCCTCCCCACGGGTGGTGTTGAGCACCTGGTTCAAAGGCAGAGCAGCCAGGGGGATGAAAGGAAGACCTGGGAGAGGCAGAAATGCTGCTCTGCAAAGGGGGAGAGGTGTTTGCCCTGGGGAAGGTATCAAGGTGTTGGTTTCCTCTGAAGAGAGCTGCCAGTTCCCAGCTGGAGATGGCGCAGGTGGGAGGCGGGTGCAGCCATCCAGCTCCCATCAGTCTGTGTCACCTGGCTGGTGTCCCCTGCCAGCACCTGGGAAGCCAACGCATTATCCAAGACTCCAGAAGGAAGGGAGGCTGATGGAAAAATAAATGTCCAAACATTCTGTTTAACAGACCTGGTCAGGTAAATGAGGGCAGAATTCCCTGGAATTTTGCCGTTCCGTGATTGGATTCACTGAAGGATGGCAGAGACTCAGGGGGGCTCCTGAAGCTCTTCCCCAAAAATCTGAGCTGTGGGTACCTGTGGTGTGTGGGCAAGTGGAGATTGAACAGAGCAGAGCAGAGCTGGGCTGTCAGGGGCCTCCTGAAAGAGGAAATCCTGCTGCACTGACACAGCCTGCTCTGCACTTCGGGAAGGGCTTCTGTTATTTTGGGTTATTTATTTTTTAAAATCCCTCAATAAAATCTGTGCGGAAACCCGCTACACTTGAGGTTCCCTAAAAGCTGCTTTTTGAGTTATTTTCTCCTTTCACCCCTTTGATTCATATCCATATTAACTGCTCTCCACCGTCCACAAGGAGGAAAATACCGAGATACCCGTTCTTTCCGTGACACTTGGATGGCAGGAAGGGGGTGATATCCTGGGATGTGATCTGTGCAAAGACCCCCTGTGTTTCTAAAGGGTTCAGTGATGCTCCTCTGCCCTGCTCTGCCCAGCTCCCACTTCCCCCAGCAGCTGAATTGCCCGGTCTCTCCCTGCCCTCTGCTTCCAGCTGGCATTTCTCCCTCACTCCACCACTCACCACACAGCCCTCTCTTTTGAGGGCACATAAAAACACCAGTTGACACCCAGAAATTGTGGTGTTTGCTTTACACTGATTAAAAACCACTTTATTAGGCTGTTAACCCCCAGACCCTGGAGCTGCCTGGCCCCAGCTGCCTCGGGAAGTGAAGATCCCATGGAAACAAAAAGTCCCCCCCAGAGCCAGAGCAAGGCTGCACTTTGTTAATAGAAGCTTGGAGCTCTGCGTCATTCTCCCACCCACCCTGGCAGGGATTTATCACCACAAGGCTTCAGTCAGCACAAAGGACAGACCTGATATTTTCTAATCGATAGGGTATCCACCCAAACCCTATTCCCACACTTTAATGGGATCCCAGGAACACCGAGCCAGCCTGTGGAGGTGGGGAGCTCATCAGGAGCTTTAATGCTTTCCGTATGCAGCAGAAAATGCCATTTGCAGAGCTTTCTCCCCAGTCCCATCCATCTGCCTAGCCCAGCTATCCCTTTTGTCTCTTATTTATGGCTGTAATTTTGATGCCACACTTACTGTACATGAGCTGCTGTATATTTCTCTTATTTGCTTTGAAATTGCTCTTTCCAGCTCATCTCGACAATCATTTATTTGCCCACAAAATAACCAGGCCCTGAACTATTTCCTGGCAACCAGTTTTGCAGAGCCCAATCACTTTTTTTCCCTCTGTAATGGTGTAGATACATCCTTTATTATTGCACTTAAATGCTCATTAACAATTCATGGAATCTTAAGTGGCTGAAAAAACAGGTTCAGGAGCTAAATATTTCTAGAGAGTGTCTGAGCCCAGAGTCCTTCCCTGCAAGTGCAGGATTCAAGGTGGAGGAGAGCGTGGCTCGAAGTTGGTATTTTCAGGGTGATTGCGTTTTTTAATTAACAGTATATTTAATCCATGCACAAAAGCAAGTGACACAGCTGCTCAAGGCCTGCTGTAATGGGCTAAAAATAATTCTGCAGTTTATCCTTTATTTTACCAGCCTTTACATCATGGGCACTGGAGACTTTGATGATGAACACCCTGACCCTAAAGCATGGGGTTCCTGTGGTTATTGCCCTCAGCATGTGCATGGGCCCTTCTGAGCCCTCAGCCAGGAAATTCTGGTCACACTGAGGTTGTGTTTAGGCTTAGTGACACATGAACACCCTCAGGACAGGATTTTTCCCTCATGGAGCACAGACAAGGACGGTTGAGGCAGGGAAAGGCTCAGACAACCTCTGCACCCACTGCTCAGGGCACTGACCCCAGGGTTCGTGTGGCACAGGGTGTTCAGAGAAGAGGGTTTGGGATGATGTCCACATTCCAGGGCACTGAGGAATGTTCCTTTTCTGCTCAATTTCACAGAGTTCCAGTGTCTGGGTAAAGAGCAGAAAGGCAATTGTTGACAGGTTAAAGTCTTGCTCTTCTGCAGAGGGCTCACAAAGTCCCCAGGGCGTGTTTGTGCCCGAGCTGAGTGAGAAAATCACAGAATCACAGAATATCCTGTGGATATCCTGGGCTCGGAGGGACCCACAGGGGTCATCCAGCCCCGGGCCCTGCCCAGACACCCCAAAATCCCACCCTGGGCACCCCTGGCAGCGCTGCCCAAACGCTCCTGGAGCTCTGGCAGCCTCGGGGCCGTGCCCATTCCCGGGGAGCCTGGGCAGTGCCCAGCACCCTGTGGGGGAAGAACCCTTCCCTAATATCCAACCTAAACCCCCTTGACCCAGCTCCAGCCGTTCCTGGGGCTCTGTCCCTGTCACAGAGGGCAGAGATCAGTGTCTGTCCCTCCACTGCCCCTCAGGAAGGAGCTGCAGACCTTGGCGAGGTCTCCTCTCACCATCCTCATCATCATGACCTTTAAGTGAGCAGCCCTTACATTCTAAGGGCTTCCCAAGCAACAGCTGAGCCTTTCGGAGCAGCAGCAGCCGCTCTCTGAGCTCGTTTCTGCCACAAACAGCAGGAGTGAGATGATGTGATACAGAGGCCTCTGGGGCCCTGACACTTAATTGTCCTCTGTTGAAAAGCCGATCAATTTGGAGACTCTCCCCGGGGGTCCTGCCTTTATCTTGATCTGTTCTTTCTTTCCATGTAGCACAGGGTTTCACACACATCCCTCCCAGCACAGCGAGCTCAGGAAACACATTTTTCTCCGGCTCCATCAGAACATCTTTTACTGTTGACTGTGAGCAGTGACACCGGGCGGTTCAATCTCAGCGGACGAGCCTGTGAGCTGGGGAAATCCACGCTTGTTTCCCATGGCTGTCATGCAGTGCAAACCCCATAATATCCCCTGCAAGAGATGCTCTACAGGGACAGGGCCAAAGGAAAGAAAGAAATGTCTGGTGTTTTTCTCCCAGGGAGGAGGGCTGGTCCTCACCAGACTCCTGTCCTGGGAGGCCAGAAGGGAAGGTTTGACCTCATCTGTCAGCTCCTGTGTATGAGAGACACCAGCACAAGGAGAAACCATAGCAGCATTTCTGAGTTCAGCACTGGGAGCAGTGGAAATCCCTGGAGAGGAGGCACAGCAGGGAGCAGGATGGGCAGGAAGAGGTGGGATGGAAATCCCTGGAGAGGAGGCACAGCAGGGAGAAGGGTGGGCAGGAAGAGGTGGGATGGAAATCCCTGGAGAGGAGGCACAGCAGGGAGCAGGATGGGCAGGAAGAGGTGGGATGGAAATCCCTGGAGAGGAGGCACAGCAGGGAGCAGGATGGGCAGGAAGAGGTGGGATGGCTGTGGGAAGAATGCTACAACTGGTGCTGCTGCAGGAGGCCCATCCTGAGGGCTGGAAGCACCAGTGAGGTGGAAAGGTTGTCACCAGAGGCTCTTGGTGTGGGTAGAGCCAAAGTGTGAAAGCTGGCAAGAGTGACCCCTGGCTTCTCAGGGTCCTGTCCTTGGAGACAGCCTGATTCTCCTGGTGATCCTGGGTGACCTGAGGCAGGCAGCTGTCCTATGCTTTGGTACTTCAGCTGGCAAAGGAGAAATCTCAGGGCATTCCTGGCCACCCCTCGTGGGCTCTTGCCATCCCTCTGTGCATGCCATGGGCACAGGGGGTGTGAGACAATGCACACACAGGAGTGAGGGCTCTCTGCAGGGCCGTGGGGGACTCTGCCTTGTACTGAGCCCTTCCCCAGTTGGGCTCATCCTCGTGGAATTGTTCTGAGCACCAGCAAGCGTTGCCACACCAATGATACTGATTCAGGTCAATGGCTGCTACAGCTGAGCCAAAGTGGCCTGGGCAAAGGTAGAATTGGCCACCACGATGAGCATGAGCAGCTTGGAGAGGGGACAGAGCAGTGGGGTGCTGATCATGCCACAGCTGATTTAGGAACAGATGTAATTCTGCCAATACGGTTTCATCTATACTTGAAGTTAGCTGGAAGCAACTGGTTTTGAAAGAGATACTGGATGCCTTCAATGGCAAATATTCTTCAGTGACTAGAGAAGACAGACGTGGGGGAGATGCCAAGATTCCCACTCATTTTCTTCCCCTTGGAAGTCTTGTGATGAGACAGGGTGGTACTCACTGAGCTGCTCCCCAGCAGTCTGAGCCCAGGTTAGAGCTGTGCCATCCTGGAGCTGTCCTTGGCACCCAGAGCAGCAGCAGTGGAGCAGAGACTGCAGACCTGGCTGGTGGCCCTGGGAGCAGTCACTGCCCCAAGCTCAAAGTGAGCCTTTCCTCCCAACACCCCATGGTAACTGCTGGAAGGGCAAAGTGTGACTGGGAAGAGAAAGCAGAAGCTCCCAAAGATATTCACAGCGATTTTCAGAACCAAAATAATTTTATTTGCGGGCTAGAAGAATTCAAACCTTTAGTATTTATCAAAAAGCTTTTTAAATGCCGTTTTTCATAACAGCATTCATGTTGGTGGCGGAGAAGGGGATGTATGAAAAATGAGATGAGATTATTGCTTGGCTTAGGTGTGTAACAGAGCTGCTGTCACAGCATTTGTCATACGGAAACCAGAGCTCCATGGTGGCCCTTCTTCCACAAGCCAAGAGCTTGACCCGTCAGACCCACGGATGTGCTGGAGCCTCGTGGGCTGGGATGGACAGACTGGTTCCATGCTGATCCATCAGCGTGACTGTAACCCCTCCTTCTCCCTCCCACAAACCATGCCTGGCTCCACTCTGGTTTGTTTGCCCACTTCTCTGGTGAGGAACCAATATAAATAATCAACAGTCAGACAGGCTGGTGCTTTGCAGCCAGTGCAAACTCTCAGGCTGTTAGCAAGAACCCCCGAAGCCTCATGCCTTGCTTTTGTCCTCTGTAGATACCACTTGTTATGGAATGGGCCTTTCATCTCAACAGGGCTTTTAACTTCAAATGTGTCAGAGCTTTAAAGAACTGGAAAACAGTAACAGGCAGGGAGAAACTTTATTCTAATTTGTTAGATGTGAGAGGAAAAAGTGGATGTAGCCGTTTCAATGAGCACAGGCTGTGTTTGGATGGAGAACCTCTTCCTAAAGGATCACTGGGTTCTTTCTTCCCAAAGGTTCACTGAGGCCCTGGCACAGGGTGCCCAGAGAAGCTGTGGCTGCCCCATCCCTGGAAGTGTTCCAGGCAAGGTTGGATGGGGCTTGGAGCAAGCTGGGATAGTGAAAGGTGTCCCTGCCCATGGGACAGGTCCTGTCCATCCCAAGCCAGCCTGGCACTCCCAGTGCCATGATCCACTGTTAAATCCAGCCTGGTCACAGCGATTCCTGCTGAGGAGGCATAGCCAGGCTGTGCTGTATCAATGCCACTGGGGCTGTTTGAACCTTCCACAGCTTTGCTGTTGATATTCCACACTGAACTGCGACCAAACAGCCTGGAATGAGAGGTTGTCCCAATGGACAGAGCTGCTGCTCCAGCTAACGAGGCTGGAGTCATTAGCAGCCATGGGGAGGTAACAGTCACACAGCAAAGGAAGCTCTTCCTTGTGCCTGCTCCAAAGACCAACTTCTAAAGTGGTTTTGCAGCTGTTGTTTGTTTACACAAAGCTGAAAAGGCTCTTTGATGGAGCCATGTGCTGTGTAGAATTAAGGATGATTAATCAAAAAACAGAAGGAAATTATTATTTCCTGCCTTGTTCTGAAGTTGAAGTGAAGAGGCATCTTAGGCACAAGCTGAAGAGCCAACTCCAGCTCTGGTGTTCTTTCAGCTTTACCAAAATTGGCCCAGCACCATGCCTGGCTCACGGTGGGGAATCCCAAATCCTCTCAGGGTATTTCTCTGAGGAACAGTCTCCTTTTGGAGAGAATCAGTTCTGAACATGGGGAGAGATTTTGCTGTCGTGTGTTAGACCTTGATGAGATGAGTTAGAGCTGTGCTGAGCCAGGGGATAAAAAGAATGACAGGAAATAAAGATATTTTTCTGAATTTTCTTCACTCTGACAAATTTGGGCATTGAATACAGAGCGCCTGCACGAGAATGTAACTGGAGGTATTTAACTCCTGGCTCTTTCCACTCTCACAGGCAAGGGAGTTATTACTCTGCAGAGTCTTTCTCTACTTATCCCTCTGTTTGAAGTCACATCACCTGGAGTCAAGAGAAAGTCTCAGTTTTCATTTTTGTAATATTTTACTCTCTGTCATTGCACAGAATGCTTGAAATATAGCAGTAAATGGAGGTGAGGAGAAGAGTAATGAAATAAAATAAAAAGCTGGCTGCCAATGGATGCTAAGAAGGACCCAAACCATACTGTAATTTTTAAATCACTCCTCATTTGAAGGGGAGAATGAACTGATTCATGATTTTTGGATGATCAGGACTGGCAAAAGCATCATTAATCTCTTGTCTCCTTTGTGCCTCTGCAAAATTGTATTAATAAGGCAACATTTACGCATTGCAGAGTGTGAGTGCTTTGTGCACTTGTGTGGGGCCTGAGGAGAAGGGTTCTCACAGCCTTCAATTAGGCCTTAATGCAACATAAATTACAAACCCCGTTGTTATTGGCAGTTCCAGGCTGCTCTTAATCTGCGTTTTCAGTGACAGAAACACGAGTGAACACCTATACTCCAAGGCAGCAAACAACCCCATTTTAAACTCTGTGAGGGAGTCATTTTAATAAGTCAAGTTTCTCAAAGCAAAATTATCATAATGAGTGAGGAGCAAGGTGAGTGTAACTGGAGTGACATGAAATGCAGAAAATTAATTCATTTTCTCCTGCAAGGTCTGAGAAAGGTCAGAGAGAGGCAACAGAGATCGTGGTAGAAGATGCAAAATGTTGTAAATATTTAAATGGCTCCCAGAAATCCCTGATTTATTCCAGAACATTAAAGTGTTCTGGCTTTGGAGTGGCAGCAGCGTGTCTCAGCAGCTGCTGTGGTTAGAACACAAAGCACATCCCAGCTTGTGGATGGGAGGGGTTTGGG
The DNA here is from genome assembly GCA_013397115.1 of Edolisoma coerulescens. Taxonomy (NCBI): domain Eukaryota; kingdom Metazoa; phylum Chordata; class Aves; order Passeriformes; family Campephagidae; genus Edolisoma; species Edolisoma coerulescens. Next base: position 103,945 of record VWZW01004140.1, read on the forward strand.
ACTTTATGGAGAAGCACAGGAATAAAGAGAGGGGATGGGAAGAGGGCTGGCCATGGGCTGTGGAGTGTTTCAATTCCAGGCTCCAGCCTGGGCCAGGTCAGTGGGATGGGCAGTCACTGCTGGCTGATGGCTCTTCAGGAGCCTGTGTGAAACGAGGAGGTGGCTCCAGCCCAGTTCCCTGGTGGCCAAGTGTCCTTCCCATCAGAGCCACCTCCTGCACTGGCAGCCCCTGGCTCTCAGGGGCATCCTCTGGCTGTGGAGAGACATCCCTGCAGCACAGGGAGCTGCTCTGAGGGGGTTAGACACCAACACTTCTGTGTTCCCTGCAGACAGGGCTGGTGCTGCAGCTGAGCTGCTCCAGGGACCTGAAACCAGTCCGGGTTCCTCAGCAGGGGTGTGAGCACAGCACTCCCCGATTTCCCTGGAGCAGCACTTCCAGATTTCATCTGTGGCAGATGGGTCCCCTGCTCCTGCCAGGACATCCTGGAGGTCTCGTGCTGAGCACTGCTGTCCTGTGACAGGTCCAGGGCCTCCTGAGAGCCGGGCACAGAGCAGCGATGGCTGGGAGGTACCAGCCCCCTGCTCCCCACACAGCCCTGCAGAGGCTTCTGCTGCTCCCCAGGAGGTGGGGTGGGGCTCTCCTGGAGAAGTCTGGCTTTCTCCTGACTGGCTGCATCTCCCTCAGGAGTCGGTACCCGGTGTCACAGATGTTTGATGGCTTGTGCAGGACACACTCTGTGAGCCACAGAGCACGGGAGGGGAGAACATCTGGCTGTGGGGGCACCTGGAGACTGTATGGGGTTGGGATGAGGGTGCTGGCCAGAGGGAGATGTCCCTCATGGTTTGGTCAGTCAGGACCTGCAGCTGAGAACCCAGATTGCTCCCTTCCCCCAGGACCATCTCTGTGAATGTTTCTCCCCAGTTTAATTCAGCAGCTCCATGGAAACACTTCCCCCAAGTCCTTCAGTGCCTGATGTGTCCCTGGACTGCCTGGGACTCCAAGAATCGTGGTGTGCCCAGGCCATGGGCTGAGCAGGCTGATGAAATGGTTTGGAATGGGGCCACTCACCTTCCTGGTGCCAAAATCCTCTTATGAAGTGCAACCCCTACAAACGCAGCCCTCAGATCCCGCTGACCAAGTCCATCCTGCCGTGCTGATGCACATCTGGACCTTCCAAAGCTGGACCTGCCTTTGGTGTCTGAGTCACAGAGGGGGCAGCTGGAAAACACCTCTGGACTTCCCCTCTGCACACACTGAAATCTGCACTGTGGGGGATTTTGGAGAGCTGTCAGAATGAAAAGAATTGTGAACACGTTTTTTGTTGCTGGTTCAGAGGAATTTCCGAAGTACCCAGAAAACCAGAGCTCCTTGTTCCCTGTGTCACACACGTGTCAGCTTGGTCCCTGCTCTTGGGTAAATGTGCTTCATGCTTGAGAGCATGTGAGTGTGAGAGAGCATCCAACCAAATATTTCCCTGAGACCACACATGGAATTTGATTACCCAAACTTTCCCTAGGAGGACACTCATCCCCAGGAAAGATTTCTTGCTTCCCATGTTAAATTCATGTGGCTCCAGTGAGAGAATAACAAGGCACTTGACATCTCCCAGTTTCAGAATAACTTTGGAGCATCTGTTTTCACTCATTTAATTTCTCTGTCCCAGAGGGGACCCAGCCAAATGGCCAAGCTTGCCTGTGCTCAGGGCTGACGTGATGTGATCTGAAGAGGAGCTGTGTGTGAGCTCTATGCTGCTGCTGAAGTTGGATTCATTAGCCAGTTTCCCCCCAGAGTTTTCAGAAAGTTTCTGCTGTGTTTGAAGGATAATTGCCATCCCTTGGTCTCAGGGGAGGGAGAAACAAAGGACTTTGTGTTCCCCTTTTGATTCAAACTCAAAGAGTGACAGAGGCACGAAAAAATAGCAGGTCCAGGGAATTCTTCAGTAGCACGTTAATGGCTCTGCATTGGAAATAATGTGTGGGGTACCACAGGGAGCCTGCCCGGGGAGGGAGGGGACAGTTAGGACTGCCAGCTCCTCTTCTGGAAAAAATGTCCCCGTGCTTGTACCTCTCTGGGGAATCAGGGAATGTGTGAGTGGCAGCCAAGCTTTCCAGAGCAATGGTTTTGAAGGTATTTCTCTGTGTACTGCTAGAGATTTATACACCTGAGTGCCACTGGGCTCAGTCCACACCCACCGAGCATAAATGACCTGCAAAGGTTAGAAAACAACCAGAGAAAGCCCATTTTGATTTACAGTGTCCTGTTTCTCTCACTCTTCTCCAGGCCAATGCCTTGATTCCACTGATGGGATCTCTGCTGTGGCATCTGGGTCCTTCCAGCTGTGCCTTCCCTTCCAGCTGCAGTCCTGGAGGAGCAGGGATCCTCCCCATCCATGAGAGTTGTGCAGAGGGACCCAGCTCTGCCCTCTCTTCCCAAAGCCTCACATGAGCCAGTTCCAGTCCTGGGACTCCCTCTGCTCCAAATCTCCAGCTCTTCCAAGCTCACCTGTCCCCGTCCCTGGTTTGTGCAGGGAGTGAGCTGCTCCCGGGTCACCCCGTGGCTGCTGCCCAGCTGGGAGCACTCCCAGCTTATCCAGGTGCTGGGGGTGTGTGCACGTCCCCATCCCATGCCCAAAAACTCTGCTGCCTTTCAAACGAAGCCAGTGTGAAATTGTGTGTTCTGCAGCTTGGTGCCCTCCCAAGGAGATGCTCACAAGCCTGTTCCCAAACACGAGCAATGGGCAATGGAATGTATTTCCAGCTCTGGATCATGACAAACCCAAAATGAAAATGGAAGAATCTTACACCCTGCAGTAATTAAAAAGATGAGTAGAAGTCCTAGGAGAAGGATGATGTAAGTGCCTAAGGAGTTGCTTATCTCTTCTTACCATGATCATAAATATTTTCTATTTCATTCCATTTGAGAATTTCATCATGATTATTTAATGATGACACTCTAACAAGATCCAATAACTAGCTTTTCTTTTTTTAAAAAAAAAAAAGGTGAGAATTTTGCCATAATCCTTTCATGACTAACACAGAAATTGTCTCCAGTACAACTTCAAACATGTCGAAGATGTGTTTTGGTGCTAGAGTGTATCTTGTATAATGGATCTCTTGAGCAGTGCAAGTGTCACTGGATCACATAAGAATGGCTTTAATGGCAAATATTATGGATTTCTCTAAAATATTTAAAGGCACTAAACATTCTGTGATTTAAATCCTGCTTCCAGTAAGCAACTGCTCATAATTAAATATCCCAATCTGTGTTTAGTGCATCCCTTGGGGCTGGTCAGTGTCTGCTGCTGAATTACATCCCTGGGCAGTGTGGGACAGACCTGCACGTGTTCCCTCTGTTCTTAGAGATCCCATCTGCCTCAGCACCCTACCAGGGCCCAGCCTGGAGAGAGGAGAGGAGGCTGATGGCTAATCCATCATGCTTCAATTTGTCACTTGAAAATTCTGTTTTTACCACAGAAGAAGGTGGTGATGCCCCATGGGGTTGTGGATGCTCTGGAGAAAGGTGTAATGAAAGAGGTGGAGAAAACTTGTAGTGAAAGATGGAGAACTTCACCATTTGGGGTTTCTGCTTGGAGCAGAAAAGCACTGAAAACTCTTTTTGTTTTTCCCCAAAAAACTGGCTTGAAACCTAAATATTTTCTTTTGGCTCCCATGGCCCCTTAAAGGGGCTTGTGAGAGAAGCTGCTTTTCCCCCCAGCTGAACCCTGAAGAGCCACATCCCTCATCCAAACCACGAGACACAAGGAAATCTGTGCTGGAAGAAGTTGTTCAAAGTTCCATTGGAGCAGCTGCCTTGGGTCCTCGGGGGAACTGCAGGATCTGGGTGAAACCAAAGTTCAAAGCCTTCAGCTGCCCCTTGCTCTCCATTCCTCAAAGCAAATCCCTGCTTGTCATCCAGCCTGAATAATGGATCCTGCAGCCAGCTCTGCTGGGGCCTCAGCCTTCCCTGCAGGTGAACTGATGTGAGCAGGGGAGGCTCTGGGAGCCAAACTCGCACCTGAGACCACACAGAAAAGTTGGGGAGGAATTCCTAAACCCCAGCACAAGGCACAGCCCCGTTCCCCTCCTCTGGGAAGTCCAGGAGCCCTGCAAGGAGCTCCCAGAGCAGTCCTGGCAGAGCCACACCTGCAGGAGCTGCTCAGCCACGCAGCCCTCATGTTTCTTGCAGAGCTCTTTGTGCTCCTCTGAATTCATGGGAATGTGTTCCAACTGCAGGGGTGTCAAAATACCTCATTCCAACATCAAATGCCGGCGTTTTGCTGCTTAAAATAGACATTTGAGGCAGGCACACTGCAGATTTGAAAAGGCGACAGCTCGTCCTCCTCCTCCTTCCCCATGCAAGGAGTCCTTGGGGAGACAGTTTCATCCATAGCAGCAACTTCCAGAACCTGGGGATTCATGGAATATCCTGAGCTGGGAGGGACCCACAGGGATCATCCATTCCAGCTCCTGGCCCTGCCCAGACCCCCCAACAGCCCCACCCTGGGCATCCCTGGCAGTGCTGTCCAAAGGCTCCTGGAGCTCTGGCAGCCTCGGGGCCGTGCCCATTCCCTGGGGAGCCCATTCCAGTCCTCCAGGAATGTCACACCTGGGAAGCACCTCTGCTCCGTGAGCCAGGCAAGGCTCCTGAGCTCTGTTCCTCGGGGCTGCACCCTCCAGTCTCTGCCCATCTCTTTCTCTCCCTGCTCCTCCAGCACCTTCTTCCAGCCAGCCCCTGGCCCAGCACCACACCCAGGAGAAGGCACCAGGGAATCTCGCACCATTCCCAGCAAAACATCACAGCAAAATGGGAACAAACAACAAGGATGTGCCCTTGTCACAGCAGATCATTTCAAAGGCTTCGTGTTCAGCTCTGATTCGGAATGAAGCCAAGTTGGAGGATGCTGAAATCCCCCGTGAATTTGGACTCCCAAGCTCTGCTCAGCCCCGGGGCTGCACAGCACGCACGGAACGCGAAGGAATTTTAAAATGCAGTCACTCATCCCACACATTAAAGCTGCTTTTCCTGCCTGCTTCTCCCTTGCATCCACAAGGGTTTCCCCCAGCTTTCACAGGACAAAGAAGGAATTAATTTCTGATGGCTAAACCCTAGCGGAGACTTGCTTTCCCTCCTTTTCAGACCAGTGTAAGCCCTCTTTTCTCCAGGTTTTGCATTTCCTGTGCAAATTTTCTTAAGATTTTTAAGATTTTTAACTGATGACCAAGGTTCCCCAGGGCAGCTGGATCCATAGGGCAAGTGAGCCAAAGGAGAAACTACCCTTGTCTCCAGCACAGTGCCAGCAGCTGTGAATTTGGCTACCACTGGTACTGCACCAAGGCCTGACTTCCACAGAAACAGCCATATTCGTACCAGGTACTGCAATGTATCATTATATTTATTGTGCATTTCAGTTAATGATGTTATTTTTATCAATCTCGGTTTGTAGCAGACTCTCCAGTGCAAGTGCCCAAGTCAGACCCAGTCACAGTCTGAAGGGACATGCTGGCAGTGGGAGATGGAAAGGAGAGTGTGAAAATAGATGGGAAAACAAAAGGATTGGAAGCAGAAGGATCATAGAACTAAAGATCCACAGAATGGTTTAGGTTGAAAGGGACCTTAAAGCTCATCTCATTCCACCCCCTGCCATGGGGACCTCCTAGGCTTGCCAGGTTTTCCCACAGGGCTGTACAACTCCAGGCCTGATGGTTTGGAGCTTTTCCCATGTAATCACCATTCCACAGGTGTGCTCTAACTCCTAAAGTAAACTGACTGCATTTCAGCGTTGCTGGTGCCTCCCAGCTGTCCCATTGGTATGCTGGCACTGCATCCCCCCTGTTTGCCTTGTTTATAATTTAACCCATGCCAAAGGGTTATTTTCATCCAATGTAAAAAATGGACACTTATAAGAATGCATAGGTTTTAAATTGCTCAGCAGTTGGAGTTGTTATAAGAACTAGCCCAGGGAATAAATGGTTCCTTCTCCCATTAGGCTCAAAGGCCATTTCCATACGGGCTGCACAGGGAATGGGATTCATTCCTGCTCCCACCACACACAACTGTTTCTCTGCTGTTCCTTCAAGGTTCAAGGTTTCCCTAAATGCTTTATTAGCACTGCTGAAACGCCATAGTTTGGAATATGCTCAGAGTAAATCTGCCATGTTACATTTAAGTACCAATTGCTTCTGTTTTAATGGCATTAATCTTTGCCTTTTTGCTGTGTCTGGGCCAGGATAATGAAAGGAGATTCCCCTCTTTCTCAGCCATTGAATCCTGTGAGATGAAAACAGGACTCGGGAGCCGCAGGCAAAGCTGGTTCCCTGCTGTTTCTGAATGCCCTGTCCCCCACCAGCCAGGCTGGGAAAAGACAAGGTGGCCTGTGCCTGCATGGATGAGATCCCTGGGATTGCTGCCTGCCTGTGGCAGGCTGTCCCTGAGCTCCCCTCCCGTCCCACACTCCGCACTCCTGACCTGCCCTGAGCTCCCAGCACCGTGGGAGGCTGGGGCAGGTGCCAAAGGCTGCCTCTGCCAGGATTACTGGTGGTGGTGGAGACTGGGAATGGCACCGGGACACCCTGGTATTGTACAACACAGCTCTCAGCAACTTTCACCTGCTGAGCAACAAGGAGGGCTGATCCTGTGCCTTGAACGCCTATCACTCATATCTCCACTGCTGAGCTTCCCTTGGGAATTTTACTTTGGATTTCACCCCACAGTCCACGTGCTCTCCAGAGAGAACCTCTTAAAATCCAGTCCAAGGCAGCTCACCTGGAAGAAAGGGCGATGTAACACTGCAACAGAAAATGCTAAAGAGTTTCAAATTGTGTCAGGAAAATCAATGCTCGGCCCCCAGAAGGTTTTTATTGGATAACTTTCTTCCAGACTTGGTTATTGTTCCAGAGTCTACAAAATGAGACGGAAAGTGGAAGGTAAGCTAGTGCAGTGCATGACAAACAAGCTGCTTCTTAAGTCCAACATAAAACTTGAGGGTTTAGAACAGGTTTTAAATATTGGAGATTATAAACTGGGAAGATGGAATGTAGACACAGTAAAACAGGAGGGAGAACACAGGAGAGATCTGCTCTTAACAGGTTTTTGTTGCACAAATCTGTTTTGTTAAACAAAAGCCAGCCCCTCATCCTTCCAAGTTTCTGCTGGAGAAGGACACTTCCCAAAAGCCTCAGGAACCAAACCTCACCAGCAGGAGTTCAGTGGGCCTGTAGGCCACGGCTCAGGAGTGGCTCTTCCCCTTCTCGGGGGTGGTGGGACTTGCAGCCCTTCAGCACTTTGGGTCCTCTCTGCTCTCCCAATTTTGTGGAGGGCAGGACCAAGGAGCAGGGATCTCTTCCATCCTTTGATCATTTCAGCCTTGGAAGAATTTCCTTCACTCGGTATGGGGAGACTTTTATGATGCTTCAATGTCAGTGCAGGGATTTCTCTCCCTGGTCCCAGGAGAGCCCATAGGTGCTTTAAGGGTGTTTCTACCACACGCAGGGACACATCTCAGCCTTTTCCAAAGTGATCTCCCAACTCTCCACCATGGCCTTGTACATCAATGGATTCTGTGCAGGAAGGAAAGTGAGGGATAAGTCTGTCCTGTAGTGTTTCTTCTAAAGGTTGTGCTTTTGCAGCCTCTCATCCAGCAGAAACTTTTCTAAGGTGCTTTAAACCTTAATTTCTTTCCAAGATTTTTTTTTCTCTGAGGTAGTTTGCTTGGCATTTTCTCTTGTAGGTGGGCAGCCCTGTAACAGGTGACAAGAGTGCCCTGCCATCCCAATGGCCAAAATGCCACGTCTGCTCCCTTCAAGTATCACAAGCCATGAGCAGCCTCCTGAATTAGCAACTCCATCAGCATCAGAATGAGATGTTGCAAACCCCATTGGATTACTCACAAAGAACACAAGACCAGCCCCCAGTGTTATCAATATTCACCCCAGCTGAGGATTGCACAGAAGTACAAAGAGGAGAAGCCCAGCATGGAGAACCTGATGGCTGCCTTAGCTGCTCACTCAGTGTGCTTTTTAAACAACTCCTTCAGATCTCATCTCACAGGAGCCCTTCACATTGACAAGTTTAACTCAGGAATGACCCCTACAACAACTCCCCTTCCAGCAGCTTCTTAAAGCCTAAGCTTAAATTAATGAGGTTCAATGAATACCATGAGCTGTGTAATGTTGTTGTCAAATCATCTCAGCGCAAGGCTTTAATCTGTGGTCAGATCCAAACCCTTCCAATCAAACTCCAGCCCCAGATTTGGAGGATGCAGAAGCCTGGACTTGGCTTAGCCTTTAAATTAACTAGGGCTTGACAAACACCACCGTTTCTGAAACTGGGATTAGGGAGACTCAAACACAAAGGGTACCCAAAGCCGATCCTTTGCTTTCCAACAAAACAGCTATGGTTTGTAGAGAATTGGGATGGATTTTCCTAGGAAGGGACCAAATTATTTGGACATCGTAGAATGCCCGAGTGGTTTAGGTTGGGAAAGGCCTCCAAGGTCACTAAGTTGAATTGTTAACCCAGCACTGCCAAGGCCACCACTACCCCATGTCCCCACGTGCCACATCCACACAGCTTTTAAATCCACCAGGGATGGGGACTCCACCACAGCCCCGGGCAGCTGTGCCAGGGCTGGACAGCCCTTTTCAGTAAGAAATATTCCCTAATATCCAATCTAAACCCCCTGGCCCAGCCTGAGGCCGTTCCCTCTCCTCCTGTCCCTGTTCCCTGGCAGCAGAGCCCGCCCCCCCCGGCTGCCCCCTCCTGTCAGGGAGTTGTGCAGAGCCACAAGGGCCCCCCTGAGCCTCCTTTTCTCCAGGCTGAGCCCCTTTCCCAGCTCCCTCAGCTGCTCCTGGGGCTCCAGCCTCTTCCTCAGCTCCATTCCCTTCCCTGGACACTCCAGCCCCTCAATTTCCTTCTTGTCGTGAGCGCCTCAAAACTGCCCCCAGGATTTGAGGTGGTGCCTCAGCACTGCCAGGACATGTTTTTTTTTAAAAAAAATTTCATCTGTACAGGCCAACAAAGGATCCCTTCCTCAAGCTGGGCAGGACAGTGGATCAGGGATGCCCTCCCAGCTGATGGGGACAGATTGTCTAATGAAAATTTCCTCTTTTATTCTGAAGTCTCTTCATTCACTTTTGCAGCAGAGAAAAAAGTAAACCCTGGCTGTGATGTGCACTTCTCCCAAGAGCTGAGAATTCAAGAAATACTTTGTATGGGAAGTCATGGAAATTGGGAGGGATATTTGGTGAGGGAATTAGGACAGATGTAGCATCACAGCGCCGTTTTGGGAGACTCATACCTGGGTTGCAGCATCTCTATGTAACCCACATGGAAATTCACCAAGTCTGCTCCTACCTCAAGCTGGGCTGGCAGAGGAGTTTTTCAGGAGGATGAGGAAGGTTCCAGTTGACCACAAGCACCACACAAAATTCCACAGCTGAGCTTTACACAGACATGAAATTCTAACCCTGCCTGTGGACTGAGTCCGGGAAAAGCAGCTTTGTCAATGAGCTGACTCAAATTCCCATCTCCAAACAGGTGGAGACTCTGAAATACCACTCTGCATCTGGATCTGCCTTCTAAATTCTGTCAATCTTTTAAGTGCATTGGTTTATTTAACTCATTTCTGGAAGGAGGACAAAGTGTTTCTTAGCTTTATCCCTCAAAACTTCAGTTTTTGGTCTCATTCAGTCATCCATCTTCTCCCAAGTGTCTGTGGAGAGAGACAGAGGCTGGCACCTCCACAGTGGCATCCATAGGATCCTACACTTGAGGGATGAGTTGTCCTTCAGAGGTCCATCCATGCTTTTCATCTCCCTCATTCTTCTTTGGCAAGGAGAATTGGGGAAGATCATTCCTTCATTCTGAGGAAATGGCCTCAGGATGCACCTTGGGAAGTTTAGATTGGACACTAGGAAAATTTTTTCATGGAAAGGGTTGTAAAGCATTGGGACAGGCTGCCCAGGGAAGTGCTGGAATCACCACCCCTGGAAGTGATCAAAAAAACTTGTGGATGTGGCACTTGAGGATATGGGTTAGTGGTGAACATGATGGTGGTGGATTGATGGTTGGACTTGATGGTCTTAAAGTCTTCCCTGCCCTCAGCCATCCTCTGATTCTGTGATTATTATGGTCTGCTAATGATCGTGAACAACTTGTAAAGAGCCAGGGAAGAGGAGCTGGAAATGCAGCCTAATGTCAAGAGGGTGATAAGTAATAAATCTGTTAAAAATAACCACAAGAGGCTGATAAAAACAATCACGAGGGGTCTGAACGTGCCCTGGCAACATTTTGGGGTCTGCAGATGAGAAGAGACTGGAAGGCACAGCTCTGAGCACTTGGTGCTCCAGGGAAGGAGGGCAAAGCAGAGCAGAGCTGGCGCCCCTGGTACTGCAGACATCCAGCCCTCCTTGTTTTCCAAGTGGCATTTTAGCAGCTTCTTCCTATAATTTACCAAAGGATCCTTTTTTTCTTCACAAAGAGAATAAAAAAAAATGGTAAAGTAACTTTGAAAGTCAGGTTATTCCTATGCCTTAACACCTTTCAACAGATGTTGTTCTTACCAAGAGCAGAGTTCCTTGAATTATTAATGGTTCCCAACAGCTCAGCTTGAAATAATTTAGCATTTGAAAGAGAAAAGTCACTCTCATTATTCCAAGTGCAGAAACATTTTTTGGTTATTAAAAGTATTCTCCTCAAAAAAGAGAAATCTGTACAATTTGTATCTTTTCGTCCAGATGTCAGCAGGAGCACCAGATCCAGGAAAACCTTTGTGCTTGCTGAAGGTTAATTGATAAAATACAATGGAAAAGATAGGACTCCATATCCCGTTTCACATTGAGAGGCTGATCTTGTGGTACCTTTAACTTCACCAGATTTATTGTATTTGCAGTTGGAGATGATTACATTCTTTCTGAGCCTTAAAGTGACCAATTATTCACTGCAATTGAACTTCCCAAAGGATATTGGCCATGTTGGACAGGGCTTGGAGCAACCTGGGATAGGGAAGGTGTCCCTGCCTGTGCAAGGGGGTGGAATGGGATGAGCTTTAAGGTTTTTTCCAACCCAAACCATCCTGGGATTTCTGAACTTGAACACCAAGCTGTTGGGCATCACCCCTTGGATGGCTGCTGGGAGAAGAACATCACCCACAGCCCCTTCTCCCCTGGGAGGGGAGGACTGGGAGATGTTCTTGGGAATGTTGTGTTCTCAAAATCAACCCTGGTTTCCAGAAAAAAACAAACAGGCTGGGCCAAGCCTTGGCGGGTTTATAGCTTGGCCTTACAGCAGAACATCTCCGCTGGCCACACTGTGGCTGGGTGAGACCAGAGCTGGGATGGTTTTTCCCAAGAATTCTGTGCCCCCTGCGAAACCAGCCCATGGAGGAGATGAGTGGATGTTTGCTTAGCACTCAGGAGAAGGCGGCCAAAATGCACTGCACAGGGCTGCTGCTCAGAGCGAGAGGGTTAAGTCTGCTCAGCCATGAATTTATCAGCATGGCTTTCCCTTTCCAGCATGGATTTCTCAGGTGGGATCCAGGGAGACTCCAGGGGCTCGTGCCCAGGATTCACAGCTGGAGGTGAAAGGTGACAGTGCTCTGTGACAGGCCTTGGTCCTGTGCTCCCCACAGTCCTTCCAGCTCGTGAGGCACATTTTTACTGAATTCTGAGATTGCATCAAAGTGAGGGGAATGAAATGCTGATTATTGTGATGACTCACTGCTGTAAACAGCATGGGGTGCCTGCCGTCACTGCTTATCAATCATGGAATCCCAGAGTGGTTTGGGCTGGTTCACAGGGACCTTAAATCCCGTCTTGTTCCACCCCCTGCCATGTGCAGGGAATCCTTCCACTATCCCAGGGTGCTCCAAGCCCCGTCCAACCTGGCCTGGGACACTCCCAGGGATCCAGGGGCAGCCACAGCTGCTCTGGNATGGAATCCCAGAGTGGTTTGGGCTGGTTCACAGGGACCTTAAATCCCGTCTTGTTCCACCTCCTGCCATGGGCAGGGACACCTTCCACTATCCCAGGGTGCTCCAAGCCCTGTCCAACCTGGCCTGGGACACTCCCAGGGATCCAGGGGCAGCCACAGCTTCTCTGGGCACGCTGTGCCAGGGCCTCCCCACCCTCGCAAGGAATAATTCCCTCCCAATATCCCATCTATTCCTGCCCTCTGGCACTGGGAGGGCATTCCCTCTTGTCCTGGCTCTCCAGGCCCTTGTCCCAGGTGACTCCCCATCTTTCCTATAGGTTCCCTTCAGGAAATGAATTAGGTCACACCAAAACCTTCTCTTCTCCAGGCTGGACACCCCCAATTCCCTCAGCATTTCCCCACAGCAGAGGTGTTCAGCCACTCCTGGGAGCGGGGGAGATCAGGAGCATGAGCTGGCCGTGGGTCTCTGTGAAACAGGACTGTGCAGGGGTGCAGTGGAGATAACCCAGGGGTGTGTGTGTGTGTCAGAGCCCTCCTGGTGCCCCAGCACACTCGCTGACGTGTTGATCTTCTCCCGAAGGTCTCATAAGCCTTATTTTGAATGAGTAGCTCAGAACTGCACGTGCCTTTCTGGTGTCTCTTCAGAATTATGACCCAATTTATGCTTTCTGTAATAATCAGCACAATAAGGCAGTAAAGCTGTCGTTGCTGGATACACCAAATTTATATTTTATCACTGAAATATCATCAATACGATAAGAAACCAATACTTTATGAGTTAGCATTGTCTTCTCAGAGTCTTTGCGGGACTCTTTCCTCAAGACTACTTAGGGTCTAGGGGAGGTTTATGTCCATATTAGCTCTTCCTGCAGCTGTTCCATCTTAAATAAACCTCCCGCTGCTGCTGAGCTCTCAGCCAACATGCTCCACAGTAATAACAAAACATTTCCTTTACTGGTCTTTTTTTGTATTTGTCTTAGGTTACCATGTAAGATGTAACCAAAAGTATGGATTCTGTCACCAGCTGTTAAACCAGGTGGGGCAGGGTTCTTTATCTCTGCCATGACACATCCCTGATAACTCCCTCCGGGGGACATCTTCTGTCCACGGGCCACCAAGCCTCACTGCATGGCTCAGAAAATTCCATCATCCCAGTGGGAGATGCTCCGCCCAGGGGGAGGAACCGAGCGTTCCCACCTGGATGGAATCTGAGCTTTGGAACAGCACAGGCAGCCCTGCCCTACCGGATTCCCAGAGGAGAAGAGCTCCAGAACCACCCCTGGATCTTCTGAGGAACACCAGACCCTTCTACAGGATCAGCGCTCCCACAGAGCCACATCTGTCACTGCAACAGGACTGCAGCCACCATTTAATGGGACTGCGACCCCCTCCCTGCCCCACAGGGTGTCAGGCTGTGTCCTGGCTCTGGCACTTTAAGCCAGTGTTTCTATATTATTGCCTTGTTATATATATATATACTAGTAAAGAACTGTTATTCCTATTTCTCATATCTTTGCCTGAAAGCCCCTTAATTTCAAAATTATAATAATTCGGAGGGAAAGGGGGTCACATTTTCCATTCCAAGGTGGGCTCCTGCCTTCCTTAGCAGACATCTGTCTTTCAAACCAAGACAATATTCAAAGCAAAGCCACCGAATAAATAAAGTTTTCTCAGAATACAACAGAACACAATGTGTTACTCTATTTACCCCGGTGTGAGTTCCTCGCATGCACTGCAGAAGCAGCTCTGAAATGGTGAAGGATACTTTGCAGTGCTTCAGCTGCTGTCAACAACAGAGCTGCAAACACTCCAAAATGTTCATTATTTGACTCCCAACGCTCTGTAAAATATGCTCATGAACACGCTGTACATCCAGAGATGCCCGTGCACACACACACACTTACATTTGTCTCTATATCACATTTTCATATCTATTTCTGTTTCCAGATGAGAAAGAGAAGTCCTTAGATGCTTAAACACCATTTCCCACTGCAAAGAAACGAGCTAAGGGGAGATCCAGACAAGGATTTCTGATTCCCTTTTGCTTTGTTTCGATCCCAGCAAACCTCTCCCCTGCTGAATTAACATCCACAGGAGTCATTAACTCTTTGCAGATAAGTATTTTGATGTCATTTCTGCCCCCTGCCTGGGGAGGTTTTAGTGAGGCTTTTCCTCCACAAGGACCACTGGCAGCAGAGCTGGGAGTGCAGCTTTGATCTGTGCCTGTGAGCAGGCTCAGAGAGTGACAGAGTGCTCAGGACAAAAACGTGCCCAGCCTCGGGTGGCTGGGAGAAGGAGAAATCCCTAATCCAGCAGATCCTTGTCCTGTTGGCACTCATGCCTTCTCCCCAGGCAGGATGGAGCCAGTAATTGTCCTGCTGATGCCTGACACAATTCTGAGGTCTACCAAAGCCTGCTTGCAGTAAAACCCAGATTTTGCTGTCAGCCCTGGTGCCTGGGCACCTGCCAACACCCTTGTCCCCAGCAGATCCCTGGATTGCCTTCCATAATGTGTACCCTGAAAAGCAAAAGCTTTTAAGTCCCCACACTAAAAGGTCCTTTAATTGCAGCAAAGCTTTTATAGTCACTGCTTTCCTGGCTTTCTTCTCTCTGTAAAATACTGATTTTTCTTCTTAGATTTGTTGCTCTTTCTCCCCTGTTAAATTGTGTGTGCTCCCCCTTCCCAGTTAATATAATAATTCCGATGAGCAGTGCTTAGCATAATTCCAGACAGTGATATACGTGCTGCTCAAAGCTGTGCTTTAGGAGAATTCCATTTCTGAGGGCAATGTAGCATGGAAAGCTCTCCAACCCTCTGAAACTGCATAAAGGGGGACCGAGAGAGCATCCAGAGGGATACTGTGAAAAAGGTTATTTTATGGGATATTTGAGGGCTGACAGAAGCTGGGCAAAACCATCCGAGATGGTATAAGAAGCAGAAGGGGTTGCAGGGCAGAAAGAAATGCTGCTCTGAGGTGCTGGAGTGTCCAGAGATGGGAATGGAGCTGAGAAGGGGCTCAGCCTGGAGAACAGGAGGCTCAGGGGGGACCTTGTGGCTCTGCACAAGTCCCTGACAGGAGGGGGCAGCCGGGGGGGTCGGGCTCTGCTCCCAGGGAACAGGGACAGGAGGAGAGGGAACGGCCTCAGGCTGGGCCAGGGGAGGCTCAGGTTGGATATTAGGGGAAATTTCTTCATGGAAAGGGTGGCCAGGCAGGGGTTGCCCAGGGCTGTGGTGGAGTCCCCATCCACAGGTGGATGTGGCACTTGGGGACATGTGTGAGTGGTGAACATGGTGGTACTGGGTTGATGGTTGAACTTGATGATCTTAAAAGTCTTTTCCAGCCTTAACAACCCCAGGATTCCATGATTTGAAGCCATGTGAGCCTGAGGGCTTCAACACAGGTATCCCAGCACAACTGTGGAGTGATGCAGTGATGAACTGGACACCCAGCTGTGTTCAGGGCAGGGCTGCACTCAGGCAGTGCACAGCTGGCTTAAAAAAAACCCCATGAAATTTAAAATAAAAACAATCTGTTCGTTTGCCTCCAGCTTTTTGGGCCTTTTCAATACCCACAACCTGCATTTTTCAACTTATCTCTGTAATAAGGAAGCAAACAAGTTACTTTTCATTAAGTATTAAAGCTGGCATTATGGAGTGATCCCAGGAATCCAGGGGCTGGCACTTGGCACTAACCTCGGGTATAGTGACAGAGCTCTCCATGCCAGGCAGGAAAGGATATTTCAGGGATGGATGTGTCCAGCTCCTCCCTCTGATGCCGAAAGCCACAGGGTTTGGAGAACGAAAGGAGGATTCCTGCTGAGGTGTTTGGGGACAGGGGCTCTCCGTGGGTGGAAGACACTCCCAGCCACACTGGAGGAAGGCTTTTGTATCTTTATCTATCTATATCTATATCTATCTCTATAACTAATATATCTATATCTATATCTAGTTATATCTGATATATATTTATATAATCTATAGCTATAGCTATAGCTTATATATCTATATTTATACCTATATATAAGATATACAATCCATCTATATCTTCTATATCTATATCTATATCTGTATCTATCTGTATCTATCTATATCTAGTTATATCTGATATATATTTATATAATCTATAGCTATAGCTATAGCTTATATATCTATATTTATACCTATATATAAGATATACAATCCATCTATATCTTCTATATCTATAATCTATAATCTATATATCTTATCTATATCTATATAAGCTATATCTATATCTACATAAACATCTATGTCTATATTATCTATCCAATCTATATCTCTCCAATATTGACATATATACCTGTATATATACATACATATCAGAAATACATCTATATATTTGTGTTAATCTTGGAGCTGTTCTCATCACAGCAGCACAAAGGGTGCCTCACATCAGCACATGCACATTCCCAGCAGGCTGGAGCTGTTTCCCAACAGCAGGGAAGTGTTCTCAGTTTAGGCAGAGCCCACAGACAGGAGTCTTAGCAAACAGGAGCAGTGTTTGGGGTTTTTGTGCTCCTCTGAGCCAACAGACATCTCCATGTATTTGCTCAGCCATCCAGTGCAACACTCCTGGTGCTCCTGGGCATGGGGAGATTGCAGTTTAAAGCCAAGAGGACTCCCAGCCCTCCTCCTGGACACCAGCAGAGTTTTCTTTGTGTTCCTGTCCCCATCTCAGCCCTTCCTGACCTGCACTGCCTCCGTGCCAAGCTGTTTGTGGGGTCAGGCATGATCATCCCCCAGCTGTTTCAGGACACAGGGCTCAGCTGGCGCCCAAACATCCTGCCTGGGATATTTGGGTTTACACAGCTCTCCTGTGCCTGAGGAACTCTCTCTAGGTCTTGGTTCCCTACCTGTAAAGTGGAAAATAAAAAAAAGGTTTATAGCCAAGCTGTGCATGTGAGTGGCATTAACAGCTGAAAGCATCACTGCAACACCGGGGAGCTCTCAGGGGTGGCTCTGATGAAATCCCTGGGTATGGCACAGGAGGAGCACACTGTGTGCACCATCAGCTGTGCACAGGGCTCGATGACCTGGCTGGACAGACTCAGCTCATTTTCCTCCTCTTTAAATCTCCCCCATCAGCTCAAGGCCTATGGTCAGGCTGCCTTTTCTGAAAGAAGAGCAGTGAGTCAACAGTGCAGAGGAGAAAACACATCCATTCACTCTGTTCATTCTACAGCTGAGAGTGAGGGATGGAGTTTTGGAAATCAGGGATGATTCACGAACAGAAAAAAAAGCATTGCATTGAGTTTGCAGAAATGATAGAGGAGGGGGGAGCGAGTGATTTAAGTCACCACACCTGACTCGCTGGTTAAATTAATCCCGATATATGATTTCAATCTTGTAAAATCGCAAAGAAAAGCTGTAGAAATAGGTGGAATCATTCATTGAAAGACATTTATCATAGGATTTTTGGCTTGTTTGGGGCTTTTTGAAACCTCTTTCCATCTCTGCAGTCTTCAATGAGTCAAGCAGCATCTTGAAGCTGGAGGTAATAATTTGGTTATCCTGTTTCTCGTTGCTCATTCCCTGCCAGTTTTTGTAGACCAACATTTCAATTACGTCCAAGATTTTGCCACTCCCACTCTCCAGCATCTCTACTTGACATGAAAAAAAAATCCTTTGATGGACAATCATGGACTGACCAAACCAGGCTGCAAACTTAGGGGAGGGTCCTGTCTGTGTAGGCAACTCCCGAATGCAGCACTGTGTAACCTCAGCAGTCCTCCCAAAACAGGGGTGGAATGAAGCTGTGACCATCCAGGTGTCACCATGAGCTCAATCCATCACCCCAGCAGCTGGGAGTTGGTGGCTGAAGTCCTGCCTGGGGTCAGATGAGCTGGGTGAGAGCAGCTCAGGAGAGTGGGGTTGAGTGCAGTGACATCTCTGGGTCATGATGTGGACTCAGCTTCATTTTCCAAGTTCTCCCAAGTGCTACCATCACCCTGGGCATGAGGATGTGAAAGGAAGGCTTTCAGGGAGAGGCAGCATTTTTTATCCCAGGTATTCTGGCTTTAAAGGACCCACCTCCACACACATGTGCCTTATTTAAGGTCAGAAGCAGAAGCTGCAGCTTTCAAGTTAAATCCCAGTGTCCCTGAGTATTGGGAATTTATAACTCAGTTATTCTCCCATTTGGCACCTTTCTGTATCCTTTTAAGAACTCCTCCAAACTTGTGCATCTCCTCATATCTGTGCCTTCTGAAGGTGAATTGTGAGCTACACAAAAATGGATGTGCACCCAAAAAATTCCCTTTCTTCTGTAATAATCCCTCACTCTCACTAAGGAAGAGCTCTAAGTGGCTCCTGGTTTCCCCATCCTAAACCTTGACAGGGCTTTGCTTATGTGGCACAAGTGCCACTCCAATCTGGCTGTGCTGGCCATGTCCCAGGGCAGAGTGCAAAGCCCTCCCTGGGCTATTTTTGGCTCCAAGAATGGATTGATCCTTCTGCAGTCACCTGGCAAACACAGAAATGCTTGGGAAGAGATGGAGAGGGGGATATTGGGGGACACAACAATATTGGGAGCCCCTTGCTGATGCTAAATACAGTGAACTTTACTTCTCAGACCCAGCGTTTCAAAGGGAAAATCTGACAGGGTTTTTTTTCCCCCTCTAAAAGACCCCACAACACAAGGCACTGGATTTTCTACTGTTAATCTTGTATCCAATTTTTTTTCCCTCTGTGCTAACGGATTGACCTGCAAGAGCAGGGTCCTAATTGCTCAGAGATAAAGTAATTGAGTGGTCTCCTGGGCTCTACTGGGTACAACAGACTTCAATAGAGTTGACAAATGTCGATCCATAACCCAGGATTAATGGGGCTGTGCTTGGCTTCCCCTTCAGTTTTCCATTTGCTCCTTTGGTCTAACTAACACCCTGATTGCTTTGGGAAAACTGACAGATCTTTGCAGTTAATGAGCCCCTCTAGTAATTTATCAAGCGGGGTTTCCGAAATAAAAAGAGCACCGAGAACGAAATGTTGATTCTGTGCTAAAGGAAGGAGAAATCCTTCCCTCCCCAGATCCTGAAGAGCATGGAAGACATTGGTCCTGCACAACTTGGAGCTGGAGTGACTCTTGCAGTGTGGTTTTTTTTTCAAAACTGTTTGGGATTCCAGGTCAGACTGGACAGAGCTTGGAGCAACCTGGTCTAGAGGAAGATTTGGCATGAGATGGGCTTTGAAATCCCTTCCAACCCAAACCATTCTGGGGTTCTGTGATTCTCCTGACTGATTCCTCTCACTGAGCACCCAAAATTGCGCACAAAACAGGTCGGGAGTTTGCTTTACACCCCTCTTTTAACCTCTCTGTGGAAGGATGAGCAGACCTGGAGAACTTCTGTAGGGAATGGGGAGGCTGGAGCCACTCCCTCAGTGCAGATTCCTGCTCCCGAGAGCCCTGCCTGGGCTCAGCTGCCCCACGTGTCAAGAGTGAGGCTCTGCCAGGTGCTTTCCCTGGAGTATCTCTGGGAAGCTCTGAGGAGCAGCTGTTCTCAGCATGCAAAAAACCAAAAAGCATTAGAAACGCTTGATTTTGCAATCAAATGTTTTATCTGGCCCTGGGCTCAATGGCAACAAACTCTGAACTTCTTCCCCCTGGGGGCTGAACCTCCCAGCCTGGTACAAACCCCGCTGAGTTATCTCTACCAGCAACTGAAACTGGCAGCTTCCCAAACTCTGTATTCCCTGGAAAATGTCAACACTTCTGCAGAAATCCCAGTTTTTCCTCGGCTTGATTTAAAATAGAGTTCCTAAATGGGAACAGGGGAGAGCCAAATCGCCATTAGCAGTCACAGCTCTGCTCTGAGTGACAGGGAGGGGCTGCAAGGGATCTGTTTCTATTGTGACAGTCGTGCAACTGCCCATCATCCCCTTTATTTTTAGCTCGTGGTTGTCTTTCTTAACACAGAATGAGCTCAGTTTTACCTGTAGCCTGGGCAGGAAACCAGTGCCATTAGGCTGCAGGAATAGTCTGGTTTAGCAGTGACTTCAGCACATTTGTCAGTCCCTGAACCTGGATCTTTATGCAAAGGAGGGGAGACCTGGCAGGAAAGATCTGGTGCCTCTGCCAGGCTTTTCCTCTCAAGGGCTGTGCTTGTACTGGATGAAATCGGGGGGCAGGAAACCTTTGGGGACCTCCCAGAGCTCCTCTCCATGGCCAGCTCTGTGCACTGGTGGAAATGGAGGAGAAAGTGGGCCTGGGGTCTGCTAGAAACTGGATCTTGCCCCTCACAGCCCCTATTTTACCCCAGTTTTGTACTTTTCAGAGGTGATTATCAGTAGAAATCATCCTGGCTGGTGCTGCTCAGGGCTGGGCAGCTGCCTGGCAGAGGCTGTGCTGCCTCCAAGATGCAGTTATGGATATGGGCCCACCAAACTGGAGCTGCTGGTGAGCCCATGGACACTCTTCTCTCTGGATGTGACCTTGGGGCTGCCACTTTGTCTGTCCTTCAGTTCTTCACCCATTTCAGGCTTCTCCCACTGAGCTTCTCCCACATCACCCAGGTCCCTGGGTCTAAGCCTAATTGCTCCGATGCATCCTTGAAAAGCAATTTCCATGGAGCCACTCACTGCTGCCAGCCTGGAGAGCAGTTTCCCCTCTGCCCAGGGCCAGCAGAGGTGTCTCCAGCCCCTCCGAGGTGACAGGAGCAATGTGAGTGCTTGGCATCCCTCCTCCAAGGGGCCATTCCCAGATGCTGGTCGCAGCTCCCATCCTAGATGGGCACAACGCAGCAGAAATCCCCGATTTTAATGTGTTTATCATTTCCCAAATGTACTTTGTGTTCTTCTGGAGCCTTTCCCCCCTCTCTGAGCTTCCTTCTCAGCGTGTGTACTGTTCTTTCTCACATCTCTCTCTCCAGTGCCAATCTCAGAGGGATTTTTCTCCTTCCCCACAGAATTCCACACCACAGCCTGCAGACCTGTGAAGGAACATTGACACCTAAGCTCTGGTACACTTCACATCTTGTTCCCAGCTGTGTGCAAACATAAATGCCCTTGTCCTGTGAGAGCAGCAAACAGCTCCATGTTCACTCTTGAGGAAGTGACCCATTTCAGAGAGAGCTTTGCCAGAATTCTGAACTGCTGCTCTGGCAATGTCAGATGTCTCCAGGGGGATGTAAAAGGGGAGAAGTCCTAAAATCTCTAGTTGGGAATAAGGTCTGCATGGCCAGAATTGTATTTAACCCCTAAGCTGTCTGCACCCTCCAAAAAAACTGACTTTGGGCTTTGGATTGATGGATGGCTCTTGCCCTGGTGGGCAGCAGGGGAGGGGGATTCTGCTCCTGTGCCCTGCTCAGGTAAGACCCCACCTGTAGAGCTGCCCCAGCCCTGGGCCAGCACAGGAAGGACCTGGAGCTGCTGCAGAGAGGCCAGAGGAGGCACCAGGATGATCAGAGGGATGGAGCAGCTCTGCTGGCAGGAAAGGCTGGGAGAGCTGGGATTGTTCAGCCTGGAGAGGAGAAGCTTTGGGGTGACCTCACTGGGGCCTCCCAGTACCTGAAGGAACTGAGAAGAAAGATGAAGAAAGACAATTTCCAAGGGCCTGGAGTGACAAGATAAGGGGAAATGACTTCAAACTGACAGAGAATGGGCTTAGACTGGATCTTAGGAAGGAATTGATCCCTGTGAAGGTGGGGAGGCCCTGGCACAGGGTGCCCAGAGAAGCTGTGGCTGCCCCTGGATCCCTGGAAGTGTCCAAGGCCAGGCTGGACAGGGCTTGGAGCACCCTGGGACAGTGGAAGGTGTCCCTGCCCATGGCACGGGGTGGGATGGGATGGGATTTAAGGTCCCTTCCAACCTAAACCATTCTGGGATCCTGTGAGTCGGTGGAAATGAGGATCAGGCTGTAAAAGTGGGACGCTGGGGACGGGCATTAATGCGATTGCTTTGGAAAGCTGCAAATTAAGAAGGCAGCACAGCTGGGTCCCTCCCAGTGCAGAGCCACTCTGGGGGACGGGGAGGGTCACGTCAGGCTGTGCCTGGCACTGATGACAGCAGGGCTGGGACAGACACAGCTCTGGTTGTTTGCTGCAGTAGCTCTCTAATGGGAGGAGCGAAAATGCGGAGGTGCAGATCATCTGTAGGAGAAAATAAAAACAAGAGAGGATTATTTAGTCAATCACCTTGTCTGCTGTGATTAGTTTGGAGTTTAGAGCAGAAAACCATATTCTGCATCTCACATGGGACTTGTAAAATCTGCCTGTAAACCTTCACGTGGGAACCTGGGCTGAGAAGCTGCTTGTTTTCTTCATGGGATGTCCCCACAACACCTGACTCCCTTGTAAGGCCACAGCAATATTTACGTATTTTTCCCCTGCAAGGGATTTACAAATCCCATAAACCAGCACAAAATCCTCTGGCAGGTTTCCAGACTGGGAGGAAGCTGAACCGAACCCCGGAGCTGGCGAGGCACGGCTGGTTTGTGGGGATGCCAAGGACTGGGACAGGGATGATTTCCCTCCCTCAGGAATCCTCAGAGCACCCACGGGCAGGGAGCACTAATGGCAGCAGGGACAGGGAAGCAAAGCAGGCAGGAAAAGCTGGCTTCAAACTGGGCTGAAGAGGCAAAGGAGCCAAGGTGGCCGTGGAGAGCCAGGCAGGACCAAACCCTCGCCTCCCACTGAAATCCCAGACAAGGACTTTTACCCTGATGGGGGAGAGTCCCATTCTCACCTATTAACGGAAGATATCTTCAATGGCCTGATTTTCAGAGTATTAAGCAGGTGATATTAGATTTCACAGAATGTGCTGAGTTGGATTTGCTCCTGGTTACCCTGAAAATATCAACCCTGTGGTCTACAAGTAAAATACAATGGAGATAATGGTGAAAACTTAGGAACATATGTATGAAAGGTACATTTTTCTTTGCTCATCTACCAAATCAAATATTGAAAACAAAATCTTCTTTGATTTTCCTGTGAGTCCTGCAATTTTCTTTGCACTTTTCCTTGCACTTTCTTTGTGATGATAAACTTGATTTTTCCTGTTGCTGGGAAAAGCTTGGGACAGGCTCACCACAAGCAAAGTGAAGAGTGAAAGAACAAGTTTTCCAACTTATTTCTGAGTTCATACAAGCTCACAGATTAAGAGGATCACAGAATGGTTTGGGTTGTGAAGGACCCTAAAGCTCACCTTGTTCCAACCTACCTGCCATGGGCAGGGACACCTTGCACTATCTCAGGTTGCTCCAAGCCCCATCCAACCTGGCCTTGAACACCTGGAATTTTTAAGCCTCAATTTCTAAAATCCTGATGGTTTTTAGTGATGATCCCATTAAATCCTCACACTTCCTACAGCACCTTTCCCAGCTGCAGGGAAGCAGCACCACGTGTGGAGCACTTGGGACCTTTTCTGGGTCCAACATCTCCAAAGCAATTTAAAGCTTCATTTGGATCTCCCCACAGGATACAGCACTGGACAGAGGTGAAGTTCTGGAATTCTGAAGTCAGTTCCTGCTGCAGTGTGGGGTCCCAGGGGTGCTAAGCCCCAGCCCCTGGCAGGTATTAAAGCTGCATGTCTGCAAAATCCTCCCTGTGACCAGGGAGAGACCACTTCTAGTCAATTTTGTGCTTAATTGCTGTTTTCATGTCCTTATCCCTGTAAAAAATTCTGCAGAGGATGTAGAATTTTATATATATATACATATAAAAATTAATTTCTCATGCATTATTCCTGTGGCTGAAATTGAGCCCGTGAGCATGGCCAGGAGCAAGGTAAATGCACAGTTCAGGCACAATGTTGAGAGTTCTCTGGTTCCTAAAGTCTCCTTGGTTTATTTTTCCCTTTTTGTGTCAGCAAAACTCCTTTTGGGACAAATGGTGACAAGGAACAGTGATCCTACTTTTCCCCAGTGCTGTGTCCCAGGATGCGCCCAGCACCCTGGGCTGGTCTGTGTTTTAAAGAGTTGGATTTCTCTCCCAGAGCAAGAGGCAGGAAAGCTTTGCTGAAATATTAATTTGCCTCTGAAAACACCCTGAATGCAACCAGCAAGCAGAGCTTCCCTTGCTGGGAATGTGGAACTGGGACACTGCGGCCCAGCCCCGCTGCTGGAACAGGGCTGTCCCTGCCTGAGCCAAGCAGGTCATTTCCTTTTCATTCAGCTGAATAAAATGCAGATAAAAACACCTTTAGAAGAAAGCAGAATACAGGCAAATGTGTAAATTTGAGCTTTTTGCCATAGTCGGAGTGCAGGGCTTGCAACCCGGACAACATAAGGGAAGGGAAATCATCTTCATCACTGTTTTCACAAGGAATGTGGCTCCTAGGGCATTCTTGCTCTTGACTGTCCTGGGCAGGAATTATCAGGGTGCAAGGACAAGCCAAAAGCTGCACTTTCATTTCTTCTTCTGAATTTAGCCAGAAATTTTTAATTTTTCCCCATGACATTGGTCTGGACTCGTGTGGAGGCCTCTATTGCTTGAGTCTCTTCAGAGAGCTGCCCTGGTCTGAGGAGCAGAAGGACTCGGTGCAATTCAGGCACCAAGGCAGAGATTTGGCCAGAAGAAGTGTTGAAGGGGTGTCCAAATCTTGTTACACACACCAGACAGCTCTGCACGGGGTGACAGTTCCATGCTGGGTTTGGCTGAGCCAGGGAAGGATCCTGTGGGCAGGGACCATGGGATTTCCTGATGTGTGAGTCTGCAGAGGTGCTGAAACAGCTGTGGGGATGTGGCTGTGAGGGTGGAGAGCCTGGCAAGTTCTAGGGGCTTGTTCACAGGGACCTTAAATCCCACCCAGTCCCCTCTCCTGCCGTGGGCAGGGACCCCTTCCACCATCCCAGGGTGCTCCAAGCCCCGTCCAACCTGGCCTTGGGCACTGCCAGGGATCCAGAGGCATCCACAGCTTCTCTGGGCACCCTGTGCCAGGGCCTCCCACCTTCACAGGGAACAATTCCTTCCCAATATCCCATCTGTCCCTGCCCTCTGGCAGTGGGAGGCCATTCCCTCTTGTCCTGTCACTCCAGGCCCTTGTCCCAAGTCCCTCTCCAGGTTTTGAAGCCCCTGGAGACACTGGAAGGTGTCTTCCGCATTTTCATAAAATGAGTGTTCCTGTATCAACAGCAACGGGATTTATGCTGCTTTGTGTGTCTGTGAGGGGGTGAAATCCTTTTTTCACTAAAAATCAGGACTTGTAGCAAATAAATCCCAGAATGCAGCTCTGGTGAGGGAAAGTGACTCCAGCCACCACTATCCTTAATAAATATGCATTGCAAAATCATCTTGGCTTCCTCTGATTCACATCAGGGAGCTTAAATTTGCCATTACAGGGAATCTGACTTGTCAAAATCCCATCTGTAATTATAAACCCGCATGAGGAGCTGGTGAAATGGTGGGAGAAGGAACGAACCCATGAGGATTTAGCTGCCAAATGTGTCCTGTTTCCAGAATGATTTAAAAGGTTGAAATCCACAGCAGGTAAGAGCACAAAGTGCCACTTCACAGCACCAATAAATTCATGCAGGGACAGTCGCTGACCACCCTACTGAAGCCTGGATTTGCACTCAGTCCTAGCAGAGCCAGACTCCAAAGTAAATATAATTACCTGGGCAATAGCCCTGAACTCTTGCAAGTCTGATCTGTGCCTCTGGCAGCCAGACAGAGCAAAGAGCTGCAGGAGGAGGGAGGGATGGAGGCAGGGCAGGAGATCACCAGCACACCCTGAATCTCAGCATCAGTCTGAAGACACCAAATTTTTGGAGAGCCTCCCTGGGAGCAAAACCTGGCTGGGAGATGCTCCACCAGGGATTTCCATCACCTCTGGGATGCAAGCACAGGGAGCCAGGCAGCAGGATCCAAACAAGGTTTGCTGAAAGGAAATGAGACAGGTGGGAAGAAAAGCTGAACCTCAGATGGGATGTGTGGGTGCTGCAGCAGGAGGGGCAGCAGCTCAGGTGTCCCCTCCCAGGTGCACAGTGACATTTTGCTGCAGTGGGAGGTGTGGCAGAGAGAGCAGAGCTTCAGGCAGGTTACAGGTGGGTGTTTCCAGCTGCCAGCGCCCAGCATGTGGTGCCAGCTGTGACTCCTTGGGTTCTGCTCCGAGGTGAGATGGGAGCTGGTAAATACCTGTCACTGCTGTGTCACAGGGCAGGGCCTCTGCCAGTCAGCCTGGCCCTGCAGGCTCTCCCTGCTCTGTTTTCCACCCTCTGAACCACAGCGATGTCTCTGGCATTGAGCTGACTGTAGAAAATCAATAAGCAACACTCTCAGCTCAGTGGAGCAGCGGGAGACAATTCCAGAGCTCAGGGCACACCATGCCCAGATGGGCCTCGGCCCCACCTGAAATGGCTGTGCCCCTAAAAACCTCTCTCTCACCACCTTCTGTGCGGGGAGGCTTTTAAACACTGGTTTCTGGCTGCTGTCACAGCTTCAGGGCAGAAGGAAAGAGCTTTCTGGGCAGGTGTACACAGCTTTTCTGCCTTCCAGCTGTGGCCGGATGAGGTGAACCGTGGGGATGCGCAGGAAACTCCTCCTGGGGGACTTCCAGTTGTCACCCCTGGGCTGAAACACCCGGTGTCACCTTGGCTTAGAATTTTTCATGAATATTTTAATTTGAAAGAGCTTCAAGCCATGACTCCAAATCGCAGCTGCTCTCTGTTCTCCCGAGCATGGGCAGTAAGGGGATAACGTGTTTGGGGCTGGGGGTTTTTTGTCAGGGAAAGCTTTTGGAGAGTGCTCCTTGTTAGGAAGTTCAGAGCACATCCTTGGTGGGCAGAGCTGCCCTGATGCCCAGGCACGAGGAGCCTCCTCAGAGCACAGAGGCACCCGCAGTGGTGGCACAGCAGTGCTGGGTTAATGCTTGGACTCGATGGCCTTAGAGGTCTTTTCCTACTGGTGGTCTTTAGGGCCCCTTCAACCCCACCTCTTCTGTGGTTCTGTGATTCTCTGATCTGGTTTTGCCTCGGCTGCCAGCTCTGGGTGATGGCAGTGAGGGACCCAGCTCTGCCAGTGGCAAAATCTCAGTGGCTGCTCAGGACAGGCAGGAGAAAGCAGAGACACAAAAAAAATCTGATGTATAAGCAAGGGAAAAATGCAATTCAATAGATCAAATAGATCAAACAGAGCTCCTGCCTGCTCAGCACTGCTGTCTTCATGTTAAAGTGCTGAGAAATACTCTCACATTTGTCTTCTCCAGTTCTTCCTCAGGGTGAGCCTGAGCTGGGGGTGCCCTGTGGGACTGAGCAGGGACTGGGCCAGGTGCAGACTGAGCTCAACACCTTTATCAAGGAGTCAGGCCATCCTCATCCCAAAATGCAGGCTGTGGCTCCCTGCATCCTCTGTCACACAGGATCATGTCCCAGGTGTGGTCTGGCTCAGGGAAAGCTCTTGGGTGGTATTGGAAAGGAACTGGCCGGACAAGGAATGTCTTGGAATGGTACAGGGGCTCTAGATGGTGAGAAGTGAGCCTCTCTCAGCGTCCTGGCTGAGCAAACGGGCAGGGCCAGGCCTGGTTCCCTCATTTCACAGAATCACAGAATCACCAGGTTGGAAGAGACCTTCAAGGTCATCGAGTCCAACCCATGCCCTGACACCTCAACTAAACCATGGCACTGAGTGCCACATCCAATCTTTTTTTAAACACATCCAGGGATGGTGACTCCACCACCTCCCTGGGCAGACGATTCCAGAACTTTATCACTCTTTCAGTAAAAACCTTCTTCCTAACATCCAACCTAAATTTCCCTTGGCACAGCTTGAGGCTGTGTCCTCTCGTTCTGTCAGTTGTTACCTGGAAAAAGAGACCAACCCCCACCCGACCACAACCACCTTGCAGGGAGTTGTAGAGAGTGATGAGGTCACCTCTGAGTCTCCTTTTCTCCAGGCTAAACAACCCCAGCTCCCTCAGCCGTTCCTCACAGGGCTTGTGTTCCAAGCCCTCCACCAGCCTTGTAGGTTTCCCAGCCTGGAAACCCTTGGCTTAGAGAACAGTGCTCCTCTGGAATGATCTCTGCTCCTGAGCCTTCCCTGAGAGCACCCAGCAGCTCTCAGATAGGGCATGCCCAGCAGGAGCCATGCCCAAGATGTGCTTCAAGTGCCTCAGAGGTTTCTGAGTGCTCCAAATCCAAAATGGAATTCACGAGCTGAGGGAGAACAACCTCCGGGGCTGTCAGAGGCACAGCCCCAGGGACAGGGGACACGGCACACTGACCTGCTGCTCAGCAATGTGTCCATAGAGGGGGTCCTGCCCACAGGGGATTTTGTGTTTGAGACCCTGGCACCTCTTGCTCCCACAGCTTCCCTGAAGTGCAGCCTCCTGCATTCACGGCGTCGTGCAGGGATAGAAGCCTGTGGACTTCTCCAGGGGTGCTCCCAGGCACTGGGGAGAGAGGAATTTCCTCCATGGGATGTCTCCATCTGCCTCCAGCCACTGTGGCTCCCAGGCAGATAAAGTGTGTTCCCCCCAAACCAAAGTTTTTTGTGGAACAAACATGTTTTGTGAACCACAAGAAGTTCCACCTCAACATGAGGGAGAATTTCTTTACACTGAAGGTGTCAGAGCACTGGAAGAGCTGCCCAGGGAGGGCGTGCAGTCTCCCTCTCTGGAGACATCCCAAACCCACCTGTGTCACCTGCCCCAGGTGACCCTGCCTGGGCAGAGGGGTTGGAATGGATGATCCCCAGAGGTCCCTTTCAGCCCTAAGGATTCTGTGAACTGTCCATCCCCTTTAAAAGCCTTCCAGCCCTATTTATTACAGCTGTGGCACCATCTCTGGCCAGCCCCTGGGCTTGTCTTGCTGCTCTGGACAAGGTTGGGAGCAATCCAATACCCAGTTCTCATCCTGCTTTGCCAGCCTGGAAAAAAGTACCCAAAGGAGCCTCTCAGCAGCGCTTTTCCCTTCACCCTCCATCGCCCCTTTCCACAAGCATGTTGATTTTGGGAGACAGGACTATGTTCTGACCACGGTCTCCAAGGCAGCCCAAATTGTATCACCATGTGCAGGACACAGAGTGCTGGCAAATGTCCCCACACTGGAAGGTGGCAGCTGGGAGTGCACCATGCACAGGCACTGCCCGTGGGGGAAAGAGGCACCACGGACACGTGGGGGTGACCCAAGAAATCTGGGCAGAAGTTTATGCAAAAACGTGTCACTGTGGCCACCAAGCTTCTCTGGCCACCTCCTGATAGTGGCTGAAGTTGCCTGAGATCTCTCTCCCATTTATCCCTGTCCAATTTCCACCTTTTTCCCATGAAAACACCGAACCTGGGAGTGCTGCCTGCTCTTTGGTGGTGTGAAGAAAGCAAACAGTAAGGAAAGCTGATGAGCGCTGGGAGAGGCAGCTGTGTCATATCCCAGGGCAGCTGGGATGCTGGGACTGCCAGGGTGCTGCTGCTCATCCTCCAGAACAGGAGCACTGGGCAGGAAGAGGAGGTGGCACAGGCAGGAGAGGGAGGAGGAAGAGGAGCAGCAAGAAGCCCCTGTCCTAAGGCAGTGCAGGCAGCTGGGGGAGAAATACGCCAGCAGGAGCTCAGTGCAGTGACCCAGGCAGGTGGCACAGAGTGGCTCAGCCACCTCCCCTCCAGCTGGCTGCTCACTGAGCCTCTCTGCACCCTCTGCCCATGGCTTTTGGGAAGTTAGCACTGCCTGACAGTCAACAGGACTCAGATATGTTTTGTCAGCTCCTGAACGGCCATAAAAGAGGAAACTGAAAGATTGTGCAAGCCCCAGGGCAGGGAGGAGAGAGATTTTTAACTGTGAGAGTCCCAGAGCAAGGCCACAACTGGTCTCGAGGTGACCAAAGCCATGGACAGCACGGCCCAGGATGAACATCTGTACACAACAGGGCTCTTCTCTGAGCACAGCCCCGCTGGGCTCTGGGGCCGGGGCTGCAGCTGGAGCCCAGGTTGGCAGCAGCAATTAGCAAAGCCCCTGGGAGGGGAGCAGAGGGCTCCCGGAACACGGAGAGGCACCAGAGCAGATCTGCCAGGGTTTCCAGTGTGTTCCTGGGGACTCAGACCACAAGAGCACTGTGGGCTCCTCCTTGGCAGGCTCAGGGGAGCACTGGGAGGCTGGAGCTGGGATCCACATTTATCCACATCGATCCGTGCCCTGTGGGAGCACATTGCTGGAACAAGGGCTCCTTAATGGGTAAGGAATGATAGAAAGAGCCCAATAAATGCCCCTCACATCCCAAACACTCCGAGCTGCTGGGGCTGAGCACTCCTCACTCCAGAAGAGAAACAATCATTTCCCCACGCAGACTAAATACAATGCAGACTAAAAGCACGCAGATGAAAGCAGCCAAAACCCTGGGGTGAGAGGTACATTGCAGGAAAATATGAATGTATTCCACTTGTAGCACACTAAATATTGCCTGTAGCAATTGTAGGTTCAATCATACACCTCTGGGGAGGTGTAGAAGTCCTGCCAGAACATGGATGGAATGAGGTTCCTCTGTTGTACAGGTTCCTGCAGCCCTGGCTAGCGAGGGAGATGTAACAGGAGGTGATGGTTCCATCCACCTCATGTCTAGAAAACACATTTGCATGGTGTTTGTAAGGATGAAATCCATTATCTGGCTGGAAAAGTGACTTTTCAGTGCTCAGAGCAGCCTGGGTTTGCTCTCAGTAACGTTAATAGCAAAAATGGTGCCTAAGGAGAGACCAGGAGGGCTCATTCCCAGTGCTTTCATCTCCATCCTTCTCTTTAATTTAATTAATTAAATTAATTTAATTACAATAAAAAACAGACTCTGTTGCACCTACATAAATCCTACAAGGTCCACCCTCTTAAACAACCTCCTTCAAGAAATTAGTTGAGTAAAATATACTGAAAACCATAATTACATCCTGAATCCAGTTTATCAAGTAAAATCTCTAAAGTATATTTGGCAATCAGCTTCCTCTCCCTGAAAGTCAACCTTTTCCTACAAAAAATTTGGGCCTTACGTTTTGAGCTGTCAAGGATATGAAAACCCAAAGAAAAACTCAGTTGCTCAGCACTATGGAAAATCCAACTCATTAATACACTTTTCTCCCCATTCCAAAAAGAAAAAGAAAAAAAATAATCCAAGATACTTGGGAACAATATCATTCTTCAATATGAACTGTGGATCACACTTCAGAAAGAAACCAGAAAGGAGGGGAGCAGAATGTTATTTAGGTCTCTGTCATGTGTCATTTTTCTCTTGCTATTAAATTCAAAGGAAAACAAAGTCCACTATAATCAAGAGCAATTGTTATGGTAGGAACATTTATAAGGTACAATGAATATAAATGGGCCACTTCTCCTGCAACAGAGTGCCAGGAAAATCCTGTTAAAAACAATTACTTAGAGTCTCTGGCAATAAACCCAGCACTGAGGACCCCTTGAACCCAGAGCTCCTGGTGTCCGGCCACCAACTGTGCAGTTAGGAGTTAAGAGGATCTTTAGACAAGGCTGCCATTAAAATCACTTCCCAACATCCCAGGAGCAGGATTGATGCCTTTGGGAGGACCAGCAGGGTTCAAATGAATAGGCTGTGTGCTCTCTGCAGCTCGAGCCACGCTGGGAGCTCAGCCCTCCGTGCAGGGGAGAGGTTTGGGCTCCTCACCCTCGGCATCTGGGATGGCAGGGACAGCGGGAGGCACCCTTGGGGAAGGGGGATTCGGGATCACCCTGACACTTGGACTGAATGACTCAGGGATGGGCTTCTGGAATGTTTTGGTGTGTGAGAATGGAGCACATCACCTGATCACAGAATCCCAGAATCACTGAGACCTCCAAGGGCAGCAAGGCCAAGCTGTGACCGACCCCCACTATATCCCCAGCCCAGAGCAGTGAGTGCCACCTCCAGTTATTCCTTGGACACCTCCAGGGATGGAGACTCCAAACATCCTTGGGCAGCCCCTTCCAATGTTTTGTAACCCTTTCTGTGAAGGAATTCTTCCTGGTGTCCAACCTGGACCTCCCCTGGGGCAGCTTGAGGCCTTGTCCCCTCCTCTTGCTCAAACCTCGTTCAAAGCTTTTCTCCAAGACCATGAGTTCTCCCTTCTGACTTAGAACAGGTGCTGCTGGTGTGGGGTTGAGATATTTTGGGCACTCAAGCCCAAAGAGTCAGGTCTGGATCAGCCTCCTGAGGATCCTCTCAGAGCTGACACCTCGTGTGTCAAGGAGGAGTGACAAACCTGGGTGAAAGGAGTTCTTGGATGCTTCATTGCTCCCATTGGCACTCTTTGGGCTGTTTAGGGAGCGGGGTGGGTGAGCCCAGAGCATCCCTGCACCCTTGGTGCCTGCAGGTGTCCTGGGCATGGCCTGCTCTGCCTCCTGCCCTTCGGATCCCAACCCAGCTCTTTCCACTCACAGCAAGGAGATTTTTAGTCCCAAATCTGTAATGAGTTCCTGGGAAGGCACAGATTCAACCCAAGCTGGCTGAAGGCTGACAGCCAGGCCTTGGACTCTGGGGACTCTCCAAAAGCCTGAGCAGCTGCGAAATGGGGATGGGAGGCAGCACTGGAGCAGCCTGTCCCTGCCTCTGCTTCCCTGAGCTCCCACCACCCAGGAGTGTCACCAGAGCTGTGGTTAGAGCTGGGCTGAGGCAACAAAAACACAGTAAGTGAGGACAATCTCCTCTCCATTCCCCAAATCACTGGCTATCACCATGTTGACTTAATTAATTGTTAACATCTCTGTAATTAAGCAGTAACAGAAATGATTCCCTCTCGGTGCTGATGAAGATAATGAATAACAATCATGGCTGCTTTGTTTCCCAGCACTAATCTGTTTTGAAATATACATTGATTTCATTTTGATTAGGACTAAACCCACTTTCCACGCCGCAAAAAAACCCTCTCTGATTTGAGTAAATTGCTGTTGGCATTTACATTATGATAATCAGCTCAGAATCAGCTGCTCTCTTCCTGGGTGTCATTTGCTCACTTCTTAGTCCACTGTAATTTGGGGGTTGTACTTGGGAATATTTAATTATGGCTTCCTTTCTGCTGTGCTCCATGATCCACGTGTTCCCCATCACTGTCGTCATCCATGAAATGGTCCCTAACTCTGCAAGCTCATCCAGGCTCGTTCTCCTGGTGCTCTGACAGCCCTCCAGACCTGCTGGGCTGCCCTTCCTCAAGCCAAGCCTAGCTTCAAGGCCCTGGCAAGAGTGGGAATTTGTGAAAACTCCAAAGAAAACCAAAAATTACATGTTGGTTTTGCACTGAAACCCTGTTTCCTGTTATTTTCCTGATTCATTTGGAAAATCCCAGGAGTTAGAGCCTGGTACCAAACTGCCTCAAAGATATATTCTAATTATTTCAGTTGTGCTCCTGCCTCTGTCCCAGCCTTCCTGTCTGCTCTGTGCTCATCCCAGTGCCACTGAGGTGGGGGCCTGGGTTTGGATCTGGTTTGGATCCCAGCTCAGACACCAAGTTCGAGTTAAAATCCCTGGACCCAAGTATTTCACTACAAACATCTGAATTCTTCCTGCTGCTTTTAGGGCAGAGTGTGTATCTGGCAACAATGATATATTTTTTAATCTCAGGGTTGAATTCTTCTTTTAAATTATTTACAGCATTCAGTTCTGGCATTTTCTAAATGGAACTTTTTCCTGCTTGAAAATATTTCTGTTTTTTTTATTCAATGTTTGTTTTGATTTATTTTCTTTTTAAGAAGAGAAACACATCCTTTTCAACAATTCTGTTTTTGTATTTTTAATTTCAAATCATCATAAAAGACATATTTTTCTTTTGAACTGGAAGACAACTTCTGTCCAGAGCAGCAGCCCAGCAACCAAATTTTTTTGGCCCTGTAACTTTACCCAACATTTTTTTTGATGTTCCTGTAGCAAAACATTTCAAAAATTCTTTGCTGTGAAACCTCTCCAATCATCCTAAGCCAAGCTACCCAAGGAGAAGTTTATTTCTGATGTTTAAAAATATTTTAAGTTCTCCAATATCCTGGGAATGCTGCTGGCCTCAGCCTGGGAGGAGGGATGCACAACCTCCTGCTGCCTGCTTTTGTGGGCAGAGGAAAGGGTGAGGAAGATTGGTCTTGATGATCTTGGAGGTCTTTTCCAAAATTAAGGATTCTGTGAACCCTCCTCAAAGCCTCTTCCCTTCCTTTGCTGATCTCTCCTCCTTCCCCAGGCTCTGCTCAGCCCTCCCCAAGACTGCAGGGAGGTGGGGAAGTGATGGGGGGGATATCCTGGAGGGATCCTGAGTGCAGGTGCTTGGGGTGATGCAGGACAGAGCATTTTCCCTGGAAACAGGAGGGCTGGAGCTGCCACAGCTATTTCAGATTTCTCCAGCCTGGGCTGGGGCCTACGATAAGCAAAGTCCACCAGCACTTCTAGGGCAGCCCTTTCCACCAGAGGAGGAGTGGGCCAGGGAGTCATGGACATGGCACTTCAGGAGGAATTCCTTCACTGAAAGGGTGGTCAGGTGCTGGAAGGGGCTGCCCAGGGAGGTGGTGGAGTTCCTGTCCCTGGAGGTGTCCAAGGAAGGCCTGGATGTGGCACTCCATGCTCTGGGCTGGGGACAAGGTGGGCATCAGGCATGGGTTGGACTCTGACCTTGGAGGGCTTTTCCAGACTCAGTGATCCTGGGATTTTGCGATTGTGCTTTACCCCAAAACCAGGAAGCATAAGAATTGCCTTAAAAATCAGTTGTAAAAATAATTTGATCAGTCCATGAGTCCGTGCTACCAGCTTAGACTGGTTCCTGCAGGGATCAAGATCTGACTCCCCTCTTTCAGGGATGGGCTTCTGGAATGTTTTGGTATGTGAGAATGGAGCACATCACCTGATCACAGAATCCCAGAATCACTGAGACCTCCAAGGGCAGCGAGGCCAAGCTGTGACCGACCCCCACTATGTCCCCAGCCCAGAGCAGTGAGTGCCACCTCCAGTTGTTCCTTGGACACCTCCAGGGATGGAGACTCCAAACGTCCCTGGGCAGCCCCTTCTAATGTTTAGCAACCATTTCTGTGAAGGAATTCTTCCTGGTGTCCAACCTGGACCTCCCCTGGGGCAGCCTGAGGCTGTGTCCCCTCCTCCTGTCACTGTGTCCCCCTGTCCTGTCACCAGTCTGCAGCTGGCTCCTGTCAGCTGCTCATTAACATGGATGTGGATGGGAAATGAGTTGGATTTTTTTTCTTAACAACAGCGACCATTTCATCAGCCAACAGCCACGCTGGTACATCCAAGAGAGATTTGGAACCAAAATGGCACCATTATTCTCATTGTTCAGGTCTGGCACCCCAGACACGGCACAGCAGGGTCGCACTCCCAGCCCTGGGAATGACATCCTGCTTCCTTTCCAGCACATACTCAGGGGAAGAACAGGTTCCACCCCCTCCCATGTTCCCACTCTGCCACGAGGAGAGGGGGTTAAACACTGATCAAAGGGAACAGCAGAGGGATGGGGTGGCCATGCAGGCAAACCCCAGTTCTGTAATTGGAATCATTCATGGCCCAGGGCAAACAGAAACAAGATAATGCAGAGCAAGGGGCGGCACAGAGGGAAAGAGGCTTTGAAAAATGCAAAGCCAACCTGCAAACATGCAGGGAAATCTGAACCTTTCACTTCAAAGCGTTTAAAGTCAGTGTTAAAAGGCTGCTTCTGAAAGGTTTCTGTTCTGCTGCCTCTTGTGCACAATTTTTGTTTAACTCAAACTCCCTCTCAGAAACAATTCTTTTATTTCATGCTTGAGCTCTGCTGCTGGTTCTGGGAGAAGAGGCGCTGTGTGTGGGGGGGGAGGAACAGAGGACACCAGGAGTTGTAAAGACTCGTGGAATAAAAGAATGTTTAGATTGGCAGAGGCCCTTAAGGTCATCGAGTCCAACCATTAACTCAGGAAGGCAAGGCAGGGGAAGGGTAGGGAATTCAAACCAAGGGATGGGTAGGCAAGGCAAGGCAAGGCAAGGAAAAGGAGGGGTAGGGAAGGCAAGGGAGGGGGCTGAAAGGCTGCCTTGTCTTCCCTTGCGTTGTGTACTGCTCCCTTCCTGCCAAGCCCATCACTAAACCATGTCTCTAAGCATCACATCCACACTGCTTTTAAATCCCTCCAGGGTCCCACTGCCCTGGACAGTCTCTGCCATTGCTTGATAACCCTTTCCATGAAGAAATTTTCCCTGATATCCAACCTGAACCTTCCCTGGTTCAACTTGAGGCCGTTCCCTCTCCTCCTGTCCCTGCTCCCTGGCAGCAGAGCCCGACCCCCCCGGCTGCCCCCTCCTGTCAGGGAGTTGTGCAGAGCCACAAGGGTCCCCCTGAGCCTCCTTTTCTCCAGGCTGAGCCCCTTTCCCAGCTCCCTCAGCCCCTCCTGGGGCTCCAGCCCCTTCCCCAGCTCCATTCCCTTCCCTGGGCACACGGACTGGAGGTGTCCCAGCAGTTCCAGCACAGGGGACAGTCACTGCCCTGCTGCTGCTGCCACACTGTGGCTGACACAATGCCGGTGCCATTGGCCTCTTGCCCACCTGGGCACACCTGGGCTCATGTTCCCCCACTGTCACCATCATCCCCAGGGCCTTTTCCAGCTTCCCAGCTGCTCTGTCCCAATCCTGGAGCATTCCAAGGTGTTGTTGTGACCCGGCCCTTGGCCTTGTTGAGCCTCATCCACTTGGGGTCAACCCATGATCCAGCCTGTCCAGATCCCTCTCCAGAACCTTCCTGCCCTCCAGCAAATCAGCTCTCCCACCCAACTCACTGTCATCTGCAAACTGCCTGAAGGTGCCCTCAATCCCCTGGTGCACATTGTCAATAAAGACATTAAGCAGGGCTGTCCCCAGTGCTGAGCCCTGGGGACAGCCTTGGTGACCAGCACCCAACTGGATTTAACTCCATGGAGGATATTTAACCTCCAAGACTGTGGATTTAGCTTTGATTTCTTATGGGCAAGCCAAGCCTGAAAGTCTGGACACTTCAAATTAACAGCTCTTTGGCCACTCCATGGCCACTCCATGAAGGCTTTCAATGAAAAAGCAGAGGAAACCTGAGTCATGGTGACAAGGGCACTTCCCAAGCATTTGGGGGAACGGTGTTTTGCATTCACCAGGCTCTTCCCACGAGCTGCAGGAGGGATGATCCTGCAAAGCCCTCAGGCACCACAGCTCCCAGGGCAGCCTCTGCTCCCACACAAAGCCATGGCTCTGAAATCCCATCCCAATCTCCCAGCAGATGGGGCTGGCACGGGGGCTCTGGCCATGGACAGGCACATCCCCAGCTGCTGCTTGGCCGGGGAAGGGCCGGCTCCACGTCCTCTGCTTGTCAGCATTAATCAAGCATTAAAGCAAAGGACAAGCAGATTTTGCTGATTTAATGGATAATTCCAGCTTGTTTGGTCCATCTAACTCAAACTACTAGAACTGAATCTAAAGTGACTACTGCCTGTCCCTGCTTATCTTTGTCAATAGCTTTAGACACAGGTCAATGCAGGTAATCAGTTTTCAAGGGACTTGTAAAAATAGCAGAAGTTTCTATTTAAATATACTTTTTTTTTCATTTGTAAATGCTCTCTTTCCCTCATTACTGCCATTATGTTTGGGGATTTTGTTTAGATTTTTTCCCTGCAAAATTAAATATTTTCTTTTTTTATTATGAAAATCATTTCTTCCATCTCCATGCTGAACCTCTACTTACATATACATGAATTATGGCTTGCTAAGGCACTTTTCTTCCTTCCTGAAATACTTTGTAAAGGAAGGGAATGAGCTTTGTGAACATTGACTGGGCTTGAGACAACCCTGTGAGTGATCCTGATTAACGTGGTCATGGTTTGAGGAGGAAAACATGATGGGGAAGGGATTCCAACACAATCCAAGGAATATTTTTATACCAGAAATGCTGCACACTACTTTTTTTCCTGCACACTCCTTTTTTTCTGCTTGCACAAACATAAAAGTCCAAGTGCAAGCTACAGGGAATTTCTAGACAGAGACAAGCTGCTTAGATGATCAAATAAAAGATGTTTAAACCTCATCAATCTTTCACAAAGCAGAAGGGAAATTTGATTGTCTCTGGCAAATGAACAACCTTTGGCAGTTCTGCACAAAGGTGAAGCAGATCCCAGAGTAACAGCACAGGCAGCAAGGGCAGCAGTGGAGGTTCAGATTTTATAGTGGACTCTTAATATGATGAAGTCCATCCAGTAAAAAACCTCCCAACATCCTGTGGCTCCGTGTGTAGCAAATTTAGGAGCAGCTGCTCGGAGACATCACAACTTTCCCTGTAGAAACCCCAAAGCAGGAACTTTGGCTCCTAAATATCTTACTTGGGCAGGAAGAGAAGTCAAGCAAAGGGCCAGTGGGTCCTTTCATCCCTCCTGGGAAACACTGTCCTTCATAGCCTCCCCTGGGAGCACAGCTCTGGGGACAGCAGAGCACGTTCTGCTCTGTCAGGTGGGTCATGGATAATGACAGCAGGCCCTGGACTGCAGACCAAGTCTCTTTGGAATGCTTTTGAACTTGCAGGTGAAGATTAGGAAGCAAAATGGGGACAGGTACAGCTGCTGGAGCTGGGGCTTTTGGACTTGTGAGAAATCAGCTGTGCTGCTGCTGCTCCTCAGCTCCTCTGAGCTCAGCAGCTGCGTTCATCCTGAAGGACAGGTCACACGGATATTCCATGGACTGGAGATATAAGGATGATTTAAGAGCTCCACAGGCTGACGAGACATCTTCTCCAGGATGGTGAGCTAGGGCTTGTCTCTCTTCATCAGTTTGATTGATCTCAAGGTCACCTCAAAGCCCAGTCCTGCAAAACTCTGGGCCTGGCTCCAGGTGACTGCAGCCATCCCAGTAAAGGGACCAGCTCTTTCCTGTTCCTGTGCCATCTCCATGCCACTCTGCCATGGGCTGGGGCACACCAGGGCACGGAAGCACTGGAAGTTCTCCAGCAGCTCCCACCTTGTGCTGGGGAGTGGATACCAACCTGTAGCAGACAGTCCAGGGATGCATCCAGAGCAAGGCTTCCCAGAGGTTCCTGGGTTAGGATTTAATGTGCACTTAATTAGAATATCTTTCATGCAAGGAACAACTCCAATAAATAGAAAATACTGAGAGAAACACAGAGGTGCCCCCCAAAATGTCAATGTTCTTATTTGCCTGTGTCTGGTGAACTTCACTGTGTGGTACCTACAGCACAAGCTGGGGAAATATTGGAAGAATTGACCATTAGTTTTAAGGATTCGCTGTGTAAGGCACTGGAACACTTGAAAGACAGGAGACATTTTAAAATGCCAACCTTTGAAATGTTAAATAAGAAGACAGAGTCAGGAGCTTCCCTTTCAAACCTATAAAACTTCAGTTTTCAGAAAACACTGAAGTGGATAATCAAATAGTCTATCTGTGAGCTCACAGAGGAGTATAAAGGGATGAGTAACAGTCTGTATGGATTTGTCAAGAACAAATATGTCAAACCAATCTAATTTTCCTTTATGACAGTGCAAAAAGCCTTCTGGATAGAGAAGAAACAGACCATGTCATAGATCTTGATTTTAGTCAGGCTTTTGACACTGTCTCCTCTGATACTTCCATGAGCTAGAAAAATATCATCTAAGTGAATATATTATTGGGTAGTTGCAAAACTGGTTAGGAAATTATAGATGGAGCAATCATTGACAGATTACTGTCAAAATAGGATGCTTGCAGTATGGACTGAGCTTTCAGCACTTTCATATATGGTCCCGATGATGGAACGGAGAAAACGCTTCTCAAGCTGGCTGACACCTCCACATGGAAAGGCCTGCCAGGATTTGGGATGAGTAGACTCACAAATGAACTGCACAGATTCAGAGCTGAGTTGGAGGAGATTTGAAACAAAAAAGAGATGCTGCTTGGTGGGCATAAGTCCGCCTGGAAAGGAATGGTCAGCTGTAGGAACTCCAGATGGGAACAACTGGCTAATGAGCAGATCTGAAGGGAAGTCTGTGAGATTATTGTGGATCAGGTGCTCAGCAGGAGAAGGCAAAGCCTCACTCCACACAAACTGTGATTTGTGAGCCACGTCAGATTTGTGAGCCATGTCAGAAACTCCTCCATCAGCTTATCTCGTAGGCTTTGGACACATATGGTTAATGCTCAGCCAGTCTTCGTGTCCCTACAAAAACACTGTGTTCTCTAAAATGATTTCTGTGTTCTCTAAAATGATTTATCCTCAACTTAGCAGTGGCATATTTAGCTTTGAACATATTGGGCTTGGAAGGCAAGGCAAGACTGAAATTTTGGTGTGACTGTGGAGCAAACTGTCCAACTCTCCCATTAGTTGGGGGTTTTTTTGTTAGCCACTTGTCTTCCTCAGCACGTTGCTCATGAGAGTGCAGGGGTGGGATCAGCTTGGGGAACCAAGCAGGCTCCTGGTAAAACCTCATCAGCTGAAAACTTGGCTTTGCTGGTTGATTAAACAAACAAAACCAGCATTGGAGGACAAGGTCCACTTTTGCTTTCTTTTCAAATAATGGCTTTCCTTCTCCCCACTCTACAGCGGGATGTGAGCCCTTGGGGCCCACTCCTGCCTTTCCAAAGGAAGCCACACAGAGCCTTTCCATGGGAAATGTCCAGACAAACCCTTTGCAGCTCCCCAGGCCTCTGCACATGAGCACAGAAAGTCCAGGGAGTGCTCAGAGCCCTCCCCATCCCTCTCGCTCCCTTTTTTTCTGGAGAAAATCTGATTAAAGCTGTGCAGGAGAGCAGCAGATGGCAGTTTTGACGTGAGGTGAAGACAGCTTAATCTCCATCTGTGCTGACATTTTCACATGCCTCCCTACGAACACTGGCCCCTGATAAGCTCTAATGCAGAGCTGGGGGGTCTCGGTGCCCTTTGCCGGAGGATTTTCCAGCCGGGATGTTGGGAGCTGGCAGACACCGGCCACGGGCTGTGGCCCTTGCAGGAGACACTGATCATTACCCAGCGGCTCAGTGATTGGGCTACCGACCTAATTAACACCCTGAGCACCTCGGCAGTGCTGAGCTCGGGCTTTCGGGAAGCATCTGCTGCAGCCCTGCCCTGCCGGCTCCGCGCTCCAGAGAGGCAATTAGGGAAGCTGCGGAGCGAGGTCAGGGAGAAACAAGGCACAAAGGCAGTGCATCTTCTGAAGGGGAGCTAATTACAGAGGGTAATTCCAGTATCCTGAGCACCGAGCTCTCCTGTAAGTCAGAAGAATCTGGCAATTAAGGCAGCGATGCCTTTTGTGCTTGGTTTCTAAGTAAGCACATGGAATTTTGGGGTTGGAGGCTCGAGTGTGTCTGCCAGGGCACTTCCACAGCGGAGTTTGCCAGGCCACCTTGCCTAGATCCAGGCTGAATGCTGAGGTTGCCACTCCACCCTTTGGGGTGGCTGTGGAGGCCAAGCCCAGGGAATGTGGTCCTTGCTGGGAGCACGTGGGACTGGGAGCCCTGTGGCATCACTTGTTCACCTGCTGGGATGGCAACTGCTCCATCCAGCTCCCTCCATTGCCTGGGACAGGTAGGCACTGCTAAAACACGGGGTTCAGCACGGCTCTGTGGAAATGGGAAATCCCTTAAAGGTGAAACACCGCAAAACCAGATGGCCCTGCAGCAGGGCACTGGCCAGAGCACTTGGAAATGTGTTTTCCATGGGTTTCCCTGCCAGAAGCTGAGGCACAGACCCACAAGCTCTGTGCCAGCCTCCAACAGGGCCCACAGCACCCAGCAGAAGAGGTGAGGTGCTCAGCTGGGGAAGGCGGGAGCATCTCAAATCTAAATCCTTGTTGGAGAGTGTGAGGAAGACACTAAGAAGGCTTTGCAGTAGGACTGGGGATTCAGTGCTCCAACACAAGCAACTGGAAAAGACTTCTCATTAAATGGAGCAACCAGATCACAGAGAGCAATGGGAAAGGTGGGGTTTAATTGAAGCCAGCTTCTGATGTGAAGGAAGAAAGGAGAGCAGGATAATGCTATGGCCCAGCTGCAGTCTCAGGGCTCCCATTAACATCAACAGCACAGCATATTTTTTGCAAAGAAGGAATCAAAGCCCTGGGTGTGGGGGACACCAGAAGAAGGGGAGGAGAGAATGGTCACTGGAGAGCCCAGAGCTGATGTGTCAGCATGAGTCAGGAAGGCTGTTCCTGCTGACAGCCACCCTGGGACCCATCCCAAGGCTGCAAGAATGGAAGGGGAATCAGAGCTACAAATTCCTCCTGAAGACCTGAACTGCCCGAAGGGATTAGACCAGGCTTTGGCTGCACATTCAGGGAAGATTTGTGAGCAGGCTCCAGGCCAGGTTCCTGGGGTCCCAGCAGGACACAGGGCAAGCTCCTGGGGGACGGCCAGGCATCAGCTCAGCACCGCAGCCACAGCCTTGGGGTTACACAAAGCTTTGGGTTCTGAGCAACACCAGGACTTCTCAGCTGCTCTGCCCTCGGTAGGGACCCAGCGTGCTCAGCTCTCGTCAGGAGGTAGCTGAGCACAGGGAGGGGATGTTTACTGCAGCCCCAGCTTTGCTGCATGTCCTCCACACCCATCCACAAGCTCTCTGCTCCCATCCCGGTGGGAATGTCACCGAGCAGTCAGGCAGCAGCACCATCCAGTGCACGTTGTGGCTGCTGGTACAAGTCCTGTGTGTTCAGGACACTCTGTTGATGGCAGTGCACGAGTGCAGGGCCCAGAGAGCTGCACAGCAAACCCAGGCCAGGGAGCCACTTGAGGCAGCATCTCCTGAGAGCAAACACCTTATCTGAGGCATTTGGGGTTGTGTAAAATAACACAATCTGCTCAGACAGGTTTAGGATGCCTCCTATGGTTGTCTGACACCCCGATGAGCTACGGCCCAGGGACCTTTCTTGGGCAAGCACAGCGATTTATGGTGCAATTGTGCTGCTCAGTGTTTTCCAGGGAGGGGGTTGTGGCTTTAAGGCAGTGCAGGAATTACTCGTTTCTCAACTTCACAGAGCATCCTTGAAATGCTACTTGTGCCATCTTGTGTTTTCCCTGCTCTAAATCAGTTTAAGTGTTTTGTTCTCTCTGCCACCTCTTTTTATGATCTCTCCCCTACCTGAACGTACACACAGCCCCACATACACTGCATTTCTAGGCAGGCAAACAATCTGTCATGCTTTAGGAAGGCCAGCTCAGTCTAACACAGACATTCGGGCTTCTGACTCCCTGTGACTTGTTTGACATCAGTCAGGCAAAGATGAAGTTTTGATGACCAAATCTTGCGTGTTCTTCTGGTTATAACACTCAATACCAGACCAATATGAGGTTTTTGTGCAGGTATCTCAGCCTCAGAGGTGCCACTGCCCTGAGAAAAGGTGTCTGCCTGGAAGGTTTGAAGGCAATTGAGAGCTTACAGTGAGGTCCTGCCTCTAAAACTGTGAGCATTGCACTGTTCTGCTGGTAACCTCAATTCTGGGAACAAATCATTGCTCAGGAAACCTGGGACTGTCTCCTTTGCTTAAAATCCTTAGTCAGGGTGAATTTAGAAAGCCCAAGCTAGAAGTAAATTGGCTGGGAATAAAGCAATAACGCATTCATGGCTCTGGTTCAACGTTTATCCATAGATAACTTTTTCCAGCAAATCCTTCTAGATTTAACTGAGTTGATCAAAGTATCCTTTAACCACATTATTTGGCATTTCCAAGGAGCCAGGATGACCCCTGCCCATCCCACAGGGCGGCAGAGAGCTCCCCAGGAGGTGCCTCTGCTCCGTGCAGCCTGGCTGGTGCCCAGCATCACCTCAAATCCTCCCAGCTCCCTGCTCAGTGCGTGACGCTTCAGAATCCGGAGAACAATGTGTGGCAGCTGAAAATAGCCCTGCTCTGCAGGGGTCCTCAGGTGCCACTCCACTTGTGATCATGGGACTTGGGAAGCTTGGACAGACAGCTGATGGCTGAGCTCTTGTAAACAGCGCCTGAGCTGATCACAAGGAGTCAAACCCGCGGCATTGCTCTTCAGCACTTGCTCAGCTTTATCCTCTGCTTTCATTTGTGTTGATATAATCACAGGGTCACAGCATGATTTGGGTTGGAAGGGACCTTAAAGCCCATCCCGTTCCACCCCCTGCCATGGGCAGGGACACTTTCCACCAGAACAGATTGCCCCAACCCCATCCAACCTGGCCTTGGATGAACAAAGCTCCTGAGAAAATGGGAGAGATACTACAAATCCTGACATTTAACTGAAACATTTTACTGAAATGGGGTTTGTATGAGCAGACAATCCAGTCCGTAAGTCTGAGGAGCTTTGCAATAGGACTACTAATGACAGCAGGTTATTGCTTGCATTTTTATGCATTTTTATGCAGTTCAAGCTGAAAATAGGGCCAGTGCTGAGCAAGAGGAGCAGCCCTTTCCTGTTGCACAGTTTCCTGGTCTCACAAGGGGCTGTGACAGCAGTTTGCTCTGAGTATGGACCTTTCTCACTTCAGCATGGCACATTCCCTGTTATCTTGCTTGAAATAAATAAGGTAAGATCAAAACCAGAAAATGAAGATGCAGCAGTCAGATAGAGCTGTTTACACCTCAGGCTCAGTGGCCTGAATTTAGCACAGGTTTGTAGCAAGTTGCCAACTTCCTCACCGCTCCTCTGATTCCTGATTATTATTTTTTTCCATAATGCTCCAGCACCCCTCGCTCGCAGGCACCGCTTTGAACTCCAGCTACTGCCTTGTAAATGAGACTCCAGACTGGAAAGAAAAGCTTGAAAAC
This sequence comes from Edolisoma coerulescens, assembly GCA_013397115.1. NCBI lineage: Eukaryota > Metazoa > Chordata > Aves > Passeriformes > Campephagidae > Edolisoma > Edolisoma coerulescens. Next base: position 148,471 of record VWZW01004140.1, read on the forward strand.
AAGGACCTGAGGCACCTCAAAGCTGAAGAAAGCAAGGAGAGGAAACAGAGATGGGATTGCTGGGGCTGTGCTTTTAATTCTCATCATTTCCCACACCATCTCATTGTCTGGGGCACCCAGTGCTCCCTGACCAACAGCCTGGGACATCCTGTCAGAGGAGCCACCACTGCAGCCAGGACTGGTCCCTCCTTGGATGATGCAGCTGGGCTAAGGATCACACAATAACTAAGGCTGGAAAAGGCCTCCAAGATCATCAAGTCCAACTTTCAACCAAACACCACCATTCCCATTAAACCAGATTGCAAAGTGCCACATCCACGTGTCTTTTGAATCCCTTCAGGGATGAGGACTCCACCACCTCCCTGGGCAGCTGTTCCAATGCTTAACTACTCCTTCAGTGATGAAATTTTCCATAATAGCCAATGTGAACCTTCCCTGGTTCAACTTGATGCCATTTCTTCTCCTCCTGTCCCTGTTCCCTGGGAGCAGAGCCCGACCCCCCCGGCTGCCCCCTCCTGTCAGGGAGTTGTGCAGAGCCACAAGGTCCCCCTGAGCCTCCTTTGCTCCAGGCTGAGCCCCTTTCCCAGCTCCCTCAGCCCCTCCTGGGGCTCCAGCCCCTTCCCAGCTCCGTTCCCACCCATGAACAGAAGTGCTCCAGGGAGAGCTTTGCATCTCCCGCAGCCCCGTTCTCCCTCGGCAAACCTGCCCTGCTTCTTTTCCCACCTGAAAAACTGCACCAGACCACTCAATGCCAGCATTCCCTTCAAAGAGGAGTAAAAACTGGGAAAGCCCATTCCAAAGTAGCTGTCTGCAGCCTCTTTGGCAGGTTCTTTGAAGGCAGACTGCAGAAGGTTAGTGAGTCCTGGCACGTGTGAGCCCCTGCTCCGGGGGATCCTGCCTCATGCTGGGATAATGAGAAGTGCCTGGGGTCATCTGGAAAGGCAAACCTGGCTGTGTGATCCTGCACCTGGATGCCAGCAAGGATTGCTCTGCTGCAGTGCTGAGCAGGGCAGAGAGGAGGGAGCAGCCTGGGAACTCGCTATCTGATGTTTCTCATGCATCAAAACTCTTTTTGTTCCATAAATTAGGCTTCTACTGAGGAAACTGAAGGAGATGGTTTATAGTCCTGAAGCCTCTGTCACTCAGAGTGATTGCCAGGGAGCCAACACCTCTTTGAGAGGGGTCTGCCGCAATGAACAATGGGGCTGGCAGAGAGGACAGCTGGAAGGGACAGTGAATGTGTCCCCTGCACATGAAGGGGCTGGCACTGAGTCCTGGATGATGGGGAGCCTTGGGGGCCAGGGCAAGCTCGGGGATCTGCCCCAAGCTGTGTGCCCTGATGCCTTAGGATTTTAGCTTTTGTATTTTTCATATATCTGTGATCCTGCAATTCTTTAGTGTATAACTCCACACTCCACATGGAGTGTTGGCTGCTGTTCTCCCATCTTGGTCAGACAGAACAATTCCTCTCCTGGCCTGGGAATCGAGGACCCCCGACTGCCTCAGGCCCTGAGAAATGTAAACAAAAGTGAGTTGGGGGGAGCAAACTTGGGGTAATGACTTCATTACCTGAAGCTGTAATTGGAGGATTAAGCCCCGACATGCAAACGGACCAAACCTATAAAAGGATGGAAACCTGTGACCCATCATACATTTTTGGGTGTAGCCCTGGGGGGCTTCATCTGCCCTGATGTACCTGAAGGCCCTTCAATACATATACCCACTTTTGTTCTCTAAATTTTGTCTGGCCTCTGTTTTTAGGTAGTCCCACAAGGCATCAGCCCAAACCCTTCTGTAGCTGCTCTGGGATCAGGGGAAGCTGGAGCAGGTTTGGGGTACAGGGGGATCCCAGGAGACTCAGGGTAATGATTCTCTCCCTGGGTCTGTGCCCTGGTGAGGAGGGGGTCAGGATGCCATGGATGATGCCAAGGATGATGCCAGGGATGGCTACAGGAAGGCAGGTGTGCCCCCATTTCTCTAATCATGCAGCTTCAGTAAACATGATTTATTTTACATTTTCAAGGATATTGCAATGGAAATACCTGGGGAAGGTCCTGCTTGCTGCATCCCAGGTGGTGCTGCTCCTGGAGAACACAGCAGGCCTGGTTCACAGCGGGAAATGAGAGAAAGGCAGCCTGGGCATGGACTGGAATTAGGCTGGGCCAGTTTCATTCTGCAACCCAGCATATGCAGAGCAAAGCACTGTCCCACCACAGCCATGGGTGCATGAGGGATGCTCTCATCCATCACTGGCTCTTCCCAAGCCTGGTGAGCTGACAGAGAGGCCAGCTGGGCTGCTTTGGGAGTGTCTGAGGTTACTGTGTAACCAAAAGTATGGATTCTGTCACCAGCTGTTAAACCAGGTGGGGCAGGGTTCTTTATCTCTGCCATGACACATCCCTGATAACTCCCTCCGGGGGACATCTTCTGTCCACGGGCCACCAAGCCTCACTGCATGGCTCAGAAAATTCCATCATCCCAGTGGGAGATGCTCCGCCCAGGGGGAGGAACCGAGCATTCCCACCTGGATGGAATCTGAGCTTTGGAACAGCACAGGCAGCCCTGCCCTACCGGATTCCCAGAGGAGAAGAGCTCCAGAACCACCCCTGGATCTTCTGAGGAACACCAGACCCTTCTACAGGATCAGCGCTCCCACAGAGCCACATCTGTCACTGCAACAGGACTGCAGCCACCATTTAATGGGACTGCGACCCCCTCCCTGCCCCACAGGGTGTCAGGCTGTGTCCTGGCTCTGGCCGTGTTTCTGGGCTACTGCATTTATTTTCATTTTCCTGTTAAATTGTAGTTCTGACCTGGAGTCTCTCACTGGTTTGCTTTCAGACTAGCACAGGGAGCGCTGTGCCCGCAGCAGCACCTGGCTCCTCACTGCCAGGAGCTGTTTCCCTGTGCCCTGCACAGCCCCAGTGCCTTGGCAGCCGAGGCCAGACAAGTGCTGTGGGCTGGGAGCTCCAGGAGCAGCAGCAGCAGCACAGGGACAGGGGTGTCACTTCACAGCAGGCAGGGGAGGAGGGGAGAGTACAAACCCCGCTCGAGGTGGTGGCACAGCTGCAGCTCTAAAGGCAGGTTGGCTCCTGGCCCTCTTCCCTCAGGTACATCAGGCTGTGGCTCCATCCAGGTCTGTCTGGTGCAAAGATCCAGTGGGATTGGGTAAATAAGAGTTTTGCTGGCCTCTCTCCGCACTTTCTCAGACCCTTTGCTCAGCACACAGAGGAGGGCAGCCCTGCCTGCCCTGTCTGACCACAGGAAACCATGATCCCAGTGCTGCTGTGGGCATTGCACAGGGGTGGATCCCACTTAGCAGGACTGCAGCTCACAGAATCCCAGAATGGTTTGGGTTGGAAGGGAATTTAGAACTCATCTTGTTCAATCCCCTGCCATGGGCAAGGACACCTTCCACTAGCCCAGGTTGCTCAAAAGCTCATCCAACAAAGATGCTTCTCTTCAGTGGTGCTAGTTTCAGCAAATATTTACTGCCTGATTTTGGTTCTGAAACTGGTGGACACTGGAAACTGCAATAAATGCATCACAGGAAATGGGATCCCCTGGAGGCAAAGGCAGGAGCCCAAAGCACACTGAGGATGGAGCAGGGACATTTCAGCCAGGGGCAGATCCAGAACACTCTTTGCAAGCACAGGGCAGTGGTTCCACTCTCTGACCCCTTGGGTTGTATTTCTCCCCCCCAGCCACATATCCTGGCTGGGGCAGGTCTTGCATCTCTCTGTACATGAAGATGAGACACAAGGGCACCTCTGGATGGCCATGGAATGAAGCTCCATCCTGCTTGGATGCAGTCTCAGAGGTCAGTGGTCACTATGGGAACAAGGATACACCCAGGGCAGGCTGTTCCTCAGCACATCCTCTCCCAGTCTCCAGTGATTTTCCCCTCAGGCACCTCCTCACCCACAAGGATGGGTTTCATTTCCATAAATTCAGTCCACAGTTTTGACAGTGATGCTTTTACACCTGTTTCAGAGTGCCCCGAATGCTTTTAGTGCGGTATGGTGCAGAGTGGGGAATGAAAACTCATTTCCAGCTGATCCATGGCTTTGGCTCCCACTGGGATATTGCCCAAGAAGGAAATTCAAGCAAGCACTGGAGGAAATAAAGATTCCTTCTTCATCACCTTTATTGAAATACGTTTATGCTAAAGCTGCACTGTGAGAACCTGCTTTGAACGTTGCAAGGGAGAGACAAATCTGGGCATTAAGCACCTTCCCTGCAAAGGATAATTGAAATCAATGGAGTTGTTGTCTCCCTCTGACACTGGTGCAGAGGCAAAGGGACGCTGCTGAGATCCTGCTAATGAGTTGGACCATTCTGGCAGCAGGTGTGGCTCTCAGATATTCCCTCTGCCTCAGGGACTTTCAGTCAAGGCATCAGGAGCTGGAGCATCAAGACAAGGCCAGTAGAGATTTTTTCTTCAATTAAAAAAAAAAATTAAATTTTTTAAGATTCAAAGAATCACCCCTGAGTTTGAAAGTCTCAATTTGTTCCTAATACACTCTGCAGAAATCCACCCTCTCACTGCAGTCACAAGGGAGTGGAATATCACTCAGCTGCTCCTCTGTATCCTTTTGGATTTTTATGTGTTTTCACTCCCTTTCCCTCCAACTTCCTGTGATTTCCAGACCTTGTTGAACACTGACAATGCCTCCCTATTATTCCAGCATCTCCAGCCTGCTGTCAGTCAGACTTCAAACCCAGTACCTGCAGCTCCCTGCTTCTGTGCTGGCTGAAAGGTAGCAACATGGTTTTTAAAGCCTCATCTTCATCTTGCTCATCCTCTCCCTGAGAAAATCCCTCCCTCTCCCGAAATCTCTGCAGTGGATCTTTACCTTCCAGCTCTCCCAGAGCAGGAGGGGGAGCAGATCATGTTCCTGACTCCAGGCTGCCCCAAATGAGATGTTCTTTATTCCTTCAGGGTGAGACAGGCAGAGCAGGGTATTCCAGGAAGGGAGTTGAGAAGAAAATGATTTCAGCAGTTCCTGGGAAGGAAAGAGAAGATGAGGAAGTCCAGGCCTGCCAAGGTAGAGTTGCCCTGTTGGGGCAAGTCCCCTCCTGGGGTACTTACAGAATAAAAACCTCATTATTGGTCTGCAGAAATGATTTCAAATCAGATGAACCAACGGGAAGGATTCCTCAGCCCACAAGGAGCTCTGAGAGTTACTCTTCAAGGGCTTTGGGGTGGAAAGGTGCATTCCAGCTATTACCAAAAATTTTCCTCTGGTTGTTTCAGTGCTTCTCTATTAAATGGTTAATTATAAAATAAATGGTTTTAGTAATTGCATGCCTGGGCTTTGCAAAGGGGTTGTGTGTTGCTTGTAATCACTTGTGATGAGTGTGAGGATAATGTTTTCCTTGATATAATAAGATTAATTGCAATTAAGGAATTATAGTGTAATGGGTTCAACATGGTGCATGTTAAGTAGATGGAAAACACAGAATCATGGAATCACTGACTGGTTTGGGTTGGAAAGGATATTAAAGAGCTTCTCATCCCACCCCCTCCCAGGCAGGGACACCTTCCACTGTCCCAGGTTGCTCCAAGCCCCGTCCAACCTGGCCTTGGACACTTCCAGGGATCCAGGGGCAGCCACAGCTTCTCTGGGCACCCTGTGCCAGGGCCTCCCCACCCTCACAGGTCAGAATTTATTCCTAATATCCAATCTAAACCTCCTCTCTTTCAGTTTAAAGCCATTCCCCCTTGTCCTGTCACTTCAGGCCCTTTTAAACCTTCCCAGTGATGAATCTGAGCTGTGAATCCCTGCCCATGGTCAGAAGCATGCTGGAACGAGGTCCTGCAAGGATGGACACGTGGCCTCTGTGCTGTTCAATATTTGCACTGATGACCCAGGAGAAAATATAAAACAGGCACTGATCTCTGCTGCCTGTGACAGGGACAGCACCCAGGGAACGGCTGGAGCTGTGCCAGGGGAGGCTCAGGCTGGAGATCAGGAAAGGTTCTTCCCCCAGAGGGTGCTGGGCACTGCCCAGGCTCCCCAGGGAATGGGCACGGCCCCGAGGCTGCCAGAGCTCCGGGAGCGTTTGGGCAGCGCTGCCAGGGGTGCCCAGGGTGGGGCTGTTGGGGTGTCTGGGCAGGGCCTGAGCTGGGCTGGGTGATCCTGTGGGTCCCTCCCAGCTCAGGACATTCTGTGATTCTCTGAAAGCTTCAGGTAGCAAAAAGTTGATGGAGAGGTCTTACTGCTGTTGGGAAGCAGGCTGGCGTATTTGGGAAACCGTGTGCACTGAAATGGGGATGGATGTGGAGCCATTCCCACGGGAGAGAGGCTGCAGGGGAGACACGGCCGAGCTGGGAAGCAGCGAGACAGGGAAGGCGTGAGGGGAATGAGCCCCTGGAGTGAAGGTCCACAGCAGTGCCCCAGCCACAGGTGCTCAATAACAGCCACAGCCAAAGGAGGGTTCCCCTAAATTGGAGGAGGCATTTAGGAATGCACCAGAGGAGAGATTCGATAATGAGATAAAGTTGGGCAGGTGAATAATTCCCAAAGCTCGGTCAGATGCACTTAGCCAAGAGGAGGTTAAGGACGAGTGGTTCCAAAATAAGGCAGAGAGATTTAACACCAGAGGTCCAGTAGGATCCGAAGCTAAAAGCGCAGGATAAACTCATCCAGGCTATAAATAAACTATATGGGCTCTTTTAACGAAGAACATCCTTGTTAAAATGATGAATGAAGGCTTCTCCACCACATGCAATGAACAATAATAGCTGGATGTGTTAATTGTGGGTGCAGCCCAGTTCAAATAGGAGCACAGGGATGTCTGTGGCGTGGAGGGGAGACGAGGTGACCCCGATGTCCCTTTGGGACATTAAACTTCCCCAGGGTAGGGCTGTGATGCACCAAGGTTACATTCTGATTTATGTCATCTCATCTCTGCACAGGCTCAGCTAGCAGGGACCCAGGTCTCCCTCGCACGGCCACCTGACGTGGATAAAATCACAGAGATTCTAATAAAATAAAATAAAAAAGCTTCTAACAAACAAAATTAAAAAGAATTCATTCTGTGGCTGGCCCTTGTCCAGTTCTGCAGGGAAGGCTGTGCAGAATTCCTGTCAACACTCAAAGGCAACATTGTGTGAAGATCCAGAGGGGTCAGATATGTTTGTGGGACCCCCTGGAAGTCATGGCAGGAATGTGGTGAAGCCCTTGACAAGGGAGATGTGCAGGGGAGCAGATCCCTCTTCCCTGGGAGCACAGGCAGTGCTGGCTTTCATCCAAGCTGCAGATGGGCATTAGGAAAGAAGGATGAAATCCCAGATTTTTACCAGAAGCTTCTTTCCTCTGAGCCTTTGGGGGAGAGTGTCCATGTCTAGTGCCCCTGGGCCCACCAGAACCTGCCCAGCTCCTCAGCTCCACCTCCTTCCCTCCAGAGTGGAAGCAAGTAGCCAGGTGTCAAAAAAAAAATAAAAATCATAAAATAAATTCTTTCTCATTGTACATTATTTTGATGCCTTTTAGCTCTGCAGTGACAGGGGACCTGCTGGACTCTGCAAACACAGCCCTTCCCGAAGGCACAGCCTGCTGTGGCTGTCAGCTCAGGGCAGCAGAGGTGCAGATTCACACAGTCCTTACTCCACGTTAGGAATTAATCTGCGGGATAGTTAACCTGGTTTGCTCTCAGGATGGATCTCAGGAATTGGGATCACCAACAAAGCGGCCCCATAAAAGCTAGTGACAATCCCTCCCATCAGTGCCAATTACATCCTCTTCAGGGTCACACAGATACAGATATTTTCTCTCAGTGGCTCTTTTTTATGTCTCACCTTTCTCTGTGAGCTGTCGTTTAAATTTATGAGCTTCAGGAGTGATCCGATGGCTGAAATTTGGAGTCTTTGCTCACAGCCCACAGGGCATCTTTGCAAAAGCATCTCACACCAGCCTCAGGTGTGCAGGCCAGCGCTGCAGAAGACCTTTCCTTGTGGTGCCTCATTAAACTCCTCACAGGAATGAGCAAGCCCTGGCAGTGATGAGGAGCAGGGAGGCCGTGGGTGCCTCTCACACCTCTGGCAGCTCCCCCTTTGCCCAGTGCCAAGGGTGAGGCAGGGGCTTGAGCAGGCAGATCCCTCTCTGCTCCCCTGGTTGGTCTGAGCCTCTCCCAGCTCTCCCCGAGCACCATTAGGCAGCCACAGCAGCCTGTTCCTGCTGTGTGCCATGAGTGCCACACCCGAACCAAACCTCCTTGATCCCTGCTCTGACTGGAGCACGAATCGAGGTTTGCTGGAGCCAGGAGCGAGGTTTTCAAGGCTGTCACCAGCCCAGCTCTGCTGGGTGATCACTCACACACACAGGGATGGACGCTGCAGCTGGGCAACCCGAGCTTTGCTTCGCTGGCCTCGTCCTGGTGATGCCTTAAGAGCCTAGAAATGAAACAACACACACTTTTGAGATTATATCGCTGTGGGAGGTAATATAAAAGCTGGTCTTTATGGGAGGCCTTCCGGGGCAGTTATGGCAAAACATCCACAAAAGCCCACCCCCCATGGGGTTCACACAGTTTTGTAAGTTTGGTAAATTAGCATAATTGACAAAAGGCACCAATTAGGAGCACAAGTGGTGATGCGATTCCCCCCCACCCCCACCCCAGTCCAAGCCTCTTCTAAATCCTCCCCCCTCAGACAGAACTGACCTTTGTTGATGAAAATGTGTCTGAAGAGCTGGTTTTCAGCCTTGGTTCTCAGGGAGAACCAGGATAGGATAGGGGCTTTGGAATGTGGACGGTCTTTCTGCCTAGCAGGGCAGGGAAAAGCACTGGGAAAACTAGCTAGGAATGCAATAATGGCTACAGAGCTCCACATGCCTGTGTGAAGAATACAGAGAATATATAAAAGGAAAAAAGGCAAAAATCAATAGGCATCACTGGGAAAAAGGCGTGGAGGGCTGGGCCCTGTCCCTGCCACCGCAACTCATTGCTGAGGGGCCCTGAGGTGTCTGGAGCAGAGTCCCAGATGTGTGGGGAGCGCAGCTGATCCCACAGCTCGGCACACCCAGGAGCTGCAGGGGCGGTCCCAGCATCGCCCTCATGCAGCCAAAATGCTCCGGAGCCTGATGAGCTGAGCTGCTCCCCGTGCCTGCAAGGTGCTGCTGGGGCTGGAATCAGCAGGGCTCTGCAGGTGGGTCCCTCTGCCTTTATGGAAAATGTGTGCTGTGTTCACCTTGACAGGCAGGGTGTGTTCCCCTTGGGAACATGGCGTGACACACAGGGGAGGAGAAGGGCTCTCCATCTTCCTACAGCTCTCTGGCACCTTCCTGGGTGCAGCCAGGTGAGGGTTGGGCTTTGCTCCCAGGGAACAAGGCACAGGACAAGAGGAAACGGCCTCAAGCTGTGCCAGTAGAGGTTTAGATTGGGTGCTATGGAAAATTCCTTCAGAGGAAGGGTGGTCAGGGCAGTGGTGGAGTGACCATCCTTAAAGGAGGTCAAAAATGTGTGGATATGGCACTTGGGGACACGGTTAGTGGTGGGCTTGGCAGTGCTGAGTGAATGGTTAGACTCTATCTTAGAAGTCTTTTCCAGCCTTAATGACTCTAGAATTCGAGGATTCTGTGATCTTTTCAAAATCTCTTGGCACTTTGCTCTCAAGGACTTTTTTCTTCCAGGAATTACCTACAATGTTGAAAAAGCCGAGAGTATGAGACACGCTCTGACATCAAACTCAAAGTGCAAAATGCTTCTGACTCTGCAAGCTGTTCAAGGGGGGAAATCTCCCTCCTGCCATGCCCCAGGGCATGAACAAGCACTTGGGCCAAGCCTGTGCCAATCCTGAGATCCCAAAGCTCAGCGGAGAGGCTGTAGGGTCACTGCTGTTGGCACTGCTCAAGCTGTTGGATGCTCAAGAGGAAAAGCAGACAGGTGGGGTGGTGGAGGAAGGAGGTGTGTGCTTTTAAAAGCTGAGAGAATTGAGATTGTTCAGCCCGGAGAAGAGAAGGCTCTGGGGTCACCCCATTGTGGCCTTTCAGTACCTGAAGGGGACCTGGAAGAAATCTGGAGAGGAACTGTTTGCAAGGGCCTGGAGTGTCAGGACAAGGGGGAATGGCTTCAAACTGCCAGAGGGCAGGGTTCAATGGGATATTGAGGAGAAATTTTTCCCTGTGAGCGGTGGCTGCCCCATCCCTGGAAGTGTCCAAGGTTGGACAGGGCTTGGAGCAGCCTGGGATAGTGGAAGGTGTCGCTGCCCATGGCAGGGGGTGAAAGGAGATGGTCCTTTCCAGCCCAAATCATTCCATGATTCTATGACTTTAGGGTGTGCTTCCATGCTAGAAATCCTCGGGCTGTCCACCAGCCGAGCTGGTTCCTTGGGAAGTTCATTTAAGCCCAGCCTTACGGAATGAACTGCCTGGGATCAGAGCTGTGGCTGTGCAGCAGGACCCTGGAGTTTCCTGCCTTCTCCCCCAGCAAGGATCTTCACCTCCAGCTCTGTAAGTTCAGAAAACACAGAATCATAGAATGGTTTAGGTTGAAAAGGATCTGAAAGCTCATCCCATTCCACTGCCATGGGCACGGACACCTTCTGCTATCCCAGGTTGCTCCAAGCCCCATCCAATCTGTTCTTGGATATTTCCATCACCAAACTCATCCTCTGGACACTGCTGAGTTCAGGTGAGCCCAGAGAAAGGCACAGCCTCTCCCTACTGCTGTGTATCCTTTGGGTGAAATGTGGGAATTGGTTCTCTGGGATGTGCTGGTTGGACCCTGGAATTCACAGGGCTCTGGAAAACACAGAGCTCTCTAGATTCTAATCACTGATATTCCTCACCCCTGTTCAGCCCTGCAGGACTGGCTTTCTTTGTGCTGGACGTGGGCTGGGTACAGATTGGGTGCTCCATATTCCTGGTCCACCCAAAGGCCTCTGGCTCTGCTGCTTGTTGCAGGGCAGGACAGTCAGTCCCTGAATAATTTGTGCCTGCTGCTAGGGCACTAATTTCATATTCATCTGCTAATCTGCCTGGCCACAGATATTAGGGACTTTAAATGTGATATATGCTATTAATCCTGGTACTGAATTATGAATTTGCCCTGACAGGTTAAAGTGCTGCTCTCCCTGGTCTGTCCATGGAGCTGCTCTGTCACTCCCGCTGTGTCCTGGAGCCTGCTGGAATAACTGAGGGAAAAGGTTAATTGGGAGCTGCTCTGAGCATCACTCTGGTTAAAGACCTCGGTGTTGGGGTATTTACTCAGCTGAAGCTCTCAAAACCTCTGCTCCAAAACCTTGTATTAGAATCTGCTCTGGTTTGAGATGAGCTGTGCTTACAGCTCAGGGCATGCTGCAAAAACACCACCTCAGGGGGCTTCCAGAGCCTCTGCCACCATGGAAAGGAGGAGTAATGGTGCCTAAAAACACAGAAAAAATGAAGGTTTCTGGATCTCTGCAGTGACTGTGGTTTGCACTGACTTCTGGGCAAAGATCCATGGTGCTGTTGACCTGCCTGGGATCACAGAACCACAGAATGGTTTGGGCTGGAAGGGGCTTTAAAGATCAGCTAATTCCAACCCCTCTATCCCTTTATCCCCATTCCATGCTGGGCTTTGCCTGTCACCAGCTGGCACTGCCCGGAGGGCTGCAGAGAGGCTGAGACAGCCCCAGAACCAGCGTGTCCCCTCTTGCCCAGGCCCAGGCAGGAGGAGCCCGTGACACATCCATCCTAGGGAGCCGTGTGAATGCTCTCAGCCTTTATGAACTCCTGCCTGGGTTTTTTTTCTGCCCCCTCTGCGATTTTTGCCATTCCGCTGCTGTCAGCAGCGTGTTTGTCAGCCTGCTGCATTAATACCTGTGCTTTTACCTCCTTGCCCCTTATTAGCTCGGGGAGAGAAGGGCGATTTGGTGGTTTCATGTCACATTAGAGACTCAGGAAGCTTCTCCACATCTCAGCAGCCTGGGGGAGAGGAGGGTTTGCTGCCTGACCCGGGTCTAAGGGATGGACGTGGATGCGCAGAGGTGACCTGCCAAGCCCTTTGCTGTCTGCACTGATGCCATGGGCTGTTTTTTCTGTTGCTGAATATAAACAACAAAAAAAGAGTAGCCCAGGGAGATGAGACGTGGGGAACTGGAGAGGTTTGCTCTGCAGCAAGCAGCAGCACAGAGTATTTAAAGGCTCACACTGTCAGTAATCAATGGTCCTGTTAGACACTCCTCTTTTTCCGTGGATCTCAAGCTACTTAATTGTTGATATCTAGGCACTGAATCAATTCAGCATTCATTCATTCATTTATCTGCTGCTGGAGAGCTGATGTGGACACTAAAAATCCACAGTCAATTCTCTGTGTGGAAGTGAAGTTAAGTATACTCAAGATTTTTCGACCCTGTGAAGGTATTTCAGGAAACCTGCAGCAGAAGTGCTCCATTGCCATGTTTGTGTGCTCAGCCCAGCATGTTTGATACTGTCAGACTGGAACAGCAGTGCTGCTCCTGCTGCAGCATCCATGGTTCAGGTGCTCTTGGTGGGGGATGCCTTAATTGCTTCTTAGTTGTTAGAAATCGTTACTGCTCTGAGACAGGAGGAGTTTCCACTCCAGGATCCAAGGAAGCCCTTCAGCCTTTTTCCAGCCTTCTCTCTAACCTGGGAGCTGCACCCCTTGTTTCACAGGCCACCAACCTGAGGCTGTATTGGTTTGTACCAGTGAAAAACAGAGCAAAATTCCTAAAATCTTCAGGGCTTTGGAAATCTGGCCAAGCAAAAGCCACTCCTCAGCTGCCTGTGACAACCAGTAGTTCATATTTGTGGGCTGGCTGTATCCCACTGGCCTTCTGCCTGACAGCACCACGAGAGCTGGTTTGCACAGTGCAGTTGTGTCTGATTCTGCAGCTGATGGAGAATCTCATGGAAAGAGAGGTTTGTATCCCAGCCCAGCCCTCGCTGTGCAGTGAGATGCAGTGAAAGCCATAAATACAGAGATGTTCCACGATTAACAACCCCAGGAGCAACTTAATAGATAAAGCCATTCCCTTTACCTGGAATCTGCTCTGGAACTCGCTGCTGGAGAGCTTGAATGAGCTGAGCCAGGGGGTAATTGCTAATTAGTATGGGTTATTGTTAATTAGTGAGCCAGGGACTGGAGGTGGCTGCTGAAGGCTCTGTGCTTTCCCCAGCTTCTTCCTGGGGTTTCATCCTGCCTGGGAGCCTGGGAAAGGTGGTGCCACTCATCCTTCCTCATCCTGAAGGGCTCAGACATGTCAGAATGTGGGCGGTTCTCGGGTGGGATTGGTCCTGGTGATAAAAGATAAACTGTTCTTTGATAGCCTGGTGCAGGTAAATAACATCTATTCTCTGAAATGCCTCTGAGCCCATGTTTTACCATTCATTTTTAGCTCTAAGAAACAACAGCAGAGCCCATGAGGGAGAGATCTCAGTGCATCCTGAGCTGTTGTTGAGCCATTCTCAGGTCAGTTTGTGCCACTGCTGAACTGATCAAAGTTATGCTGCCTCTGCTGATGCCTGAGATGGCCACCTAAAAACAGAGACTAGACAGGAATAAGGAGATAAAGGTAGGTGTTTATTTGAAGGGCCTTCAAAGGCACACCCTGGGGAGCCAAAGGCTACATCCAAGATGGACCCTGGGTCACGAGTTCTTCACACTTTTATCAGTTTGGTTCATTTGAGTATCAGGGTTAATTCTCCAATTAAAACTTCAGTTAATGATGTAATTACCCCAAGTTTGCCCCTCCTCTCAAGGCTTTAGTTTACACATTTTGGGCCTAGGACAATCTGGGTCTCCTTGGAGAGAAAAACCTAGAGAGGTTTGTTGTGTCTGACCAGCACGAGAGAGCAGCAGCTGACAGGCCACAAGAAACTTCAGAGTTACACACTGGGCAGTACAGGATTTGAAAATATAAAAGTTAAAACCTAAGGCATCGTGCTAAAGGGACAATCAAAATAGTCCAGTAACATCCTGAAGCTCTTCCTGAGGATCTGCTCAGGGAATAGGGACCCATGGAACCTCTCCTATTCTGTGGTTTGTACCTCAAACCCCTTTGCAGAGGTAGGAGCATCACCCAGCTCCAGCTTGACCCCAGAGGGCTGAGTGTCAGAGCAGCTGCAGGTCCCAGCATATTAAAGAAGCCAAGAGAAAGTAGCAAATGCATCTCCCCAGGGTAAAATGCTTCCCCTCTGCCCCTGAAGGGCAACATCCCATTGCTGACACCTTCCTGTCAGCACCAAGGATCCACGTCAGTGCCTCTGGGCTCTACAAAGGGCACAGAGCCTCACTGCCAGGGCAACACCCAACCCCAGTGTGGGATGGAGCATCTTCTGAGGGACTTCTCCTCTCTCACAAAGCATTGTCCGTGTCTGTGCAGGTCCCTGGTTCCCCAGCTGTGGTCTGGTGGCCCAGGAGGCTCCTGGGCGTGACCTGCAGCTAGTGCACAAGCTCACCACATCTGCATGGTGCTCTCTGTGACATCCAGGTGGCACAAGGACATGGTGGGCCAGGCAAATGCTAGCAGCTGGCAGCACCCCGAGGTCCAAATAATTCAGGGGGTGTGAGTTTTGAAGGGTTAGAGGCAGCCTCTGCTGTGCAGGATTTTTCTCCCCTCAGTTTAGAAAGCGACACCTGTGGGAGGACAAGAGGAATGAGCTGGGCTGGTGTCCCAGGGAGTACAGACAGGAAACTCCCCGGGATGAAATCCCCCTGGTTCCAGGCTGGAGCAAGGAACAAGGAGCTGAGCCAAAGGGAGGGGTGGCAGAGGGAATCGCCCCATTTTACTGGGGTGTCTTGGCTGGGAGACACTGGAGGTCTTGGCCAAGGACACGAGCAGCTGGCCATGCCAGCTTGTGGCTGAGCCATCTCCCACCTCACAGCTCTGCTCAGGGCACAGAGCAGATGCCCCTGTCCCCTGTGCCCCTCGGCAGCCGTGTCCCCCCTGGCCCTGCTGTGGGAAGGGCCAGTTGTCCCCCCTGCAGCAGCCAGCATTCCTGCAGCTCTCCCTGGTGTCCCAGCACCAGCTCCCTCTCCCTGGCTCTGTAAGCACTTACTTGGCTCTTGTTATTGGGTTATTTATAGTGACTCTGCCAAGTGTTTTGGAATCAGGAGGAGGGCACGGAGCTAAACACAATAGCATCACCTCGTGAGAGCTGACATTTAAAACAGGGGATCTCATTACCCAAACCAAGGGAGACGGCTAATGTCAGGAAGAGCCGGTGGCTGTTGGCTCCGTGCTGTGACTCGGGGCTGCTGGCTGTGGCTGCAGCAGGCACAGGAGGCCTTGGCAGCCCGTGGGGACAGCCCAGAGCCTGGGGGAACACCTCCAGCAGCCCCTCAGAGGATACAGCCTGTGCTGCTTTATCCAGGGCTGGCTGGAAACAGCAGCCATGTGAGGGTGGGTGTGTTTCAGACACAGGAAAATGTTCCATCCCGTGTTTGGGTTGTGTGTTCCTGTGGCAGTGAGGCTCCGTGTGCTCTCCCTTTCCCAGAATCCACGATTGCCACCATCATTCCCACCCTCACACCCTTCCACTGACGCCAGGAGGGTCAAACACATTCCTAGACCTGACCACAAGTATTTCCAGCCAGACCTGGTGTAAAGAGCAGCTTCCCAGCCTGCTTTTTCCTCACAGAGGAATTCCAGTGTACAGCTTGTCTGGGCTGTGTGAAATAGTGCAGCTCCCCAGAAGCCCAAGTTAATATTCATGCACCGTGAAGAATTCCAAATACATCCAAGATTTCAAATGCATCCACCTCCCATCAGCCACATCAAACTGTCTTGACAGCTAATGAGGGAGGCACAGCCTCGAAACCAGCAAGTTGTAACTGAATAAATATGATAAACAACCTGTTTCCAGATGGCTTTTTATGTAAAACTATTTATGCAGCGTTGATAGATGGCAAGTTTCATGCCAATAAATCCACGTATTTTAAAACATTTGCCTTCTTAATTGCCCAGTTTACATGTAAAATATGTTTATGTGCATTGCTAAGTCGAAAAGTGGCCTGGGAACAGCTCTGGACTAGGTAAGCACTGCTCCTGTGCTGGCCCGTCTGCCTGGGCTCCTGGGAATGGTGTCACAGGAATGTCACTGGGAAGTCTGGTACCTCACAGGAGCCGGACTCTGATCATAGCAGAATAAGTGTGGTTGTTAAGCTCCTGTCTCTGGCTCAAAGGTGTCTGGGGGGAGTCTGGGCCCTTGAGCGCTGCCAGGGAGATGCAGCTGGGAGGGATCCAGTGCTGGGAGCGAGGCAGTGGGTTTGGGGTGGGTGATGGTGCTGCTGCAGCCTCTGCTTCACGTCCCTAAAATCGTGTCAGGGATGGTTTGGGTTGGAAAGGACTTTAAATATCATCCAATGCCAACCCCTGCCATGGGCAGGGACACCTTCCCCTAGCCCAGGCTGCTCCAAGCCCTGTCCAACCTGGCCTTGGACACTTCCAGGGATGGGGCAGCCACGGCTTCTCTGGGCATCCTGTGCCAGGGCCTCCCCAACCTCACAGGGAAGAATTTCTACCCAATATTTACTCTAAGCCTCTCTCAAAGTGGGCCAGCTGTGTTTTGGGCAGAGGTTGTCATCTGACCACTTTGTGCTGTCCCCTAGAGAGAACTCATCCTGCTTCTCCGTGCTTCACCAAGCTTTCTCCAGAGCCAGCCAAGCCCCTCTTCCATCCCCTCACCCTCTGGAAACACAAACTGAACAGAGGTAATGCAGCAGGAGGCTCTGAACATCCTCCAGCTCTGCTGCTGAGCCTTCATCCTGAACCACTAACACCTCTGCAGATGACAGGGCACCTCCCATGTGGTGCTGGCTGTATCCCAAGGAGCTCTCCGAGGCAGGAGCAGGAGAGACAGAGCCCTGTTAGCCTCTGATGCAATTAGTTCGTGGTGTATCTGCATTCTTATTACTGGCTATTTGCTCTAATGGGCTCAATCATGTACAATATTAACATAAATTGACACTGAGCAGAGTTATTCCTCTGGAAATGTTTGCTCATTTAGGATTGTTGGTCTCAACTCTACAGTATATGGGGTGTTTTATTTAGCCTCTAACTCATTTATTGGCTATTTATAGAAGAGGGCTTTCCTGAGCAGTAAAACCACAGGGCTGTGCACAGAGCAGCTCTGTCCTTCTGACAGGTTTATTTGGGTTTATTTCTCTGCGGGAGAGCTTTGCCTCGCTCTGTTTTCACCTCAGCATTGTCACTGAAGTCATTAACCAAAGTCTGCCCGGTCACTGGTGATGTCCAGGCACCGGGGCCTGGCTGCTCCTTGCGAGGGCAGGACTGGGAAGGAGGTCAGGGCACATTCCAGGGCTCCCCAGCGTGGCTGAGCCGTGTGGGCACCTCTGGCACCGCACAGCTGAACCTGCAGGGCAGAGCTGCTGGGTCCCCTCTGGGAGCAGGGAGCAAACCCTGCGGATCCCTGTGCTGCTGCTCCCTCTTCTCCAGCGTGGAGCAGGAGCCTCCACCACCCCCATGAGCACCACCAATCCCAGAGGGCTCTGACAGCATCAGCCCAGCCTCGCTTCACAGAGAGCGGGAAGGAGTGAGCAGGGAATCACAGAACCACTGAAAATCCTGGGCTGGAAGGGATCATTCACAGGGATCACCCAGTCCCATTCCTGGCCCTGCACAGACACCCCCCAACAACCCCACCCTGGGCACCCCTGGCAGCGCTGCCCAAACGCTCCTGGAGCTCTGGCAGCCTCGGGGCCGTGCCCATTCCCTGGGGAGCCTGGGCAGTGCCCAGCACCCTCTGGGGGAAGAACCTTTCCCTGATATCCAACCTAAACCCCCCTGACACAGCTCCAGCCATTTAGAGACTCCATGCCATCCTCTCAGATTTCTGGGAGAGCTCCAAGGAGTTTTTTAGCTTCAAGAGGAAAGTCTGCACCCAGCCAGGCTCCCAGTAACCCAGGTGCCCTTATCCTGGTGAGAGAGCTGAGTGGGAAATCTCTTGTGCAAGGTGTGTGACACTGAGCTCACTTAAAATGTTTCTTAGGGAAACAGAGCCTTGGCTCTCCAAGCAGCCTTTCCCCCAGCAGAGGTGCTGGGTCTGGATGCAGCGGGGGCCACATTCTGACAGAGTGCCCTGTCAGCGGCATTAGAACCCCTCCCGAATTTTTCACAGAGCTACAGGTTCAAACAAAACCATCATAAAGGAAGATTGGGTTTGATGAGGCTCAAAAGCACAGGAAAATAATGTTGGGAATAAATAATAAAATAATTTAGGCATTGTCAAAATGTCTCATTTTGACTTTGAGGCAGTTTTTTTTGTCGCTGAGGCAAGAAAGGCTTTGGTTTCCAAACATGTTTCATTTTGGACTAACCAATAGGCAAAGAAAGAAGAAATGTCAAATGTCATCTTCCTCTGGAGTTCATGAAGATGGGACATATGACAGCCCAGGACTCGACTTTGCTGTGCAAAAAAACCCCCATGGTTTGCAAAAATAGCCTGCTCGGGGAAAAAAAAGAAAGAAAAAAATATATATGAATAAAAAGAAGACAAAAATCTTGACTTTTCTTATTTGGCCAGGATGCTGGTTTTGCTTTTCTAAAATATGAAAACTTGAAGACTTTTTTACCAGAAGAGAAAACCCTTCCTTGTTTCTGCTCCAGTTATCGCCGTGATGGGCATTTTTAGATAAGATTTTGATGGGAGAAGGGGGTGGAGAGAAGTCCAGGACTTTCTGTGATAACTTGCACATTCTGTGCAGCTCTTGACTGACACTCTGCATTAAAAACCTTGAAAATCGGGGGTTTTGGGACAGCCACATTTGCCTGGGCCTAAACAGCACACGGAGCTCAGGAGGAAGCCCACGGAGAAGGGGACAAGATGCTCACACAGAGCACCCATCAGAGCTCCAGTGGAGACTGGGCTAAACTGGGACTGACACAGCACAGGAAATGCAGCCTCACTTCATCCCAGCTCCCTGAGGAAGGAAACTGCTCCTTCAGCACCAAAGCACCTCATCCCCCACTCCAGCCCCATTTCCAGAGGGTCCCAGGAGGCCAGGCCAAAGGAGGAGGGTGGAAAGGACAGCCCAGCCAACACCACAGGCTCAGCTACACATCCTCCTGTCTCCTTTTCCACCCCACATTTCAGTGACATTTGAGAGTCCTCTCAGATTTTAAAACACATGGATTTTGACATTTTATTACTCGCCTGTCTCAGTTTTATGGTTATGAGGATGGGTGAAAAATTAAGGTTCCTGGAGGCTCCGGAGAAAACCTCTATTTATCCAAAGGGCATGAAAAAAATGGCTGCATCCCTGTGGGTGACAGGAGGAAATTTAGGATCGTTCCAGGCTCTCAGATGCTTTGCAGAATGAGCATTCCAGTGTCAGCAGCTCAGCCCCAAGTCCTTCCTGCCAACACTCACTCTCATTTCATCCCTCTGTCCCCAGAGCCCAGGACACCCATCTGGGCTGTGGGCACAAGGAGATACCCAAATTCCTGTGAGAAAGACACTGAGGGGCTGGAGGGTGTCCAGGGAAGGGAATGGAGCTGGGGAAGGGGCTGGAGCCCCAGGAGCGGCTGAGGGAGCTGGGAAAGGGGCTCAGCCTGGAGAAAAGGAGGCTCAGGGGGGCCCTTGTGGCTCTGCACAACTCCCTGACAGGAGGGAGCAGCCAGGGGGGATCGGGCTGTGCCCCCACAAAGGACAGGAGGAGAGGGAACAGCCTCAGGTTGCACCAGAGAAAGTTTAGATTGGATATTAGGGAAAATTTCTTCATGGAAAGGGTTGTCCAGCCTTGGCACAGGGCTGTGGGGGAGTCTCCATCCCTGCAGGGATTTAAAAGCTGCGTGGCACTTGGGGACATGGGTTAGCAGGGCTCTTGTGAGGAGGAGATGTGCCTGCCAGGCTGCGTGTGCAGGGTCGGCTGCTCCGCCACGGCCACCTCTCAGCACAGCTGTGGGCCCAACACACCTGCAGACCTGGGGTGAACCTTCTTCTTCTCTCAAGAAAGTCCCTGCTTTCTGGGAAGCATCTGGAAAAACAGCTCTGTGGGAATGCCAGCGTTCCAGGCCAGCTCTGTGGCTCGTGGGAGTCCACGAGGTCGCCTTTCAGGGTGGGCTCTCTGCCAAGACAGGGCTTCTTACAGGGCACTCTGGAACTGCTGTAGCAGGAGAAATGGAGTGGGGGGGCAGGGGGAGGAGGAGGGGAAAGAAGAGATTTTGGTTGGAATTTTCCTGGTGAAGAAAAGGCTTTTATGTGATGTGTCCTAGAAGGGCCCAAAAGGACCCCGTGCCAGGCCTCACCACCCTCACAGAGAAGAAGTCCCAGCCACTGGATGAGGAAAGACTCCTGATGAGGGGGAAACCCCAAATGTGCTTCTCCAAGGCACCTTCTATCTGTCTGAACCTGAGTTTCTGTGGAAATGGTTGGAAACACCCCATGGCCTGGAGCAGATCATCTCCTGATTGCTGGTGGTGTTCCCACTGGAAAACCGCTGCTGCCCAGGCTGCAGCCTGGGTCCCAGGAGGGATTCCTGGGTTCCACGGCGCTGTGTGACAGCACATGCAGCAAGGAGTCTTTAGGACAAGCCCTGTGCCTCCAGGCCTTGAGATGCCCATGGAGTCCAGAAGCATTTAGGGTGGGAAAGCCCTCCAAGATCACCAATTCCAGCCCTCAGCCCAGCACTGCCAAGCCCACCACTAAACCCTGTCCCCAAGTGCCACATCCACGTGTTCTTTGAACACTTCCAAGGACAGTGATTCCACCACTGGGGAGCCTGTTCCAATGCCTGACCACCATTCCAATAAAGAAATTTTCCCTACTATCCAGCCTGTTCCTGTGCTCTGCCCACCCCCACCCCGGCCTCTCCCACCACCCCATCCTGAGCCAGGGACCACAGGTTTTCCTGAGAGCCTCCCCCAATGGCTTTCAAGCTTCCTCTGTGTATTTCCTATGAAACAGGATAATAAATAAATAATGCATTTCTTTGGAAGGAGCACTAAGACTGAAAGCAAACAAAGGGGAAAAGCCAAAGCAAACAAACCCTCCATTATTTAAAAAAATTGCCTGAAGAGACAAAACGTTTCATTTTGGCTGGAGCATTTTTCTACTGAGAGTAAGAAAAGCAATGAACAAACAAACAACAGCGAGAGCAAAGCGAGCTTCCCCAGCCTGTTGCTATATTACATACATTCATTTTCTTTTTTAGTGTTTTCACTTCAAAACACAGAGGAGGACGATGCAAACCCCTTTTGCCTTGTGTCATCTGCCTTGCTCAGACTCAGCTGTGTGGCCAGAGCTCAGGGTCCCTGTGGCCAGGAGGGCAAGGGGAGGTTTGGAGGGGAATGGAGAGGCCCAAGGCAGCTCCTTCATGGAGCTTCTCCCTCCTCCCCTCCCTTCTGGGCGTTGTGGGATTTTCCACCTGGGGCAGCACAGGGCAGAGCCTCTGAATTCAGCTTTACTGCTGCATGTGTTTGCTGGTGGCCCGAATTTTAGCTCCCAAAATCTTCCTGAATAGGAATCACCCGGAACAAACCCCGGCACTGGAGCCTCTCTCCCCTTCTGGGGTGCTCCAGCTCAGGTTTGGAGCCTCCTGCTTGTCTAGGGGACACCCAACACAACTCCTGCTGCTCCTGCCAGCCCTTGCCCAAGCTCACACGCTCTGTGTACAACTCTCTTCCCTTTCAATCCTGCCAGAATCCCATTAGCTACAACATTTTGACAATCCCTAGGCCACGCTGGGGCTTTGCTCGACGTTCCTTCCCCATCCTCCCCAGCTCCCTGGCACGGTGTCCAATTAGTGGGAACAGCTCGGAGCTTCCGTGCTCTCCATTGTTTCCCGGCGCATGGCGGCACCTGGGAAGTGCCCCAAATTTCCCCAGAGGATTTTTAATTATTGCTGCTGGAATTCATTCTCCTTCCCCTCCTCAAAGGCTCCCTCACCCCTCATCCGTGTTTTCCTCTGAGGTACCACCAGCACTGCTCGTCCCAATTAAACGCAGCTCTCGTAATCACTTGTGGGGGATGAAGCACAAAAATTGTTCCCCCCACCCCCTATTTTTGTGTTTGTCTGCTCTGAAGAACCACTTGTGGATTCTGGCTTGTATTCCCAGCTTCTGTAATTATGGGAACTGTCATCATCGAGCAGAGAAAAGGGCCTGGAAAATTAGAAACACTTGGAATTTGGTTTGTAATATTTCAGTAAGAGCCTGAACCCAAGTTATCCAAGGCGTGTAAAAATGGCCGTGGGAGCAGGCACAGGTACAAAAGGTGTCCTGCTGGGTGTGATTTAGGTGCAGACCTATAGCTAAACCCCAAAATGGAGAGGTTCCGTTTCCCTATTCCAGGCAGAGATTAATAACAAGGGAAAATGGACTCAGGCTGATCCAGGGGAGGCTCAGGCTGGACAAAAGGAGAACTTTCTCATTGCTGAGTTTCCCATTTTCTCAATTCCTGATATTCTTCCAGCAAAACAGAGCATCTCACCCACCCTCCCATCTGCACTATGGACAAATGACAGATCTTTCCTTTGGTGAATACACTGGAAAATGGACACCACTCCTGTGCCACTTCCCACCAGATTATCTCAGGGTCAGAGGAAGAACATATCATTTTAATCCAATTTGTTTCTTGGGGTCCATTGACTCCTTTAACACCTTTTCCTCCAGTTAAGCCAAGGCTTAAATTTAAAAACTCTCCAGAAATTAAACAAAACAACAACTCTGTGGTCACAACAGGCTTTGCTGTGAAAGCCTGCTAATGAAACCTGCTGCTGTTTCCAAAGCATCTCATCTGGGAAATCCCCAGATTACATTTTCCAATTTATTTTTCCTTTTAATCCTCCCTACCTTTTCCTGGCTGAAATTCCTGCAGCTGTTTCAAGGCATTCTTGAATATTTGCTGCTATTTACTCCTTCCTCTCTGAAGTGAATTTGAAGCCAGTGCATGGTATGGAACAGCACAAGGAAACCATATGGCAGCAGCCCCTGGTTGTCAGGAATTTGGATGGAGATAAGGAGCTGGAGGGGGCAGAGAGAGATCTGAGGGGAATCTTGGCACTGCAGAGGTGACTGTGCAGAAACTGCCCTTGGCACTCTGAAAAACTGCATTAAAAGTGGCCTTGTCCTGTACAGGAATAGGAAAGCTCCAATGAGATCCAGAAGAATTGTCACAGACCTGGAAATGGGAAAAGATTGGAAACCAGTGGGCATCAGCCCTGCAGAGGGGAGGCTGTGGAGATCCCATCCTGGGGAAGGGAACAGCTGCTGGAGGAGTGTTCTAGTTTGAAAACAAACCAGTGAGAGACTCCAGGTCAGAACTACAATTTAACAGGAAAATTAAAATAAATGCAATAGCCCAGAAACACGGCCAGAGCCAGGACACAGCCTGACACCCTGTGGGGCAGGGAGGGGGTCGCAGTCCCATTAAATGGTGGCTGCAGTCCTGTTGCAGTGACAGATGTGGCTCTGTGGGAGCGCTGATCCTGTAGAAGGGTCTGGTGTTCCTCAGAAGATCCAGGGGTGGTTCTGGAGCTCTTCTCCTCTGGGAATCCGGTAGGGCAGGGCTGCCTGTGCTGTTCCAAAGCTCAGATTCCATCCAGGTGGGAACGCTCGGTTCCTCCCCCTGGGCGGAGCATCTCCCACTGGGATGATGGAATTTTCTGAGCCATGCAGTGAGGCTTGGTGGCCCGTGGACAGAAGATGTCCCCCGGAGGGAGTTATCAGGGATGTGTCATGGCAGAGATAAAGAACCCTGCCCCACCTGGTTTAACAGCTGGTGACAGAATCCATACTTTTGGTTACATCTTACTCTGTGACCTGAGACAAGGAGGGACAGAGTGAGCTGTCCCAAAGTGCCTTTTGGAGGTGGAAAGGGAGCTGGACGTGACCAGTTTTGTCCCCAAACAGCCCTTCCCCTCCTACCCCCCATTGCTACGAGGCCATGCTCCCTCTCCTGCTTCTTCCCCCTCGTTTTGCAGCTGCTTCCCTCCCTCTTCTCCTTCTTCCACTCTCTTTGCTTATCCTTTTTCTTTTCATTCTCTTCCTTCCTGCTGCCTGGGTTTTATATGTGACTTTTAAAAATGGGCCCTGGCTGTAAAATTCACCGTATGGATTATCCATTTCTCAACAGAGTGCTCCTGGCATTGTGTGGGGAGAGAATCCAGGAAGGAATATATAAAATACATAATACACATAATAAATATAACTGTGATTGAGCAAACAGCACAATCACTTCCTTCAGAGAGTTCCGCACAGCTCACTGAGGAAAAACAGAGCCCAGACACTGAATCATAAACCTCCAGCTTAATTATGGACACAGGGGGTTGGAATTCCAGTGCTGGTGTTGGTGCTGCACGGCTCCTGCCTGGGTGTCTGATGGAGCACTGAGCTGAGTAATTCCTCAGCAATACTCCATTTAGGAAAAGGAGCAGCAAGAACCATTAGCAATTTGAGTGTGTCAGGGAAACTGGGCATTTCATCCAGGGGAGGGAGGGGGGGAATCAGTCAAAGTGTTTTCATCAATGAGGGAAGAAAAATGGGCTGAATGAGAAGAGAAATAGTAGGGGCTTGGAGGCAGAGAGAAGGCAGGAGGAAAAGATGGAATTGAAATCTTCCTTCTTGTGAGAGGGACAGGGAGGAGGGAGGGGGGAAAGGGTGGCAGCAATTTGGTGGAAATTGCATGAGCTGGCTTGTTTTTAGAACAACAACCTTTTAAAATTGAGTTTAAAATATATTGCTTAATTTAAATATGTCTCATAAAACTGAAAGAAGGAGGAATTTCTTCACGGGAAGGGTGGGCAGGGGGTCCTTCCCCTGGTTTTAGGAGCTGCACAGCAGTTTTGTTTTCCCCACAGACCCTCCCAGCATCTGAAGCTGTCACAGTGCAGTGTACTTGTGGGTTTTTACCTCATTATATATCTGACACAAAAGCACAGCCCCTGGTCAGCAGTGAAGCTTAACCAGGAGCCAAATAATGATGTCCCTGCTCCAAAGCAATTGTATTTGTGAGCAGATCCGACCTGAGACAGGAGAGGAGGGGAAGGAAAGAGAGATGGGGAGACTCTGTGAGTGCCATGACATCTCCAAAGGGCAGCGCTGGCATCCCAGGGAGCCAGCCCTGGCAGAGGGGAGCTCGGGAGCATCCCAGCACTGCTCTGGCACAGCTGGGGGAGGACTGGGGGAGGTTTTCCAAGAGAACACCCAGGCACTCCCTTGCAACCCTTCTCTTGGGGTGATCCAGCTGCAGCTCCATCCTGCCCCATCCCTTGCAGCCACGTTACCCATTGGGTTCTGGGGAAATATTTCCAGCAAATTACAGGAATTGAGGCCACTCTCCTCGCAGGGACCCCAGGGACCTCCTTTTTCTCCTCTCTGAGCTCAGCTTGGGCCATGCCCTGTGCCAGAGCTGTCGTGGGCAGAAGGCTGGGAAAGCACAGGAAAGGTGTTAGGGAATTCTCTGGGTCCTGGAGCAGCTGAACCTCCTGCTGGCAGCTCATCCCCTGGACTCAGCCCCTTTCTCTGTAGCTTGGCCCCTGTTTTCATACACAGAAACCTGAATTCTGTGCCCTGGCCTCTCCCACCCCTCAGTTGGAAGAGCATTTCCTCTCAAACCTCAGCTGTGTGATGTCTCCCCCCATTCCCCCTTTGATCCTGCTGGCTCCCTGTTTCTGTTCCTGACACAGGAGCACATTTAGCAGCTCAGGAGGGGCTAATGGGCAGGTTTCTCCATCATTCTCAGAACCATTAGTGCTCACATCTTCCCTCTCAGTAGGGCACATTTGTGTGTTTAATTTAAGAAGGTTATCTGTCAAAAATGATATCTCAAGGTAGCACTGAGCTGGATAAATATGTCAGAAACAATAGCTCCTGCTGAGAGGAAAAAGTGTTCCAAAAATTCATCCTTTGGAGGATCTCAAGACTGAGAAAATCAGTCCAGACTGGCACCTCTGTCTCAGAGCCACTCCCTGCTGCCCTCCGTCCCCTCTGGCAGTGTGACTCCGAGGGGCACAGAGCAGCCTGGGGCTCCTGCAGCTCCGACAGGGAGCAGCGCCTGGGGCAGGGCAGCCAGGATTCCTCTTGGCACACGGACTCAGCTCTGGTGGGAAATGCTCAGAGGAAATGGGATTTACACACAGAAAGTGTCGGGGTTGGCTTTAAAACCCGGGGGTTGTGTCCTGGCAGTGATGTTTGCTATCAAAGGAGCCCAGAGCTGTGTGAGCACCTCTGACAGATACAGGGGCAGGTGGAGATATCACTCCAGTCACCAAGTGCACTGGAGATCAGGGAATCACAGAATGTCCTGAGCTGGGAGGGACCCACAGGATCACCCAGTCCCACCCCTGGCCCTGCCCAGACCCCCCAACACCCCCACCCTGGGCACCCCTGGCAGCGCTGCCCAAACGCTCCCGGGGCTCTGGCAGCCTCGGGGCCGTGCCCATTCCCTGGGGAGCCTGGGCAGTGCCCAGCACCCTCTGGGGGAAGAACCTTTCCTGATCTCCAGCCTGAACCCCTTGGACACAGCTCCAGCCATTCCCTGGGTGCTGTCCCTGTCACAGGGAGCAGAGATTGCTCTGCTGCCCCTCATGAGGATGTTGAAGACCACAGTGAGGTCTCTCCTTAGTCTCCTCTTCTCCAGGCTGAACAAACCATGTGCTCCTCAAAACGTTTCCCCTCCAGACCCTTCCCTACCCTTGTGGCCTCATTTGGATGCTTTCTAACAGCTTAATGTCTTTTTTTATATTGTTCTGCCCTTGGAGGTGTTCTGGGCCAGATTTGTGCCCAGCCAAGACTGTTGTCTACTGGCCCAATGTCTTCTGAGCCATAAAAAGCCAAACATTAAATCAGATGGACTCGTCCCAAAGACAGAAACCAGGAATTGTGGCTGTCCCATGGCCATAGACAGGCTGGAGTCACAGAAAGGCTCCCCC
>VWZW01004140.1:175320-187082 GCA_013397115.1 Edolisoma coerulescens
CCCCAGTAACTGACCCTGGCAGAGCTGGTTTGCAGTGGTGCAAGCCTGTGCTTTCCAGTAGCCATCCCACCAGCTGGTTCACTGCATCCAGCTGCAGTCATTCCATCCAGCTGCATCCATTCCATCCCTCTGCATCCATCCCATCCCTCTGCATCCATCCCATCCCTCTGCATCTGTTCCGTCCCTCTGCATCCATTCCATCCATCTGCAGTCATCACATCCCTCTGCATCCATCCCATCCCTCTTCATCCATCCCATCCCTCTGCATCCACTCCATCCCTCTGCTCTGGGTTGCCTCAGCCCCTGAAGCTGTGTGGGTCCCACCTGCGCTGCACCCAGCATAAGGTGGGTGCAGGCTCTGGAACTCCTCTGGATCCCCAGATGTCACTGCAACAGGAAAAACCAGCCCCGGGTGGCAGAGAGCTCTTCTGAATGAGGAAACAGCAAGGAGTGCACGGAAATCTCTGCCATACATGTGAAAACATTCATCTCTAAAGCTGGCAAGAGAAGGGGGCACGTCCTCCGCTTTAATCCCCCACTAAGACAGTGGAATTAAATACCTCCACAGCAAATAAAGTCAGGGACAACGAGACTGGCAGAGATGCAGCAGCCCCTCCTGGTTCCCAGGGCAGAGCACGACCCCTGTAACCAGTGCTGAGCAGTGAATCCCACCCTGGGGAGAGCAGGAGCAGCCCCAGGCCCAGCACAGACAAAGCCAGTTCGGCTTTTGAAGATGAATCCCTTCATCCCAGAGGTCGGCAGGCTAATGACAAGAAATATCAGAGTGAAAGGAGGCGATGGCTTCCATCAGGTAAGTGATTAAAGTCGGGCTTTGAAGCGCCCAAAGGTCCCCTCTGCTGCTGTCAAAAATGGAGAGGAAAAAAGCCAGCCCTGGGTAAGGCTGAGGTCTTCAAAGCATTCCCAGCTGCTCGGGAGCTCGGCAGCTCCTCTGCTCAGCAGGTGCCAGGACAACCCAACACAAAGCAGGGACAGGGACATTCACCCCCCTGAAGGAGGCTCCTGGGAGGGGCAGAAATGGTCTGTGTGTCCCTGCCTTCCCTGCCCCCGGAGCTCAGAGCCCACGTTGCACTGGTGGTAAATGCTGGATTTGGAGGATCTAGCACCAGATAAAAGGTGCTGTAGGTACAGGAGGAAAGGCACCACTGGCTTTTCCCAGCAGATCAGGTTCACTCACAGGGCAGTTCTGTGCTGCTTTATCCCAGCCCAGCTACTTGTCTGCAGCAGTGTCCCCTCAGTGTGGTCACTGCCTGTCCTTCTGGTGCCACACAACGGCTGATGTTATCTTCCAGCTCTGCAGGAGGGTGGCCAGGTGCTGATAACAGCCTGGCACGGAGCTGCAGCTGCAGGAGCACACTCAGGTTTGGATTCCATGGATGTGGAGAGAGGCTCATCCCATTGCAGCCACTGCAGGGCTCAGGAGGGGAACAGCCTGCTCCTGGCAGGACCACTGATGGGGAGGGTGAAAATGTCCTCCAGTGCTGTCAGAATCTTGCTTACTCCAGTGGGAGCTGGGATGACCAGTTGGGATCAGTTTCCCATGAAGAGGCAGGGCTTGCATCTTTATTTTCCAGAAGTGAAATAGCACTAATGTGGAAAAATGTGGTTTTTCTGCCCCTGCACGTCCCTGTCCTCTCAGAGAGAGAGCTCGGTCTGATTTGGGGGCTGCCACAGGAAGGGTTTGTTGGTTCCAGTGCAGTGCAGCTGCTGGAAGGGAGCTTCATTTACTGCTGTAGCTCGCTGGCAGCTGATGGAGAACTCCCAGATTTTACTGCTGGCGAGACTTGCTGTAAATTTATGGGTTTTGCTATAAAATTCACATCTGCCAGGAACGCACAGCACAGGAAAGCCGTGTCAGCACACAAACAGAATGGAAGTCATGAAATAATCAGGGCTTCTAACAACAGTTTTGGAAGCAGGAGATGGATTGGGGTCTGTCAGAGCCTGTCAAACCCAAAGGGATTCAAATAATTCTGAGCTACGAGGGGCTGGCTCAGTCTGGGGCCGCTGCAATAGAAACGGCAACGATAATCTGGGCTGAAGGAAACCCTCGGCCAGCCCAAACCTTCTCCATGCCCTCAGTTTCTTGCTGAATGTCACAGGGAGAAGTTCTTCCATGGCTCCAAACCTTGTGAATTCTGCACACAGAAATAAAAGCCCTAAATAATAATGAAAAATAAAGCACTTCCCTGACAGGACCATGGGCAGGGATGAGCTGTTTGGGAAGTGTTTATGGATTTCCAGCTGCATGAGCACCCTGGGCTAGAGGAAGGTGTCACTGCCCATGGAAAGGGGTGGAATGAGATGGGCTTTAAGGTCCATTCCACCCCAAACTATTCCATGTTTCTATGATATAAAACTCCAGGTGCTTCTGTTGCTTTAGCTGCATTTCTTCGTGACCCAAAGTTTCTCAGAGCAGCAAAAAAAAGGGAGCTGGCTGCAAAGACTTGCAGAAAAAGCTGGCTGAGCAGGCAAGCAAATGCTGGATTAAGCCTAATATGAATAAATTCACACGGTGCATGTGCATGTGGATAAATGGGATGCTAATCAGCAATTCTGTATTTCTAATATTGGGCTCTGTGCATGCAGGGTGGGGATCTCGAGGCTCTGTGAAAAATTCTGAAATGGTCAAAAAAAAAAAAAAAAGCGAAGGAAACGGTGGGAATTATTAGGGAATGAAAGAGAGAACATCTATTCTGGTGCTTTCTGCCACTGCATAAATTCACGGCTTCCCAGCGTCTCAAGAGCTGGGCACAGCCTGGGCCTTCTGTCTGGAAAAGAGCAAAGTGGGAATGAAAGATGTCCAGGGGAAAGCAGCAAAAGTCATCAGAGGTATGAAACAGCTCCCGGGTGAGAAGCAGCCAAACAGATTAGGACCTTTCAGGATGGGAAACAGAAAATTGGAACAGAGAGGCACAGGAGATGGAATGAGACACAAAGGCAGGAGGGAGGAAATGAGTCATTGTGGTCTATTCTAATGCAAGAATTCGGGACCCTGAAGTGAAATCAGTAATTGGAAGGTTCAAACCAGGCCTCAGGAGGCCCTTTTCAAACACCCCAGAGCTCACCTGGGGATCTTCTCCCTGCAGGAACCTGCAGAGAAGAAATTCTAGATGGGTTCAAAAAGCAGCTGGGCAAGTTCACAGAAGAATAATCCATTGAAGGCCTTTAAATTCAACAAAAAGCTGAGTCTGTGGCTCAGGGAGAGCACAGGCTGCATGTTCCAGGCTCTTGGGACAGGGATCAAAGGAGGCATCCCTGCAGATGCTCCCTGCACTCACTGGCAGAGGCAGACACAGCTCCCGGGATTTTTGCTCCCATCTAACACAGCTGAGCTTGACTGAGACAGCCCAGGAGCACTCTCTGATGTCTGAAAGCACTTTAACACAGATTTCTCTCCTTGTGCTCAGGTCTCAGACTTGCAAACATCCTCTGCTGTGCTCTCGGCAGCGATGTGGGCACGAGCAAGGATGGAGGTTTGGGGTGAAGAAGGGCAGGGAAGGTGGGGCACAGCCCTGGCTGCGGGGCAGCATCTCCCCTGCTGCTTCCCAAAAACTTCTCCAGCCACCACAGGCAGCACCTCAGCCATCCTTTGGCCTTCTGAGCTGTAACAAAAGCTCGTGGCTGGAGACAGGCAGTGGACACCCAAGTGTGGCAGGGGTTTGTGGTGCAGGGTGACGGGGTCCTGGTTTCTCCCTGAAGAAACCCAGCCTCAGCGGGGTGTTTTACATCCCCACGGGGTGAGGGGGGAGCAGGAGAAGGGGAGAGATGGGAAGCGATAATTCACTGAAATACATGCTTTAATCAAAGCCTGTAAATTACCCTAAGTGATGTTTTAACGAGACACAATTGCCGGAGCTGAGCAACATTTTTGTCATTACTCTGCGGTGCAGTTTTGTTTTTATTTAACAGGCAAAACATAGGACAGGACTCAATTTACAGGGTTTTAGCCATGGTAGATGAATTTTTATGGGATAAATTCACACTCCAGCTTTGCTATCAGGTTGCAATACGAGGAACTGGGCCTTTTTATTATTATTAGACCAGGCTGTCAAAAGCAGTTATACTGCTCTCCTAAAACTAGATGCAAAATCACTTGCCTCTGTGCAGCATCAATAAAAATGGGGCTTCTCTTACTGCCAGAATTCCTTTTTTTTTTTTTATTCATGTCGGGAAAGTGGGATCACAGTCTCAGCTCCTTCTTCTTCCACCCAAACAAAGTCACTCCTACAGAGGCTCTTCAGGCAGAGCAAACTGGGGCTGGCTTTGCACAGAACCTGAGGAACCACAGAAATGGGGGTTGCTGGAGCTCTCTGGCCCAAGATCCTTCTCAAAGTAGGATTAGAATCAACACTGGACCAGCTCAGCCACGACTGAACCCAGCTGAGCCTTAAAAACCTCCATGGACAGTGATCCCGTGGCCTCTCCAGGCTTTGTCCCAGTGCTGCACTCTCCTCACAGTAAAACACGAGTGGAAGTGTGAAAGAGAAATGGGGAGAAAAAATGTCAGCATCTTCTAATTAATATTTCTGCTCTTCCTAACACCTTTCCTGGAGCCAAAACCAACTGCAGAGGGTTGCTGGGCTTGAACTGTGAGCAGAAGAAATGGATGTTGTTGTGTCAGCCAGCAAGTGGAGGGAAGGTGCCTGAGGCAGTTGGAGAGGTCTGAATCACCAGGCAAGCTGGGGTTACTGAGTGGGACATCAAACCTGCCCCAGAGAATTTCCAGCAGCAGAAACTTGGTCTGTGCAGGGCAGCACAGGAGCCGAGCTCAGAAAACAAAGCTCATGGTCAGTGCAAACGTTTCCACCTCCCTGCCTGCACAGAGAGCAGCCCCAGAGCAAGAAAAACATCCTGAAATCCACGTTAAAGGCCAGTGCTGGCTGGCTCTAGAGTGAACAGCACCGAAGCTGATCCGTCTTGTTCCCTTACACAAAATTTGCTGTGACCTGAGACTCAGAATGGGGTGGGCTGGAAGGGACCTTAAAGTCCCATGGGCAGGGGCACCTTCCACTGTCACAGGCTGCTCCAAGCCCCTTCCAGCCTGGCCTTGGACACTTCCAGGGATCCAGGGGCAGCCACAGCTTCTCTGGACACCCTGTGCCAGGGCCTGCCCACCCTCACAGGGAAGAATTCCTTCCCAATATCCCATCTTCTTCAGCCTGAGGCCATTCCCCTTGTCCTGTCACTCCGTGCCACTCCATCTACCCAGTCAGAGTCATTATCATTAATCAAATTAGGTGTAAGAAGCTAAGTAAAAATCTGCATAGTAATTTATGCAGATTGCTGTGTAAGCTCTTAAAATGCTGGGCTGAGGAAAAAACCAAACCAAACAACACAAAAACAAAATAAAAGCGGCAGCTTTCTTTGCTCTAATTAAATCCATCCTGCTCTGCCTGCAGGTGCACAGACCCTCCCGTTCATCTCTTTCTCTGATCAGACTCTGTGCAAAATGACAAGTTAATAACTTGAATAACAGCAGTTCAACAGGAACAGCCTGATTACAAATCTTGATAGAAAGAGGTATTGTTGCAGGAGTGGTTTCTGTTTAAAATGCAGTAAATCAGATGTCTCTGAAGGGAGGAAAGTGCAGTTTAAAAACTTATTTAAATGAAGGAATGGTAAATAGGAGAGGCAGCACCCATTTCTCTTATTATATGGGTACAATCCAGCAACAGAAAAACCTCAGCAGAGGAGCTGCTTCAATTTACTGTTATCAGAGGGGATTAGAGCTGAAGATCCCCGATAACCACAAGAGCTTTCCTGTGTTATTAACTGGGCTTGGCGATATTTTTCCTCCTTTAGAACACAAATGAAAAACCTCCTCATTTGCAATGCACATTGGATATTTCCTGCTTTAATGCAGCATTTCTCCCCTGCAGTATCAGCAGGAACTTCTGTGCTGCTCAGGAGCCGAGTCCCACTGGGCTCAGGCTGCTCCACGCTGTGAGAAGCCAGGCAGTGAGGAGCTCTTCCCCTGGTCCAGTGCCTGACTCAGACCCCAAAGCCACAGGATGTGGCCCTGACATGCCCAAATTCACTCCCAGCCTGGAGCAAGGGGAAGAAATCTCTCTGCTCTGTGATGGAGTTAAGGGGATGGAGCAGCCTCTCCTTGGCCAGCAACGCTTTAAGCTGTAGAACAACAGAATTATTTGGGTTTGGACCTTAAAAATCATCTCATTCCAGGCCTGCCACGGGCAGGAATAGCTGCTTTTATAGGATGGCAGCTCCCTAGCCATGAGAAATGCTCCAAGGGGCCCTGTTGCAGCAGGAGCAAGGAGGTCCCGTGCCAGGGCAGCAGAGCCCTCCCACCCTGCTCCAGCTCCAGGAGCAGCTTCTGGGGTTGAAGCTGCTGCCCAAAGGTCCAGCCCTGCCCACCACTGCTGCCACCAGCCCCAGGGCCCTTCCTGCCACTGCAGCCCCTTCCCCAAGCCCTGTGGTCACCTCTGGAGTGCCTTGGATGGGTCTCACCCTTGTATTCAGTGGCAGCTCTCGGGAGCCTGTGGATCTCCATCCTGGAGCACCACAAAGCTGCTCCCATTGCACTGCTCCGTGGTTATTGCTTTATTTCCAAGGTGACCATGAGGAAAACCTGCACGAAGAGCAGAGACCTTCATTGCCAGCCTTTAAAGCTCCAAAAGAAGCGAGACCCACAGAGTATAGCTAAAATATTCCTTTTTCTCTGCCTCGCACAGCCTGGATTGTCCCTTATCCCAAACCTTTCCTGTGAAGGGAAGAGCACAGACCTCGCTCACCCTTTACTAAACCCTTTGTCTTTGACAGGACTCTCCTGGCTACCCTGACATGGAAAAAGCCATGGAAATCTGGTCACAAGCTCTGCACCTCAGAGAAGCATTAACTTTATGTAAGAGAGCAAGAAAGAGCCACGCCAGCCTTCCCACTGCTCCACAGAACCTTGAAAGTTTTCCACAGGTCTGGAAAAAGCCCTTTCCTTTATCCTTTCTTGGCCATTCAGATGGAAAAGCTGAAACACCTGAGGGTGGTTCCCTGAGTAAGAGGAGAGCAAAGGAAGGGACTGACAGAAGAGGCAGAATTTCGTGTTTTAAAGATGAAAACAGAGAATCACAGAATCCTGGGATGGTTTGGGTTTAGAGGACCTTAAAGACCATCTCACTGCAACCTCCTGCCATGGGCAGGGACGTGTTCCACTAGACTGGGGCGCTCAGAGCCCCATCCAGCCCGGCCTTGGACACTTGCAGAAGGAGTTCAGCAGCTGTTTGGCACAGGAGAGGGGGGATTAATGGCTAATCAGCTCCCAAAAAGGTCAGAGCACAACTGCTGCCCACGCAGCCACGGTCTGGCAGAGGGCACACACCCAGAGCCACAGGCCAGAGAAAGTTTGGGACAGAGATGATGAAGACAGGGGTGGACAAGGAGCTGGAAGGATTCCTCCCTGCCTAACCCACCCCAGCACTAGCCCTGGCATGTGCTGTGGCTACAATGTGCAGGTGACCCAACCACCCTGAGGTCAGTGGGCTGAGAAGCCCAACATGGGGCTTGGAGAGGAGGGAGGATGGGGCAGGAGGGGGTGAACAGAGAACCACCCCCTCCAGGAGCCTCCTGGACGCTGCAAATGAGCAGAAACAGATCCCCGGGGAGGCAAAAAAAGGCTGGGTCAGCCTCACTCAAGGCTCTGTTAAACAGCTCCTTCCCAGGATGCTTCCCCAAGGAACATCCTCTGTCCTCAGAGCAAGCACAGGTTCCTAATTAATTAAGAGCTAATCAAGAGTGCAGGAGCAGGACGTGTGTGGAGGTAGCAGCCCAGGGAGGCCATGCAGGGCTGCTGGGGGAGGGCTTGCTCCAAAGCCAACTTAATTTAGGAGCTGTGCAGCAGAACAGTGGCATAAACAGGAGCTGGACATGAACAATTAGCAGGAGCTCATTCCAGCAAAATGCAAAATACAGAATTTTTTTTTATCCCTTTTATGTCTCCATCTCTATTCCCACAGCAGCTCTATTAAAATGATGATGATTTACTACAGAACGTGGTGTTAAACAATGCAGTTTGCTGGAAGGCTCTTGCTCTGCTCCTGTGGCTGGGGTCTGGCATTTAGGGATGTGCCTGGCTCTGTCCTGAGCTGGGTTTGTGGCATGTCTGTACCTCCCCATGGTGAACAGCCAGCCCCAGGTCACACATGGCACTGGAGCAGGGTGCTACTCTGCCATTTCCACTTGTTTTCAGATGATTTTTCTCACTGTGGCAAATAAATCTTTCCATGGGAGTGAGTGGAGGGGCTGATGAGGCTGTGCTGCAGCCCACGTCCCTCCCCAGGTAACGAGTCCTGGCAGCGTGTTCATAAGAAGATTCATAAAAGCCTCTGGTGCTGGATCCACGGGGTTGTGCATTGTCTGAGCTTCATTTTTCTCGTGTAACTGAAGTTGTCATTTTGGGATTATCAGGGAAAGCCAACATTTCACAGAGAATCCAACACTCGGGGATGACAGATGGCAATGGAAGGAGACCCAGCAGCCAGACACCAGCTCCCTCAGACCCCATCCAGGGCACAGCCACCCAGGCTTGGAGACACAAACTGCACAGTTCCTGTTTGTCTTCCACCACTGGAACACCATTCCTGCAATTCTGTCAGGTGCAGGAACAAGCCCGGAGAGGCAAAGAAATAAATCTTGCAGACAATCGGGGATTTTAAGCTGTAGCATTAAAAATTTATCTCTCAGATTAATGCTCACCTGCTGTCCAGTCCTAGAGGTGTCCGACCCCTTTTTAAAGGTCAATTTCCTCTACAGGCCAGTCTGGAACAAGGTGTGTTCAGAGAGCTTAATTAGAGACTTGCTGCTGAAATGGTGAGAAAGAAACCTCTGGAGAACACTGTCCTCGTGTCCCTGGGGCTCCAGCCTTGTTCCAGCTGGCGTCTCTTATCCAGGAGGTGAGTGATATTGCCTGGAATTGGGGAGAGATCAGGGAATCAGGGAATATCCTGAGCTGGACCCACAGGATCACCCAGTCCAGCCCCTGGCCCTGCACAGACACCCCAACAACCCCACCCTGGGCACCCCTGGCAGCGCTGCCCAAACGCTCCTGGAGCTCTGGCAGCCTCGGGGCCGTGCCCATTCCCTGGGGAGCCTGGGCAGTGCCCAGCACCCTCTGGGGAAGAACCTTTTCCTGGTACTCTTTGGTTCCCCTTTGCTCCAGGGACTCCACCAGCTTTTGGAAGAAACTTCCCAGACCTCCTAAAAACCTCTCTGTAAGGTACCAGCAGCCCCACGTCGAGGCTGCAGGTTGGAAGTGTTTATAAACACTTAAACCACTTAAAAACCTGATTTAAACCACTTAAAACACTTCAAGAAGTGTTGCCTACACATCTCCATCAAGGTCCTGGTTCCTCGCTGGGAGAGCCAGAGCAGCCCCCTCCCACCTGCCTGACCCTTCCCGTGACCGAGCCTCAGCTCTTCACTGCACAAAACAAATTCCCATCCACCTCAGATGCACCTTTAAATTCCCATTCCGAGGCAGAACACCAGCCAAGACCCCCCATGGACCCGAGGCCAAAAGGCTGGATGGAGGATGGAAAGCGTTGCCGTGTCATGATTCCTGCTGAGGAATGATTCCCGTGGAAAGCCCCCACCGCATCCCGCTGCTCCCGGCTGTGAGGCGCCCAGCGCTGCCCCGCATCGGCAGGAACGGGAGCACAGCTACACATCCCAGCTCATTTCCCCCGGGATAAACGGATGGGAATAAAGACAAGCGTGCAGACAAGCAGCTAGCCCTGCCAGCAAAGCCCAGACCCCAGCATGGGGGCATTCCCCAGCTCCCTTCCCTCCCGCTGTCCTTTCTCTCCCCTCGAGGGGCTCATCCAAGCCCTGATCATCACCCACTGCTCCCGGCCCTCGGTGTGAGAGTGGCCAGGCCTGGAACAGAGGAGAAGAGGATGAGGAAGGCACCAGCCAGGGAAGTTTGGTCAGGCAGACAGGATTTACATCTGCTGCCCAGTGCACACGTCAGCACAGAGCCCTGGGGCCCGAGGCTTCCGTGAGCTTTGCGTCAAGATTCTGACTCAACTTCTCAGCTACGTTGTGCCCTCGCTCTGGAATTCAATAACGTGCTTTTGGAGCCATCAGGAGCTACAAAACTCGTGTTCCTGCCCTTTTTCCTGCCGTTTGAGAAATCCACCTGAAATCTAATACAAGGGGGAAAATCATACTGTAGAGCCACAACGTCGTAAACTGAGCAAGGGCAGGAATTCTCTCGCCCTCGCCCTGCTGAGCACGAGCTCTCTCGTTCAGCCCAGCCCCAGAGCTCGGGACAAACTCAGGAGAGCTAAATCACACCGGGTACTACAGAGACGTGGAGAGCAAGGACAGGGAGAGACTGCGCTGATGTTTTGTTTGTCTTTGTGCTGCCACCCTGCTGATTTGTGTTCCCAGGGGCTCAGCCTGAGCAGGAGTTAATCCTCGATGATCCCTGTGGGACCCTTCCAGCTCAGGATGTTCTGGGATTTTCCATCCCCACAGCAAGTCCCCGGGGAGTCATCAGCTCCTGGAAGGTTCTGGTGGGACACGTGGCCCCCCTGACTTTCTCCATGCCATGTGCTGTCCTCCAGCTTCCTCTTTTCCCATTTCTTTGGGCAGCACTGGAAATCATATTGTGCAGAGCAAGTCCTCAAGGGCTGGGAGGAGGAAAAGCAGCACCAAGCCCAGGACAGCCCAAGTCCCTGCAGGGACCATCATTTCTGGAGAAAGACGTGCCCTCGTGGTGCTCGAACGGGAGCAGAAATGACAATATCACTTTATATGTAGACATTTGCTCCCTGAGAGATCACCCAACTCCTTTATTCAGGCTCCGGGCCTGGGGTTTGTGTTCATATTCCCTGAAAAAGCAGGGAAATGTCACCTTTGGAAGGAAATTAGAGGTCTTCAAAGCAGATGCTCCATTTTTGAGATCCAGACATGGACATAGTAGAGCAAGACCAGAAACAGCCAAGCAATTCCCAGAGCAGGAAGGGGCATTTACAATCACCCAATATTTTTAAATAACAAACAAACATGTGACACAAACTGCTGGCAAAAAAAAAAAAAATTCATGAGCAGGAGAAGTAGCCAAATTCATTAAATAAATTTTCCGTTACATTTCATTCCTCCTTCAGCTCTATTAATGGTTCTAGAACAACATCTATGCAGCCACAGATAAGGCTGAATTATAAATATTTGTCAAAAATAAGTGAAAGAATGTAAGCCTCCCACAAATATTCAATCAGTGGGAGTAATCTATAATTACATTGATAAACTTAATGCATCAGACTAACAGCAAACACTCACAATTAGCTACTCATACATGAGCCAAAGATCAATAACCACTCATTGAGCTCAATGGGCAAAATATTCCAATTATTATTGCTGTACTTAATCTGGGACTTTGTACAAGAACAGCAAATTTAGGCATTTCCTGATTTATTTCCTACCCTCCAGAGATCTGCAGCATTGAGACAGAGGTGGTGGTTTTATATTTAACAGCCCTCCATGGATTCTTCTCTCCATGAATTTGTTTAGTTTTTGAACCAAGGTAAACTTCCTGCCTCTGCTGCTTCTGCAGGAAGAGTTCCCCAGCTGGAAGTGCCCACAGAGCCCGAGGAGCCTTCTCTGGATATTGGGGCTGTCATCCAGGAAGAAATCCTGGGAGAGACAATAAAATTGCTTCTCTCTTCTACACATCGATCAGGACTTTACTGCCCTTTGTAGATTTTTGAGGTGTGAATTTTCAAAAAAAA
>VWZW01004140.1:187118-232680 GCA_013397115.1 Edolisoma coerulescens
AAAAAAGAAGTAAAAATCATCCCTAACAGACCATATTCAACCACGTGTCTCCTCATTCCAGCCTTTGGAACAGCTTCCACCCCGTTCCCTGCTGCAGATGGCAGGCATGTGCCTCCCTGGACCTTTCCAGCTCTTTTTATAAAGTAGCAGCAGAGCTGTCACCTCTCGGTCTGGGACTGGGGCAGCCTGGAACAGGAGCTCCCACCCCGCAGTGCCCAGCTCCGCTGCCTCCCCCGTGATCCTGAGAGCACGTGGATGCCACCATCTGGCCCTGGCAATCTGCTACTGCTCACACTGTTGTTTTTCCCTGCCACCTCATCTAGAAATGCCTCAATCCACGACGAGTGTCCCGTGCAGGGAGGCTCTGACCCCCCCAGCCTCGGTGGGCGCAGACGCAGCACGAGCCCCGTGTTTTCCTGCTGTGCCTTTCCCTTCTCTGAGCCTCCTTTCACACTTGGGTTGTCGAAGGTCTTAGGAGTTGTCAGAACAATTTTAAGCTCCTGAGTCCTTTTTTGGTGCATTAGAGGTTTTGGTAAGCTGCTCCTACGACTTTTTAACTGTTTTGAGGGGTCTTTTGTGGTTTTCCATGCAAGCAGTGTTTGCATTCTCTTCTCAATTCCTTATCTGGATATTACTGTTATTTTTCTGAAGTTGTTTTCATATTCTCACAGTCTCCTGACTTGGTGTTTATCTACGATTTTTGGTTTTTAGTTTGAGCATTTGTCTCAGGTTCCAGTGTAAGATGTAACCAAAAGTATGGATTCTGTCACCAGCTGTTAAACCAGGTGGGGCAGGGTTCTTTATCTCTGCCATGACACATCCCTGATAACTCCCTCCGGGGGATATCTTCTGTCCACGGGCCACCAAGCCTCACTGCATGGCTCAGAAAATTCCATCATCCCAGTGGGAGATGCTCCGCCCAGGGGGAGGAACCGAGCCTTCCCACCTGGATGGAATCTGAGCTTTGGAACAGCACAGGCAGCCCTGCCCTACCGGATTCCCAGAGGAGAAGAGCTCCAGAACCACCCCTGGATCTTCTGAGGAACACCAGACCCTTCTACAGGATCAGCGCTCCCACAGAGCCACATCTGTCACTGCAACAGGACTGCAGCCACCATTTAATGGGACTGCGACCCCCTCCCTGCCCCACAGGGTGTCAGGCTGTGTCCTGGCTCTGGCCGTGTTTCTGGGCTATTGCATTTATTTTAATTTTCCTATTAAATGGTAGTTCTGACCCGGAGTCTCTCACTGGTTTGCTTTCAGACTAGTACAGCATCCCAGTGGGAATGGAAGAGCTGTGGCTTCTGGAGGGGATCTTTTCTAGGAGAGCTTGTCAAGGAAAAGGCAGAGCCTGGAGCCTTTTCTCCACCTCCTTCAATCCTCCTCACCGTTGGCACGGCCTGTTTTATGTTTTGGACATCCCTGATTGTTGACCATGCAGTCAGACCACCTCTGCAGTCAGACCCTTGCACAAATGAACAGGCAAGACACTGAAAATGCCTCTCAGTGCCTGGAGAGAACAGCTAGCCTCATCTGTTCAGGACCTCAGCTTTCCACACCCACCCTGGAAAGTGATTTTATTCTGCCAGGATCAGCCATGGAAGAAAAGAACCCAACCATTGCACAAATGAAATATTTGATGGGTAATTTTTGGTGATGCGCACATCCAGTTATGACTTCTGCCTCTACTCCTAAGCTCAGGAAGGTGAATACCACAGCAGAGATCAGCCACCAGATATTTCAATGCACTTGGAGGCTGCTGTCTCTGCTGAGAGTGTGCATGGTAGGAGTGTCTCGTTTCTGGGGGTGCTTTCTGCCGAGTGCTGTTTCAGGTGCTCTCTCTGTAGTGGGGTTGGAGGCCCTGTGGGATGCCCCGTTGTTCCCTGGCAAGTGCAGATTCCCTGGGTCTCCCAGTCCCAGCCCTGGCAGGCAGCAGGATGAGTTTGCAGAGAATCTGAAGTGGCAGCTCAGCCACCCATCCCTCTGAAACGTCCCTGCTCTTCCTGAGACACTGCAGCAGCCGTGGTTCTGCCCTTTGGTGTTCCCCAGTTTGCTTCCCCCCACAAAGCCAAGGGTTCAGCAGCAGCCACAGCCACAGCCCAGCTCCTCCCTGGGAGCCTGGGGGCAGCTGAGGCAGCTGAGACAGGGAGGGGATTGTGCCTCAGGGATTGCTGGGGGTGCAGCACGAGAGAAATCCGTGGGTTTGGAAGATTCCAGGGTGTGCTGGTTTGGGGGAGTCAGGCAGGTTCACTCATCATGGGTTATCACACCAGGTTGTGTCTCCTCTGAACGTGAGGACCCTGCTGTGCTTTCACCACCCCTGTTTTCCCAGGAAACCTGCTGAGCCCTGGCACACCTAAACTGGCTGACAGATCTTTGCAGTGCATTAAGGACTTGAGACAGCAGAGCCCCAGCTGTGGGGAAGGACCAATCCACTCCTCAAGTCCCACCAGCTTCCTCCTCTGCAGAGTATTAGGAATATCCAAAGGGACAAAATCCCTGAAGCTCCTGCTGATGGAGCAGAGACCACCCTCAGCACCCAGGTGGCTGCAGGACTCACTTCTCTGCTCCCCTCAGTATGAAACCAAGAAATTCACCGAAAGGAAACAGGTATTTTATAAAAAAAATAATATCACACATGATGTGCTTCAAAACAAAGTTACTGGGCTGGGTTGTGAAAGTTGGAGAACTGGCAGGGAAACAGTCACTGCAGGGTGTCAGCAGTGTGCCCACCCCAAACCTGGGACAGTTCCTGCACCAGTCACTGCTGGCCTTGCCCACTGCGCTGTCCCAGTAGCCCTGTTCTGCTCTCAAGACCATCCACAGGAACAAAGAATCATCGAGGTTGGAAAAGCCCTTCAAGACCATCCAGTCCAACCATTCCCCCAGCACTGCCAAGGCCACATCCACATGTTATGTGAATCCCTGCAGGGATGGTGACTCCACCACTGCCCTGGGTGCTGTTCCAATGCCTGGCCACCCTTTGGTGGTGAGATTTTTCTTAATATCCAATCTGACCCTTCTCTGGTGCATCTTGAGGCCGTTTCCTCTTGCTCTGCTGAGATCCCCTCTGCCCCTGGATCCGAGTGTCCACCTGCATTGGCAGTGATGGTTCCTGACCAGCATCTCTATTTCTGGTGGCTCTGACTTCCCTGCTGGGAAACAAAGCCATTCCCAGCACGGGGAGGATGAAATCACCACCAGAAGTCGACACCTTTTTAGATCCTGTTCTAAAACAGGCCACGGGGCACAGTGCCTCACCCAGAGCAGTTCCTCTCCCACTGAAACCCCCCTGGCCTCATCCCCACAGGGCCTTGGACTTTGTACAAGGGCAGGTGGTGGAAGGACAAGGGGGAATGGTTTTAAACTCTAAAAGGAGAGATTTAAAAGTTCTTCCCTGTGAGGGAGGGGAGGCCCTGGCACAGGGTGCCCAGAGCAGCTGTGGCTGCCCCTGGATCCCTGGAAGTGCCCAAGGCCAGGCTGGATGGAGCAGCCTGGGATAGGGGAAGGTGTCCCTGCCCATGGCAGGGGGTGGAACACGATGAGCTTTAAGCCCCTTCCAACCCAAACCAGTCTGTGATTCCATGGAATTGTCCATGTTCTCCCTCCACCACACAGGGCAGAGCTTCCTGAGGCTTCCAAATGCATCAGTGGCATTGGGTGCAATTCCAGGGTCTCCTGCTGCGGGCACAAACCCACTGCCCACCCTTCATCCTGCTCCCATCCCAGCATGGACCAGGTGGCAACAGGAATGAGGGCAGAAACTGGCCAGGGAAGGTCTTGTGGCACCATCCTCGGCCTCACGGGGCTTTTTCCTTCTGAAAAGTGTGGACACAGCCCTGGCTGATGGGGTGAGAAGGCAGCTGGGGTCAGGCTCAGGCTCTCCAGGCTCCCCAGTGGGGATGAAGGGAGGCAGAAGGAGCAGCCTGGCACAGAATCCACTCCTGTGCTACTGAGTCATCTTGGGAGCAACTCACAGGGTGGTAACGGGACCCAAGTGGGGAACAAGTGTCATTCCAGCTGTAATGAAAGTGCTTTAGTCCCAAAAAAATCCCAAACCCAGCTTTAAAAAGAAGCATGAGATGGATTCATTCCAGGATTACTCAAATACCTTGCTTTGGGGGAATATACTTCACTTCTCTTTTAACTTTAATATCACATTAGAGACTGCTTGCTGGGATAGTGGAGACTGTATCCTGAATACTTTATTGCCAGGCTCTGAGAGCTGGTGGAGTGTTTTGGATAATAGAAATGAATAATGGATCATGCATTCGTTGCCTACCAGACTGATTTGTTTACTAATAATTTAGTTTAAAGTACATTATTGTTTTACTACTCACACACTGATTTACTTCCTAACACCGACTAAACAGATATCATTAAATTAGAATAATTTTTAACTCTAGAAAGATATTGTTTACAATTTGCTCCTTAGAAGGCATTTGGTCTCAGCTGCATAAATTTTTCTCCAGGGTTATGTGTCCAAAGTGTTCTTTAAACCATCTCTGGGATATTTCCAGACTTTCTTTGGTGCCCAGGGTTCATTGCAGCCCTCGTTGCTCAGCTCTTCAGCAG
Source organism: Edolisoma coerulescens (assembly GCA_013397115.1). NCBI lineage: Eukaryota > Metazoa > Chordata > Aves > Passeriformes > Campephagidae > Edolisoma > Edolisoma coerulescens. Next base: position 191,694 of record VWZW01004140.1, read on the forward strand.
AGGAATTCGGTAAAAGCAAGAGGAGTCCATCATGAGCAGAGCCTCTGCAAGACACTCCCACAGAACAGAAGCCTGAGGCTTTTCCCTGGAGTGACTCTTGCTCCTGGCAAGAGCAGCACGTGCATCATTCCGTATCCCTGCTCGCAGCTCTGCGCTGCAGAACCACTCACACGGGGGTCCTTCAGCAGGTTTTGCAACCATTTCTGTGTTTAAGAAATGTAGAAGCAGAATCTTCAGTCTTTGAAGTCTTTCTTTCTGGCTCAGCCTATGGAACAAACCCAAAGGCTCAGCTGAAGGAAGGGAATGAGTTTTAGGATTGTTGCTAACAACCTTCACACCTATTTGCAGCCATTTCATTGACTTTGTGGTGATGCCATGAAGGAAAATCTCTCTTAGTCACAAGTTTCATTCCCTGCAGGACCCAGGCTGCTAAACACACCCCTGATCCTTGCAGTCATCCCACATTTCAGCTCCCCGGACCTGTGGAGGAAGGTGAACCTGTTGGAAAACAGACCAGTTTAGAAATTTTTTACATATACCTTTAGCCAGGTTTGTTCACCTTTGCCCCAGGGGAAGGGAACTGAAGCTCCTTTCCAGGGCATTGTTCCTCCGGGTGAGGCCTGGTAGGCTCAGCATTCCAACAGGGGGGGAGCAGCCCCAAAGGGATGAGGCCATCGATGGAACATCAACAGAACATCAGCGGCCATCCACCAACATCTGCCCCAGACTCTGCCTCTGGCACAGCTGGAGACTTCTCTGGAAAAGACTGATAAGAAAATCAAGGAAAGAAGATCTAATTAACATCAGAAGTGAAGAAATACGATCCAATAGGAGACCAAATACTAAGAGCTACACAGCTTGGGACCAATGAACACTGACCCGATTCATTTCTATGAGTTTGACTGCATTAAACATCTGAAAATTCTAGTAAATGTCACGTGTCATGGAATGATTCTCTCTGCACACCCGGGCTATGTGTGGATGAGATGATTTCTGTGGCACATCCTGGCCAGAAAATAAAGTAATGCCTTGGCTCTGTAACACTGAAGTGTTGTTGGAGGGTTTTTGTTTTTCCCACAGTTTCGGTGACAAACCAACTGGGGCTTCTCAGCATAAACCAGAGGAGATGGAAGAAGGGGAGGATGCAGGAACACTCTTTAAAGATGCTGCAAAGAAGGAGAGTGACTGTTTTGCATGAGTGTGGAGGGTAGGAAACCATTCATTTAAAACACAGCATGAAATAGTCTCTTTACTCATTATGAACTTTTAAAAGCAATTGTTGCAGGCCGTAGAGGGCTGGAGGAGATTGGTGGAAACCCAGTGAATCCCTCATGGGAGGCTGCAAGAAGTGGCTGGAGCAGCATCCATGGGGTGAGATGGGGCTGATGGTGATAACCTGGCTCAGCTCCAGACTTTTCCACAGCTTCTTCCCAGGCTTCTGCATTCCTGGTTGGGGAGTGCAGTTCTGGAGCTGTGGGGTGTGGGAGAGTCAGTGCCTTCAGAAACCTGGCTCCCAAAAAGCCAGGTTCCAAAAAGCCTCTTCTTTCTTTCCAAAAGAAACAAATGTACTCTGAATTATTTATATCTTCTGTACTTACGTTTGAGTAATTAAAATGATGCTGGAAGAGGGCTCTGGATGGATTCACTGCTGGGGATGCTCAGCCTCCATCTGCTCCTACCTGAGCTCTGAGAGGGGTTTGGAGGAAGGGGGAGGGTCTGTCCTGTGTGGACAACCTTCCCTCAAGGTAAATGGGGTCAAAGGATGTTTGCTGGAGGGGAGAAATTACCTCTCAGCTGTTAATTCGTGACAAAGATGAGCTGAGGTGTCACAAACCCTCGGAATGGACTCCCCAGCCAGACTTTGCACATCCTCCAGAGAGAAAACCAGCACAAGATGTTGGGCTACAGAGAGCCCAGAGCAGGCAACCTTCTTTTAACTTCCCCCTCAGACCTGGAGGAGTTAACAGCGTCAGAGCAGAGCAAAGCATCCCAACATTGCTCTCAGGGATAAGAGCTGGGAAGAGATTGCAGAGCTTACAGGATGAGAAAGAAATTAAACCGCAGCACACAAAACCCCAATATCCCCGCTGCAGGCTCATCCACTCAGTGAAACCAATCTAATTTGTTGGATTCTTTATTCCCAAAGCTTCCTGAGACCTTGGAGTAACAGAAAGAAGCTCCCCAGAGAGAAAAGAAAGTTACCAGCCCGGAGGAGCAAAAGGGATGTCACGTTTATTTGAGAAGAGAGAGGGGACAGGGACACAGGAGGAAATCCTGGGTGCCTCCAAGCCCTGCCAGGCAGATCCTGGAGGATAAGTGTTGTCAGAAGTTGGATTTTACTGGAACAGCTCTGATAACACCAAAGGAGGAGCCCTGCATGGTGGCTGTGGTTTGAAAGGTGTTGGTGCAAGGGTGAAGAGCTGGAACAGCCATTCCCAGCCTCTCCCTGACAGGCAGCACAGGTTCCCTCTGGAGACATCATCCTGGATTGCTCCAGGCAGCTGTGGAGGAGAAACAGCCCAGGGAGCTCAGAGCAAAGGGCTGTGGTGCTTCCAGAGCCAGGGGGATAAAGGAGGGATGTGCTGGAAAGTGGGAATGGGGCAGGCAGGAGGGAGCAGCCTGGAGGAGGTGGAGGAAGTCACCCAGCCACCAGGAGTTTGCTTGTGGGCCAGCTGGTGTGGGAAAGCACGGAGAAGAAAACGCTCCAGGCTATGAAAATGATTTCCTTAAGACGTTGAGAAAACAGGATTTCCATGGATCACAGAGGAAGGGGGCTGGTCGGGCACCAGGCACTGGCACCTTGCCATGAACACTCCTGGGAGCTACCATGAACATTCCCTCAGTGCACAGAGGGGATTCACTGCCTGCCCTGCAGACACCTGTGGTTGCACATGGCAAAGTGCTGCAGCTCCCAGGGAGTGGGCAGAGCCCCCAGGGGATTATTCAGGATTTGTGACTGTCCTTTCTCAGAGCTTTTGGCTGCACCTGAATCCAGCTCCTCGTGTGCTGGAGATCCATGGTCTCCTGTTCTAAGCTTTGCCCAGCTGAATTTTGGATATCTCACAGCCTCTCTTGCACCCCTGGTTCAGTGTCTGATCACCCCCAGCATGATTTTCTTTTCCCGTTCTGTCTAACGAGGATTTCCCCTGGTCCCACTTGTGGAGTCTCACCTGCCCCCACGAACCTCTGGGAGGAGCTGCCTCATCCCCCTCCTGCCAGGCCATTGCAGATGATGATGAGATCTCAGCTTCACCTTCTCTTCTTCAGGCTGAACACACCCAGCCCCCTCAGCCTCTCCATCCCTGGCCATTTTGATGGCCGGACCCCCTGGCCTTGCACTGGGAACCAAGAGGGCAAAGATCCCTTTCCTTGCCATGCTGCCACCCTCACCAACACCTTTTGCAGGGGCCCAGTGCCCATTCATCCCTGACTTGTCCACCAGCAGCCCCAGCACCTTTTCCTGCAAACCTTTCCCTGGATCCAGCAGTGTCAGCTCCTGGTGTTCCTCCCAGGATTTTGCTTTGGTGTTTATTGACCTTTGTAAGGCTCCCAGCAGCCCGTTCCTGCAGCTGCCAGGTCCCCATGGCCAGCAGCCCTGTCCTCAGGGTCCCCACCGAGCCCCCAAAGTGTGGGGAAGCTGCTCCAAAGTCTGTGCCACCAAGCTGAGCAGTTTTATTCTGAAACAGCTCCGAGAATATTACTGTTTCCATACAATTTAAAGCAGAAATTAATAAGATCATATTTAATTGAAATGGAGTCAGCATTCTGTGCTCCAAACTGCACAAACCAAAATTTCTGATGCCTGACCTGCTCATGTGTCTAAATCTGCTTTCCCTCATTCAGATGAGAGCTGCTCACATTAATACATGATTCAGTGACTCAGCCCTTCCGTCCACGAGCCAAACCCATTTTTGCAAATGTATTCATCGCTGCCTCCTGTTTGTTGACTTGTTATGTGAAGGACATTCAGCCTGGCTGGAGGATTTGGGAACATTTTGCTCTGTTTGCCAAAGAGAGGGTGCGGAATTTTAGTCAGGGCACGGCTGAGACACTCTGAGCTCAGTCCCACCCTGACATGGACCTGTCCCACGTCACTGCCAGGGAGGATTGAGCCCTCAGGAATTCCTGCGCTTGGCTCAGCCCTTGTTGTCCATGCCCTGGCAGAGCTAGGCTGAAGAAAATCTTGGATTGTGTTTCCACTATATTGGCATCAGATTCCTTCATTCAGCCATTGAAGTGTTTTCCCCTTATCTGATTATTTTACAATGATATTTTAGAAACTTTCAAAATGCTACTTTTAAAACTTTGGGTCAGGAAATGCCCAGGATTTGCCCTCTCACAGAAAGATAAGCCATAATGGGCAAAAAAAGAAAACAACCACGTTTCCTTTGAACGGAAATGTCCTTTCTGGGTCCTCTGGGACATCTACAGATCTGGTACCCCTGGGGGTATCAGGGCAGGCCCCCATCCCACAGGCTGGAGCCTCTCTCCCAAAGAACACCTGGATCCCACCTCTGGCAGCAAGGGGTGTGCACACCCCCAGCCTCATCCACCTCACACGACCCCAGTCAATACCCCCCATTAGAGAGCCGCTGAAGTGGCAGTAATTTGGCCGTGAGTTGCTGCTGGAGGTCTGCTCTGCTTCCTGCCTCGGGCTGCAAAGGCTCTCGGGGTGAAAGATTTACAGTGTTTTGGAGAGACAGGGTTATCCTTCACGAGACGGGAACAGTGACAAGCTGGGTTGTTTCATCTTCATTCCCCTCCCGAAATCCCTCTTGATTCATTACACTTTGTCCTTCCCGCTGCTGTAATGAAATAAAAATGTTTATGTTGATATATAAAGATAGCGACATTGATTTTCCTTTCTGCAGTAGATTTGATTACTATCAAGCTTCCAAAGCCTTCCTGAGGTCTTTTTTTATTTTATTGCAACACCTTTTCAAACTCACAGCTTTTTCCTAATTGTGTTTTGTGCTGAGAGAAGCATGTGGAAGGACTGGGGAGGGATGCAGGTGAGCTCTCAGAGGGGCCCTTTCACTGCATTAAGATGTTGTGATGCTGCTCTGATTTCACCAAGACGCTGCTCCACAAATTCCGTATTTGCAAAGACTGGAGATGAAATTATAAATATGAGACTGCAAGCAAAGTTATTTCAGATTTATTACTGCTGCTTCTGGATTTTCATTTCATCTCCTTTCCCTGGGGTTTTTAGAGGTTTACCAATGTTTCCACACTATTTGTATTCCTGTCTCAGTGTGGGATACCTGCGATGTGCTCGTAGGAAGGGATGAGCAGGTGTGGGGAAAATGCTCAGGTGCCTTAAATACAATCAAAACCAGAGCCAGATTTAAAGTTTAGACAACATGTTTGTGTCTCCGTGTTAAACCAGAAGAGGAAATTCCAGCCTGGAAATCTCTGGGAGAACAGAGAGATTTGACATTTGCAGCTGAATTTTTACACCTCGGTCTCTTGAGGTTCCTTCTCCACCCCCACTCTGCCCTGTGGCACGGGGGAGAGCAGAGGCTGAGGCTGTGCTGGTGCAATATTTCCAATCCTCGAGATGCAAAAAGCACTGGAAACTTTAACAGTGCCTTGTGCTGTTCCAGACCAGGACACGGAAATCTCCCCGAGGCTACCGGGACAATCCCCGGCACAGCTGCTCTGGTTCCAGAGCTAAGCTGGTCCTGCAGCAAAGCCTGCCTTGTTAAGCTGCTTCGAGCTATTGATTACTGAGGCAGAATGTTAATTGTTCTGGAATCCATGGAAAGGCTGCTTGTTTCCATTTTTTCCTAACGACCAGTGTTCCCCAATTAATCTTGGCTTTGTTATGAATTCGGGAAAGATCCCTCGTAAGCACTGAAGGAATTGATTTTTCAGGTTTCAATGTGTTCTGTTCAGCACAACTTCACCATTTCCTTGTTTGTCTCCAAAGAAAAAAAGGGATATACATGAAGCTAGAGCAGGCTTTTCCCTCCAGGTGTTCATTTAGTGGTTTAAAGATCAGCTTCCCAACAGTGCCTGGAAGCACATGTTTGAGTAAGGCTGGATTCAAAATGTTTGTGAAATGCAGCTGCTTCCTCAATGAGCTTTCTGGAAACATCCTGGATGAGCCTCCCCAATCCACTAGCACAGAATGTTAAATGTGCATAGACATGGGACTGATGGCCAGACATCTTTCTTGGGAATCCTGTAATTCTTCCATGGCCCTACAGGAGGAACTCCACAAGTTTCTCCTAAAATCCTTTTGTTTTCCAAAAAATCACTCGCTGGAAATGAAATCTCAGCAAGCCAGCAGACGTTTGAGATTATTTCCATTCAAAGGAAAGATGATTATTGTCTTTTTGCACATTATTGTTTGTCTTTCAGTGAAAGGGCAACTCTTGGCCATTTCCTGACTCAGAATTTTTAAAGTAGCATTTCAAAACTGCCTAAAATATTAGTATGAGATATTTAGACAAGGGGAAAATGCTTTAATGGCTAAATGAAAGATTCTGATGCTAATAAAAGAGAAACACAATCCAAGATTTTCTTCAGAGAGTCATTCAGTCTCTTTTCAGATGGGTGACTTGGGGATTTTCCTGCATCTTTTCGGAGCTTTGATTTTCTTTTTCCTACTTCTAACTTAAAAGCTGTTAAAGAATGTCCAAAGGAGGGACATGAGAATGGTGAAGGGGAAGCCCCTGAGGAGCAGCTGAGGGCACTTGGTCAGCTGGAGCAGAGGACACTGAGGTCAGAGTTCACTGCTCTGCTCTGTGACAGGGACAGCACCCAGGGAAAGGCTGGAGCTGTGCCAGGGGAGGGTCAGGCTGGAGATCAGGAAAGGTTCTTCCCCCAGAGGGTGCTGGGCACTGCCCAGGCTCCCCAGGGAATGGGCACGGCCCCGAGGCTGCCAGAGCTCCAGGAGCATTTGGGCAGCGCTGCCAGGGGTGCCCAGGGTGGGGGTGTTGGGGTGTCTGGGCAGGGCCGGGGGCTGGGCTGGGTGATCCTGTGGGTCCCTCCCAGCTCAGGAGATTCCAGGATTCTGTGACCTCAATTGCCATGGTCTGGCAGCCCAGTTTCCTGCTCCTCCTTTCAGGTAATGAATGTATTGAGCGTGATTCCTCACCCCACATATGCTCTGAACCTGAGCTGTTCAACTACAAGAGGCACAAGGAAGTGAGGATGTGACCCTAAATCCTCCCACGTGCTCAGGCTGAGTGGCTGCACTGCAGGACCAAAGAATGACCCCAAGCTGGAGCTTGAAAAATGTCAGGGATGAAGTCACAGAATCCCAGGATGGTTTGGGTTGGAAGGGACCTTAAAGCTCATCCCATCCCACCCCCTGGTGTGGGCAGGGACACCTTCCCCTATCCCAGGTTGTTCCAAGCCCCCTCCAACCTGGCCTTGGACACTTCCAGGGATCCAGGGGCAGCCACAGCTTCTCTGGGCACCCTGTGCCAGGGCCTCCCCATCCTCATAGTAAAGAATTTAATGTGTTTATCTAATCTGAATTTCCCCTCTTTCCGTTTGATCCCATCCCCCCTTGCCCTGTCCCTACAGTTCCTGAGGAAGAGTCGCTCTCCTGCTTCCCTGCAGCCCCTTCACACACTGGGAAGGCGCTGGGAGCTCTCCACACAACCTTCTCCTCTCCAGGCCGAGCAGCCCCAGCTCTGTCTCCAGAGAGGGGTGCACACCTGAGGGGGGCTCTGAGCAGTTCCACACCTGCTGACAGGATTTTCAGTACTGGGGTTTTAGTGAGATAAATGCTGGTGTCTCTTGGCCGTTCCCGCCCCCGATACCCACTGGCGGAGGTGACAATCTCAAATTTCAACTCAAGAACGACACCTTCACCAGCCTAACCCTGAGCTACACACCCTCACTTTGTACTGCTTGGCTCCAGATGCATCTGAATCCTCAGGAAGCTCCCTCAGCATTAAACTCTTTGTTAGCTGGATTAGCCCGGGCGGTGCCGGTAATTGAAGCATTGTTAGGGCTGCTTTTCACTCCCAGTCACTCTGCCGGAGATGCTTTCACACACAGGATCCTGCGATTTCCCTGGCAGTGGGCTGGGCACAAACCCCTGCTAAGCTGAGATGTCTTTTTCTGTGAAGTCAATTACTGTAGAAAATCCACCAATACAAAGGGCATAATGCAATTATTTGGACTTGATTGCTAATAAGCTTATGAATAGACACGTGGGCAAGTTCAAGTTTGCTGAGGGAGTTTATAATACCAGCTGTCACATTCCCATTCGCTTTCATCCCGGGGGATTTCACAGTTCAAATCCTGAACTCGCATCCCTAAAGAGGAACCGCTGCCCAGCGCCCACTTGCCTTTCGCTTGGGAAATCTGCCTGTAATTCCCCCTTTCACCACGGCCTCCCAGCACAATCCTCCGAGAAAGAAGAAAGCAGCATGTGTTCCTTCTGCAGGGGACTGGGAGGAGGCACCCCACAAGGACCAGCAGGGACGGGAAGGTGCCAAAGGAGGTGACAACCTGGGATAGTGGAAGGTGGCCCTGCCCATAGCAGGGGGTGGGATGAGATGGGCTCACCCAAACCCATTCTGGGATGCTGTAAATTCGAAAGAAACCGATTTAGACCCAAATCAGCCCTTAGAGGGGAGGATCAATCCCATCTCCAGGCCAAAAATGGGAGACACGTCCCACGGCCAGCTTCTCTCCGTGGGCTTTAAAGGAACATAAGAGGGAAGAACACGGACTGAGCCTCGCAGCTTTTCACAACCCGAAGCTTTCTTGGGAATCCTGTACTTCTTCCATGGCCCTACAGTAGGAATTCCACAAGTTTCTCCTAAAATCCTTTTGTTTTCCAAAAAATCACTCGCTGGAAATGAAATCTCAGCAAGCCAGCAGACGTCTCTGATTATTTCCGTTCAAAGAAAAGATGATTTTCACTCTGCCGTGAAGTCCCAGCACAATTCCGAGCTGTGGGCACTTCGGATTTGGGCAGGGAAGCCGAGTGAGGGCGATGACAGCAGCCACAGGGATGACGCTGAGGTGGGAGCATCTCCAGGAGGATGCAGCACCTGCAGGCAGCCGGGGAGGAAGGAGGCAGGGGATGGCAGCCAAGTGCAGGGGCACAGATGGCTGAGAACACAGCTCCTTCCTGGGGGCTCCCAGGGGCTCCTGCTGCGCTTAGGAGAAACTTTGTGTGCTCACTTTGCAAAGCTCCAGAGCCGTGCGAAGGCGGGAGCTGCCCAGGGAAAGAGGAATGACAACAGCAGGAGCTTTAACGAGGTGGTCAGGGCTGCTGTTGGCCTCTCCTGCCCACAGCAGCCTGGCCCTCAGAGAGATTTCATGGCAAATCTAAATAAAGCTGAGGCACCCAAGTGCCACTGAGGCCTTTATTCCCCCTACCATAAATATCTCCTGGTCTGTAAGGAACAGGGAATCGTGGCTTTATTGATTTTTCCCTCTGAGATGAGCTTCACATGAGTTTGCAGACCAGGAAAAGCATCATCAGCACAGACAGGATTGTGCTGGGATAAATCCATTTCTTCTTCTGGCATCCCCCACAGTTATTTGGCATCCTGGTCTAACGGGTTTTAGGGGTTTTTTTAGAGTTGCAGTGGACATGAAATAAACCTGACCCTTCTTAATTTATATTCATCTCAGTTCACACCATTTGAAGAAGAGTTTTCACTTTCTAAGCAGATCAGATAATAATTAATAGACTGGATAATTGCACCATCAGGCCTGCCGTTCTGCAAGAATGGGGATGTGTTACTTTAATATTTTAAAACTTCCCAGATTGCTCCAGACATATGGGGATTTTATAACATTTACTGTGCCAGGCTGCTGAAGGACCAGGCTTAACTGAAGTTATTGTAATCATGGCATTGTTTTCGAAAGGCCCTGAAAAAAATACACATTGTGAAGAAATATTGACAGCTGAAATAGATTCCAGGATGGGAACTGGGAAATTACTCCATTACAGCACGTGTGTCTTACAACATGAGGCAATTATTAAATTAACAGATGGCAGAGGCTGCTCAGAGCCCTGCAAACGGAGCCCAGCAGCGAGGGAGGAGGGGAAAGTCAGATGCTAATGCAGGCAGGAATCCGAATACCCCCTCAACCACTGGCACGTGGGAATTCCAGGGATTAAAGGGATGCCTCGGTCTCCCAGCAGCAATAAAAGTGATGAATCACTCGCTGATGGAAATCTGTGCATTCCCCCAGGTTATGGTGAATTGGTCCCCAAAAGGTGATTTCCCTGGTTCCTCCAGCAGCAGAGGAAAAACAGCGAGGAAAGAGAGGGAAAGCAAAGCAGGTGAAGTCACAAAACAGGATAACATGGATCTTTGCCCAGGTACGAGTCTGGGAATGCTCACCCGGGACACAGGAAAGGCCAGGTCACTCCCCACACCTCTCCTGGAATGATCCCAACCACATCCTGCACCTCCCCAGCAAACTGCTCCAAGGGCCAGCCTGGAATGACACTCGGCACCTTTATTCCTTGTAACACTCCCCTTGGTTAAGGGATTAAATCTCCCTGGAGCCAAAGGCTGTAAAGGCTGAGGAACCACCACATCCTGGACTCTGCCAAGCAGCGCATCCCTGGCGGCAGGAGAGGGCTCAAACCTCCTGGGAAAGGGTGCTGGAAGAGCCCTGTGGCAACTGGGACCCAATCCCTGTCCCTGCTCTGGGCAGGGATGAGGCTGAGGAGGATTTGGACCCTGGGCTGAGCCCTGTCCCCTGCAGGAAAGGGACTCTGCTCCTGCCTCTGGCATTTCCTCAGCTGTGAGGAGCTTCAGTCCTTGTTAATTCCAAGAGCAAAAGTTTGAGAAAGGCTGGAGGTAAGAGCAGGGGCTTGGGAAGCAGCTTTGCTTAGGGAACAGGGAATTGGTTACACAAAGCTTCGCAGCACTGGAAAAGTGGGATTTACCATGGAGCCATCCAGGCCCTATCCTTGGACTGCCAGTGGCCAGAGCACGTTCCTGGGCACACGGCTGATCCCCTACCTCCCCTCAAGCAGCAAGAAAATTCAGATGACACCAACTTCTTGAGCAGTTTATAACCCCAGGCCTCTATTTTCAGCATGAAACATTTTGCATTAAGTGGAAAACTGTGCATTGAGCCACATAAAGTATTTAAGAGTTGGATTCCTGGGAGAAGGACACTGAGTGTTGTTTCAGCTCTCCAAAGCTCAACAGTTCCTTGAAAAAGTTTGGGTTTGGCTGTCACGTGGAAAAAGAAATCAATAATTCACACCATTTCAGCAATTATCCCCCTTTTTTAGATTTAATTTGTCAAAACTGGAACCCTGGAGTTAAATTCAAACCCAAAAGAGCTGTTACATTGTTCTGGACTTTTGAATATTTGCTACTTTCCAATTTGATAAAATACAAGTAAAATTCCTCTTTTCTTGCAATTTTTTTTTCCCACTGCTGGCAAGGTCTGGTCCGCACCCAGCTCCCCTGGATAGCAGCAGGGATTAAACACATCCTGTACCTGCAGGAAGCATTGGGTCTTAAGAATTAAACAGGCACTGGGTGGTTGGAGGGTTTTGTACCCACAGTCTGATGGTCAAACATCTCCAAAGCAGCCTGGAGAGAAAGGTGAACTTTGAGAAATGTTTCACACGGGGAATAGTGCAAAAATATCCAGTCCAGCCCCTGGCCCTGCCCAGGCACCCCAACAACCCCACCCTGGGCACCCCTGGCAGCGCTGCCCAAACGCTCCTGGAGCTCTGGCAGCCTCGGGGCCGTGCCCATTCCCTGGGGAGCCTGGGCAGTGCCCAGCACCCTCTGGGGGAAGAACCTTTCCTGATCTCCAGCCTGACCCTCCCCTGGCACAGCTCCACCCCTGGCAGCGCTGCCCAAACGCTCCTGGAGCTCTGGCAGCCTCGGGGCTGTGCCCATTCCCTGGGGAGCCTGGGCAGTGCCCAGCACCCTCTGGGGGAAGAACCTTTCCCTGATCTCCAGCCTGACCCTCCCCTGGCACAGCTCCATGTCATTAGTATCTTGTATCTATAATTAACTTATATCTCCTGATTTAAAGATGAGCCACAGCTTGGCTCAGAACTCAGAACTCCCTCAATCTCCCAGACAGGGACTGGGGATTAATTATCTGTGGAGAACTGCATGGAAAACAAAGACACTTTGGAGATTTAGGGGCCAAGGTCCTGTTTCAGTGGCGCTGTAGAAACTCAGGCCTGCCCAGGGCCAGATTCCCAAAGGCATTTGGGGTTCAGGGATGCAGATGGGGCTGGTCAGAGGTACAGCAGGCAGGGAAAAGAATGGTTTAAAATCCAGATGCAACAGGAAGAGCTCAGATCCAGGTCAGGGATCTCAGGCTGTGACCTGAGAGCTGTGGGGAGGGGACAGTGAACAAAAGGCTGTGAGCCAGGTCAAAGGAGCCCACGAGTGACTTTAAAAGTAACTTTCACCCACACAGCAGCACAATCCACAATTCCCAAATGTTTCCATCTCCACCCAAAGCCAAAGTAGAATCCACAGGCTGAAGATGTTTGAAAATTCCTGGTCTGGCCTGTTTGGAAGCCTCAGAGTCCAGCAAGAAGAGCAAAACAACCCTAATGATCCTTCTCCCCAAAGAAATCATTTCTGCTTACAGAGAAAGTAGAAATTGAATGGGGCATTATGAAAAATTCTCTGTGTAGCTGCAACTACAACCCAGATAATTCATTTAGGCTAAATATACGGCTGTAATTGAAAAATCCAAATAAGGGATGCATATGCATTGATCCATATGATTTAAATCAAGCTATAAAACATCAACATTATCCCGCAAAAGCTGCTGAGGAAACAGCAGCCAAGCAGAATATGAAATTCCAGGGAGACCATTGCACTGGCTGGGAGGAGGACTTAATTGATTTTGACAAAGAAACCTATTTGCTGTTTAATTGATTCCTACTCTAAATTCCCAGCACTTTCAGACCGAGCAGAGGGAAGCAGCAGAATAGTGATTACCCAGAGCAAATTACAGCTGGCCAGGGCTGGAGTACTTCAGGTCCTGGTAATTCTCTATTTACCAAATTACTGCTGTGGATTTTCAGAGAAACACTAAAAAGAGCTCATATTAGCACACAAATCACCCAGAGTTACAGGAGGATTGAAAGAGCTGCCCAGGCCCCAGAAGGACCTGGGGGGAAGCAGTAACATCCCCTCTTTATCCCAAAAGTGTCCCTGCTCTTCTGCACCGCTTTTAGGGTAGTGGGAGCTGTGTTTGCTGGGAAGGACGGGGTCACAGAGTGTGCTAGTATTGTAAAATCCTCTTGGAATCCCTTCTCAGCTTTGATAGATGGCTGTGTCACTTCTCCTGGAGTTTCCACCCCCTGACTGACCTCCAGGGCATCTTCCCTGCTCCTGGAGAGAAGCTGCTCAGCAGCCCCCGGGGTGGCAGCACATCTGGGTACAGCTGTGTGGCCCCGAGGCACGCTGGAGCCCCCAGGGCTGCTGCCCCTCTCACACCCCCAGTGCCCTCCCCGGGACTTCGTGGGCAGCACTGAGCCTTTGCCTTCACATCAGGGAGCGGGGAGAATGATTTTCTTCCCACCTTAAAACTGAGAAGCAACCCCTTGCAAGTCGGGCACTGCCTTGCACAGAGGTCCCTTGGGACAGTGATGGTGTGAAGGTGCCCAGTGAAGTCATGGAAATGGGAAAACGGCCTCAGAAACTACTCAGGACCTCAAAAATGGGGAAAGAGACAGAAATGGGAAAAGGATCTCAAGTCTGCTCTCCACAGCTACCTTCAAACCTTCCAACCCCACAGGAAAGCAGCACTTCAGGGGCCGTCCTGCTGTGTTCAAACACTGCATCATGGATTAGCCAGCAGCAGGTTTGCTCTGGGGCTGTTTCAGTATGAGCAGGAAAGAAAAAAAAGTGTTAAAAAATAAAATTAAAAACCAAAGCCCAAGCAGAGCCTTCACCTGAGGGTGGCCCTGGAGCTGCAGGGGCGAGGGCAGGCAGCAGTCAGAGGGTATCCATCAAAATCCAGCACGGGCACAACAGAAGGTGGGAATAATTGAGCTCCCAGTCCTCCTTCTAGGAAAGCACAATGGGATCATCGAGCTGGGGAGTGTGTCCAGAGAAGGGAACGGAGCTGGGAAGGGGCTGAGGGAGCTGGGAAAGGGGCTCAGCCTGGAGAAAAGGAGGCTCAGGGGGGCCCTTGTGGCTCTGCACAACTCCCTGACAGGAGGGGGCAGCCGGGGGGGTCGGGCTCTGCTCCCAGGGAACAGGGACAGGAGGAGAGGGAACGGCCTCAGGCTGGGCCAGGGGAGGGTCACACAGGACATCAGGGGAAATTTCTTCATGCAAAGGCTGGTTTAATATTGGAAGGGGATGGAAAAAGACCTCCAAGACCATCAAGCCCAATCATTAACCCAGCACCATCATGCAGGCAGAAAATAAAACTGGGTCCAAGAGCAGGAATTTAATACAGAACAAAATTGCAACAATGGCTGTCTCCAGTGGGATGTCTGGGCTTCCAGCCAGCCCTGTGAACTCCCCGGTCAGTTCCAAGCCTCCTCCAGCCCAGCCTTGGGCACTTCCAGGGATCCAGGGGCAGCCGCAGCTTCTCTGGGCACCCTGTGCCAGGGCCTCAGCACCCTCACAGGGAATAATTCCTTCCCAATTTCCCACCTCCACTCTTTCAGTTCAAAGCCACTCCCCTTGTCCTGTCACAGTGCACACACTCAGGACCACCTCAGGTCTGATCCTTCCCTGCTTTCACCACTTCTCCAGTGCCCAAATCTGCAGTGAAGCACAAAACCCTTCGTGCTCTGTGCACCTGAGGCTCATTTCCTCTCCTGGGGGCCATGGTTCAGCCTCCCCAGGAGGATGAGGGGGCCCAAAACAGCCACAATACCACCCAAACTGAGCATCACACCCCGATCTGCTGGGGATCAGTGGGAGGGGAGACAAGACAGCCAACAGGAGACATCACAAGCAAAAATACTTCCAACCCCTAAAATTGCTTTTTTTTCTGTTCCACAAAATGACAGGTGCTCCCAATCAGTCTCTCACAAGGTAAACACTGCATTTGGGTTGTGATTTGTTTAGCAAACCTTCTATTTCCAGCTGTAATTACCCCATCAGGGCAGCTAAATGAAGATGACATTTCAAGTGACCTTCAGCTCCCGGCTGCAATCACCATCCCACGGGGGAGACAGAGCAGGGAGGGGAGGCAGCACAGGGCTCCCCAGGTGAGAGGAGCTGCCAGCCAGGTGTTCCTCCAAAATCAGCCAGCTCACGGCAGAGCGGGGTTTTAGGGAGGCCAGCAGGCACAAACCCAAAGTGTTGGATTTCTCTGCCAGGGAAGAGGCCACTGTAGCTGGGATTTGCTCAAATGGGAGAGCTCAGGATGTGTTTCCTCATGGGAACGCCGTGCAAAAGCAAGGTGTGTGAGGATAGCACCTGCAGGACGGTCGGTGCAGGAGAGCTTATGTGCAGGGGAAATATTTTGGGGTTCCTCTTGCAGAGGAATAGGGTTCTGTCCAACATTCGCTTGCCAAGGGGCAGAAAGGGTATTTTGTCTTGCACTGAGACACCCAGCGAGCCAACTCTATCAGATACACACACAGTGCCCTTAAAATCACTGTAGAAAAAGGAACTTCCACTTCTCTTCCATCTGGTTCCTCTCCTGCTTCCCAGACCTCTGCACCTTGTCCCAGTCCTGCCCCAGGTGAGCCCATCCCTGTCCAGCATTCTCTGCTCCTCTGCTCCCATCCTCCATTCACTCAATTTACCCCTCCTCCCCCACACTCACTGAATTCTCAGCTTTAATCCCAAATCCATCTTGGAGGATTTTCCACTGTTTTTCCATCCAGCCTCTCACCTCTGGCTGTCCCCAGCCCTCCTGCTGTCTCCTCCTCCAGGTCTCTCATGCTTTGCCATTCCACCTCACCCCAGCCTTAGTCTCAAACTTCTCCCCACCCTTCCCAGCTGTTTCTTTCCCAGAGGATCCCCTGTAACAGCTCCCATGGCACCCCTGCCTTCCAGGGCACCCGGGGACAGCCAGGCAGGACTCTGTGCCTCCTGCACTAAGCTCCTGCCGCTTTATGAAGCGCAAATAACAAAAACCACAAATTAAAAAGGGAAATGCATCCAGAGAATGGCACAGAACCCAACCATGCCAGCCTCCAGCAGGTTAATCACCCTCTGCACCACCTCCCCTGAACTCCACTGCTGGAGAAGCTCAAGCCAAGGCTGGATCTAAGTAAAGACAGGAATCAGAGGGAGTCCAGGAAGTCAATGCTGCAAATGAACTGCTCCTGCAAATGGATTTTGCTTCCCACAGGGGCAGCTCCAGTGGCCAGAGGCAGCACAGCAGGGCGAGGACTCGCTGGCCGTGCTCTGTATCCACAGGAGGAGCTGGGCCCTGTTTGCTGCAGCAAAGGCAGCCCAGCATCGATCAGGGCAGCAGCCTGTCAGTGCTGGAGGCAGCAGGGGCTTCAACAAGCCCTGCAAAGATCGTTTGGAATTGTCACAAGCTCACGCTTGGTTTGTAAGGCAGCCTGAAGCAGATTTATTGACCTCCCGCACCATCCTCAGGGTGCGGAGGGAAGGAAAGCAAAGGAATGCTCAAAGCCCAGCTCAAAGTCCGGTCAGGACCTGCCAAAAGAGGCCCCTGGCAGAAGCACCTGAATGAGGGAAGAGCTGAGTGCTGACAGCAGCAAAGATTCTGGCTGGAAAAGCATTGGAATGCTTCAACAGGGAGTGCAGGGCACTGCAAGCACCTCTGTCCTCTTAAACTTGCATTTTCTGGGGCTCCCAAACCCACACTGATCCCGCCTGGCCATTGCAGGCTGGCACCACCCAGCTCAGGCAGCAGGGACATCCCTCCAGGTTTCTCTCCCCTGCCCTGGAACATTTGGCTTCCTCTGATTCAAGAGGAGGTGAAGCAGGAAAGGAAGGGGATGGAGAGGGGACACGAGGAAAGCACAGAGCCAAGTGCTGACCAGCAGAGAAAAGTCCCTGCCTGCCCACATCAGAGCAGGGCCCACAGGCTGGTTTTGCTCCCACACCAACCAGCCACAGAAGCTTCAACCCATCCCATTCCAAATTAATTCCAACGAGCTTTAAGTATCTTGAAGTTTTCCAATCACAAGAACTTAGGGTGAAACAGAAATTGGAACCCAGACAGCTCCTGGCTCTGCAGGGCCCCAGCTCCCTGAGCAGCCCTTCGGGGAGGCCTCAAACCTTTTATCAACTCAGTGTATTCTGCAGTGAGCAATAACACAGCTTCGTAGGAGGGATGACAATATCCAAGAGCATCAGGAAACGTGGAAGTGAGAGAGGGAAATTAAACTCCTTGCAAGCAACTACAGAGCTTTTGCCTTTCAGCCCTTGCTGAGAACTTCACTCTCCCAATCTATTGCCTTAACAAAGCTGCTTGGGAAACTCTCCTTAAGCCATTCCCCCTGCCAGGTGGGAAAATACGGAAACAGGTTGGTTAATGCCTCCTAATTTCACTCATTAAAAGTGCCAGGTGCCCAAGGAGGCCTCCACCCAACCCCATCCACTCCCTGACCTCCAGGTCAGGTGTTCGAGCAGAGAACAGCAGGGGCTGCAGGAAGATCAGCAGAAGGACATGAACATGAGAATGAAATAATTAAAATGTCAAACAAACTTGCAGAGGGACACCAAAAGTGGAACAAGGAGCAAGTGCCCCTGTGAGTGCATTTAAAGTTGAAACCAGCCCAGAACTGAGCTGGCACACGGGGGCACAGCAGCAGCAGGGGAGGGTGAGGCAACCACCAGGGCAAAAATTAGCAGATTCAAGGCACGCTGCATCCTTCCCAAGGGCTGCTGAGAGCCACAGGAGGTGCCTCAAGGCACGTCCTCCCTGCCAAGGTGTTTGCTCAGGGCTGTCACATTGTCAACACGTCTCTCATTGCTATCCAAAAGTACTCACAATAAGCATGGATAATCAGGCAAAAGCTTGGAGACAGCAAAGAACAGCCTGGATACTTTCCCAGAGCTCAGAGGAGCTTCAACCTTAAACATTGCAGGGAGCCAATCCATTCATCATTCCCAGCTTCTTCCCACCTTCATCCCCTGCTGCCTCTGCAGCACAGATGAAAACAGATCAAATGAAAAAGTCAAACTACTCCCATGTGCAGCTACTCAGAGCTTTCTGGTGCAGGAGGTCTCCGTGGCTCCCCAAATCTTTGGATGTTAAACAGTCAAAGAGGGAGAGGCTTCCACTCCTCAAGCTCTGCCTGGGAAGCCTCCTCTTTTCAGGTACAGCTTTAGGAGCTGCCACAAGAAGGTCATTTCAGCCTGTGGCAGCTCTTGTGCTGCAGTCCCCATGGCCTAAAGAGCCTTACAGGTGTTGGGCTGTTCCTCAGCAGCTCCGGCACAGGCAGATCCCAGCCACACACAGCTCTGGAGTTCCCAGCTGCAGCTACAGAGGGTCCCACGAGATGCAGGCTCAAGGCACAAGCAGCCAGGAATGTTCACAGAAAATAGGTTTAATGGCCATGCAAGAACACATCCCACTGATCCATGGGCAGAAGCATCAGGATTTGCTGGGATAAGCACTGTGTTAACATAGATCAGATGTGCTGCACTGAAAAATCAATACCAAGTGCAGGAATGCCCAGCTATTCCTTAAAATTCACTTTTACAATCAGGCAAGTTTAAATTTCAGGCATTCCTAGGTGGGAAGGTACAACTCTGCCATTAAGAAGACAACACACAACTTATTTCCCACCAAGCAGCGGGACTGGCTCCAATGTCCCCAATTCCCAGTCCCCCTGTTGAGCAGGAGTTACAGGAGGCAGAACTGCTGAGCTTTTTTCCAGAGAGAACTCCCTCTGCAGCTGAGAGCACACAGAGGAGGGATGACCCCTGCAATTCATCTCTCACATCTCAGCAACACCTTGGCCTGGCAACCTCAACTGCCTGATAATTTTGCCTTCAACACAAACAGGAGGAAGACACTTGTCTGGTACCGGGCACGCTGAGCTCAGGGAATCAGGATCCAAACCCTTCCTGCATGAGGGGGTGGTGTTGCACCAAGGAATAATTGCTGCCCAAACCCAGAGCCCACACAGTCCTGCCTCAGCACAAAGGCTTTACACACGGGTGGAGGAGGAGGAGTGCTGTTGGAAATGTGGTCATTTTTCTTAATAGAGGAGGAAGTTCCACCTCTTCAAGCCCGCATTGACCATTCACAAAAAAAAGCCCCCTCCCCAGTCCCTGTTTCTGACCCCCATGGAACAATTTTAATTACCTTTAAATTAAAAAATAACTCTGGAAGAAGCAGTACTCACGTGAGAACAGATTCCACTTGTAGTCTTGAAGACAGAAGGATGAGAAGCCAGGAGCAGAGCTTCTCATCTCCAAGTCCCACAGGCAGCTGCTCCATTTCCTGGCCAGTCTGAAGGCACTGGGCTCCCCAGCCTCTTCCAAAGGGAGCTGGGCATGGCATTGGAAGAGCTCTGAGCTCCCCAGAAACACCAGATCAGGAGAGGGCAGTGCTGACAGCAAGTGTCTGTCACTCAGCCCCGGTGCCTCTCCATCGCTGGCCAGAGCTCTCCCAGGCAGGGTCGCCCACACCTCCCATCCCACCAAACTGAAACCTGCACCAGGGAGCAGCAGATAAACGCAGGAGGAGAATTCAGCCTTGCAGGAGCAATGCCAAGGGCTGCCAGGGCTCTGGCAGCTCCCCTGAGCACAGGGCAGGGCCAGCAGGGCACATTATTGCCCTCCAGGCTTGGGAGAGAGAAGGAATTACAGCTGCCCAGGACAACATCAGGACTTACCAGCTGTGATCCTTCCTGCAGCCCTGACTGCTCCTCCCAAATCCCTGAGTGCACAGTGGAATTCCATCAAGGAGTAGATGGGAAGAGAACAGTTCACCCCCACTGAGCCATACTGACAATCTTTGTCCAAGAGACACCAGAGCCAGGGGTTTGTATGCAGCAGTTTTATTTTAAGCAGTTATGACCCAGTACCAGCAGCTTTTAGGAAGACAATTCTTTACACTTTACACTCACTGAGGGTTTAATGCCAACAGCAATTATTGTTTTATCCTTTACATGGGGGTGCTGGAGGTTTCCAGATGCCCAGCTCCTGCTGCCTCTGCCTCCTTCTCCTGGGAGGATCGATCCTCCTGGGAGGGTTCCTCCTCCTCCTCCTCCCTGGGGGAGAAGGGTCCCACCAGCCAGGACAGAGGAGTGTTGTGCTTCAGGTAATCCAGCAGCTCCTCCATGTACTCCTGGATCACAGCCAGCTTCCTCTGGCTCTGGGTCAAGACACTGCTGGACAAATCCTGGAAGGATTTTGCCACTGAGAAAGCAGCACGCAGCTCCTGGATGGCACCGAGAGCCTGTTTCACCTTGTCCTGCAGGCTGCAGGGAAGGCCCTGGATGGCAGCCAGGACTGCACAGCAGGTGAGGTGCAGCTGCTGGGTGATCCTGTGTGCCATGAGCAGGGTCAGAGACTCCATCTCCTGGGAGGAGGCAGGAAGGACAAGATCAGGAATGAGTCACTTAATTAAAAATAATCAAGGGGATGCTCAGAGCCCTTTGCCTCCCTCCCTAGGAAGGCACCTCTGGCTCTGCAGGGCTTTCATCTCCACTCTCTTTGAGATACTTCCTACTCCAGTCCAGCCACATCTGGTGTAGTTTCTCCTGCCCCTCTTGAAGCTTTTGATTAAATCCTTGCTTAAAGGCCTCAATCTGTGGCAGGGGAAGATCAGAGTGTTAAGACAGACAGATCAGCTGGGGAACTGCAAAGCTTTTCACCACAGCAATGAAGCTGAGACAAGACCAGGGCTTTGGTCCCCTCCTGCCAGGGGCTGGGCTCTACCTACCAGCTCGATGATGCAGTGGAGCTGTGCCAGGGCCCCCTGCATGCCCTGCCAGACCTGCTTCATCCTGGCTGTGGAGTGCAGGTGGGCAAAGAGGCGAAGTTCCTCTGAGAGAGAGCCCAGGCGCACAAAGTACCTCCGCTGCTCCCGCTGCTGCTCCAGGGGCACCACGGCCGTGCCCTCCTCACACGCTGCCAGCTGGGCTGGGGACACAGGCAGTGCCTGAGTCACCAGAGATGTCACAGTAACAGGCTCAGGACATCCCAGACTGGGAGCCAGGTACCCTCCAGTGTGGCCCTGGCACAGGGTGCCCAGAGAAGCTGTGGCTGCCCCTGGATCCCTGGCAGTGTCCCAGGCCAGGTTGGACGGGGCTTGGAGCAGCCTGGGCTAGGGGAAGGTGTCCCTGCCCATGGTGAGAAGCCCAAAATGAGCTTTAAGCTCCCTTCCAACCCAAACCATTCTGGGATTCTCTTCTTCCCATTAGCCCCATTCCAGAGTAGTGGGGTGAGGAATGGGGCTGGCCACCCCCCAGTTTAACAGTTCCCATTTCAACAGCCACAAACACCCTTTCCTTACCTAGCTCCTCATTTCCAATGGGGAGAGAGTCACCTCCTGCTGTCCCCAGCACAGCCTCTGCTCCACAGACGCTGGTCTGTCCCACTCCAGGCTCCAGAACCCCCCCAGCAGCACTGGGCACTGCAGGTCTGGCAGCCCCTGTGCTGCTCTGCAGAGCCTCCTTGGTAACATCCATCACCCCCAGCACTCTGCTGCTCACAGCATCCTTCACCTCAGCCACTCCGGATGACACCAGCTCCTTCGTGTCAGAGAGGATCTGGGGAAGAGGAGGAATGGCAGATAATGGAGTGGGTTGTGTCTTACACTGGAATTCTGAACGGCACCAAGAGGACAAATAGCACAGTGTCAGTGAAGTGTTTACTCTTGCAGGAACTTGCATCACAGAGTCAGGTCCTCATGCAAGAGCCTACATCGCTCCCAGGCTTAGGAACCCCACAAGAACCAGGCCACTCTGCCTGCCAGGGACAGCACAGCCTTGAAGTCTTACCTGTTCCACTGGCTTTTGAAGGAGTGGCAGCTTCTCCCCCAGTTTCTCCAAACCCTTGGAAGCATACTCACTCACTGCAGCAACTGAAGAGAGAACTAAAAAAGTGTCAAAACTTGGTTTTCTGCAATTTCACCTTAAGTTCCACCTTGCAAAAATCAGTTTTAGGAAACTCTGATTTTAGTTCAGAGTCAATCCCCAACTCTCCATCACACTGCTGGGATCAGGGCTCAGCTTTAGCCTTATTTAGAAGCCAGGAGTTGTCCTTTCACTGTGGTGACGGAGAGGCGCATTTCCTCACCCCAGGAGTCCTCCCAGGTGTGGAAGGAGCCAGGGAGTCCCTCCCAGGCAGGGCCCTGCCCTTCCCTTCCCAGGGGATTACCGTGGGGCTCCAGGGTGGCCAGCACTGGCTGCACACAGCTGGCCGTGGCCTCGGTCACACTCTGCACTCCTTTCTCTGCAGCATCACACACAGACCTCAGGCAGGGGTGGCTCTCCTTGGTGGAGGCATAAGCAGCAGAAACCATGTCACAGGCAGAGCTCACCAGGCTCAGACTGGCCACCTCCTTCACTGCAGCCTGCAAGAGCAAAGAAAAATGCAGCCATGAAGCTCCAAATGGGGCCCTGAGTGGTTCTGCCCTGAAATTCCCTGTTTGGGGGGGAATTGTCACCAAATCACCTGTCCTGGCTGAGGGAGAAACTCCTGCCTTGCTCACACATGTAATTAAATCCATAACTCAGTTGTGACACGAGCTGGGGAGCTTTGGCATTAATGATGGTCCACCCCAGGAAAATTTTCCTCTGGCACACAGAACAATCAAGTTTGGAGGCAACCTCAATTCTTCTGCCACATCCCCACCTCCAGTTCACCTGGAACGGTTATTTGACAAACCAATGTCCCAGGAGAAGCTCCACCAGCCAGGACTGAGCTGGTTTTAAGCTGACAAGACTTCACCCTCACCTGCAGGGATGCTGCTGGTCACAGTCTTTGTCCAAGAGAGAGCAGAGACAGGGTTTTTGTATGCAGCAGTTTTGTTTTAAGCAGTTCTGACCCAGTCCCAGCAGCTTGTAGGAAGACAATTCTAAGCAGAGCAAGAGCAGCAGGTCTCAGGGATGCTGAAACATTGGAATCTTTCCCTGGGAGCACTGCTTACAGCAAGCCAGGATCTCAAGTTAGAGAAACATCTTTCCTAGCCAAGAACCAGCCAGTTTTGCTCAGCCTAAGTGGTTACAGGGACTTTAGGGCCATGTTTTTGTCTGTGTTGTCACCCAGAAGCTGCAAGATACAGCCTGAGCAGGGGGAACTCTCCCTTTTTGGGGTTCAGCTCCCCTCAGCCACAGCAGGGCCACCTCCTCACCCCTGCTCCCAGCAGCTGCCACTCCTCACACCCCACGGGGAGCACCTACCTCCTCCTCCTTCACCTCTGGGGAGCTCTGGGCAACCTCCTCCTTGTCAGGAACAGCAGAGGCCATGGCAGCTGGAATGCAGGGAACATCAAGGCTTTAGGGAAAGATCCCCCTGCCAAGAGGACACTTCCCTCTAAGGTCATAAAAGAGAGAAGTTCCTTCACTGCCTGTTCAGGGGAAACCCCCAAAACAGCCCCACAGGAGGGGGATCTGTGCCACTTGCAAATATACCTGGTTTCAAGTGGTTTATGACAATCAAAGGAATGAGGAGAACATTCTTTCCTCACCCTGGAGACCCAATATTATCAATATACTTAGGAGAGGCACAAGGTACCTCCTTCCTTCCCATCAAGGCTTCAAGGAATTCTTGAATAAAAGAAATAACAACAGCAGAACTGGGGGAAAACAGAGCTCAAGGGTCTGCCCTGCTGTTATCACACCCCAACACCTGAATATTCCCCCTGGAAATTCCAGAACAGGACCTTTTTTACCTGTGGGAGGTGAGCAGACTACCAGCAAGGAAGAACCAGACACTCACCATGCTCCACTAACCCCTCTTGCCTTTTTATAGTGCCAGGGATGGGGTAAGGAGGGACCCTCAGGGCTGCTCTGGGCAGCAGCAGGAAGGAGCCAGTCCCTGTCCTGGCCAATTAGAGGGGACTAGGGCTGAAATGGGCCCTGCTGTGGCTCGTTAATTACTTTGTAATTAGGCAGGTACACCTTGCCCTGTGTAAAGCAGCTTCACTTGGAGGCCTCCATTCCATCAGCAGTGACTGTGGGAATGTGTGAAAGCAGTTTCCCATTGCATTAATGATATTTAATGATTAATCATGTTCCTAGATTAGGGATGAGCAATAAGATTTTGGGTTATTTAAGGGGAACTTAATTTCTAAGTTGGTCTGAGGTGCCACAATCCTTTGCCAACCATGTTCAGGGCTCTCTGACCAGTTGTCTACAGTTCTCCTTTTGTCCCTGGATTCTGAACACTGCAGGGAATTGAGTTTATTTATTTATTAAGATGTTTTTTCTGATGACAGACACTACATACCAAAGATCATCATTTTTACTCGAAATATATGGCACTCTCTGTGCTTTCTCAGGCACATTTAATGGTAAACTCAGCGTTAGAAAAAGGAAAAAACCACTTTGGGATGGCCCTGGCTGCACAAAGACCACAGTCTCATGCAGTTTGCTGCGTGCTGAGCCTGGGTGATTGTGAGGCTGCCAAACAAACCTATTTTAATGGCCACGGAGCTGCTCCGAGTGCAGTGCTGGAGGCTCACCCAGGAAATCCGGGGGTTCTGCCACACTGTCTCTAATCAGAGCTCACTATCTCCATAACAGGCCATCAGAGTGATCAGCGAAATGTCTCAGGTTGTTCCCTGGGGTCTGTGCTGCAAGAGAGGAAAAACCCCCTCTGAGTACTCCCTGTCCTCCAGCCAAGCCCTGGAGCAGTGCTGAAGTCCTGCTCGAGGATCCACCAGCCCAGAACACCTGGAGGGAGGAGCAGTGGTTGTGCTTTGCCTCGAGGTTTGTCCTTCTGGTTTGGGCTGTGACAGCAGCAGCCCTGGAATGTGTCACCCTCCTGCCCAGAGCTCCCCCTGCTCAGCTCTCACTGCTCCTGGCAAGGCTTTGCATGACCAGGCTCATGATGGGTGTCACCTCGTACAGGGACGAAAAGCTCCTTGGTGGCCTGAGATGTCCAGGCAGTCGCCTCCGCCTGCAGCAGTAACAGCCTTGAGTTCCACCAGGGGAGGTTTAGGTTGGATACTGGGAAAAACTTCCTCACCCAAAGGGTGGTCAGGCATTAGAACATCTGCCTAGGGCACTGGTGGAATCACCATTCCTGGAAGTGCTCAAAAAACCCGTGGGTGTGGGGCCTGGGGACATGGTTTGGTGGCAGAGCTGGCAGTGCTAGGGGAACGGTTGGACTCGATGATCTTAAGTGCCTTTTCCAACCTTAATAATTCCATGATTCCATGCTTATGGTTCCATCTTCTTTCTGGAAATTGGATTTTGAACCTGTGGAAATGGGAGCTACCGTGTTCCAGAGGATGAGCTTCCAACCATATTCCAGAGGATGAGCTCTGTCTGGCTCATCAGCACAGCACAAGCCACAGCCCCAAGGCTGTCACAGCTCCAGGAGCGTTTGGACACCGCTCCCAAGGATGCTCAGGGTGGGGTTGTTGGGGTGTCTGTGCAGGAGCTGGACTCCATGATCCTTATGGGTCCCTCCCAGCTCAGGATATTCCATGATCCTATGAAAGAAAAAGAGCATGGGAAGAGGCCAAAACAGGCATTGGCTGCACCTTTTTCCCATAATCCACACAATTTCAGCCAAGTTCTCAGGCTGGTTCTCACCTGGGTCTCCCTGCAGCTACAACCTCCTCAGGGGACGTGTTTGTGTGTGTGAGGCTGGGGGGTCTCTGTTCCCTGCTGAGAACACCTCTTTTGAAGGAAAGACACCACCCAAGGCAGGGGCAGGGAGAGAGAGGTGCTGTGGTGCTGGGAAGGGCACGAGTTGTGTAAATCCAGGGCAGAATTGATGGGAGGGAACTCCACCAGGTCCTGGCAGCTGTTGGTGCTGGAGAAGTCGGTGAAGCTCAGTCAGTGCCAGAGGTGCCAGTAAATTAAATCACCATCACTGGGCTGTAGATTAATCACCATTCCTGTG
The DNA here is from genome assembly GCA_013397115.1 of Edolisoma coerulescens. Lineage (NCBI taxonomy): Eukaryota > Metazoa > Chordata > Aves > Passeriformes > Campephagidae > Edolisoma > Edolisoma coerulescens. Next base: position 217,613 of record VWZW01004140.1, read on the forward strand.
CTGATGGCTGCACTGGGGTTTGAAGCCCACAGAGCTCCTGTGGAAGAGCAGGAGCACAGCCTGTGGATGCTGTATCCATGACAACAGCTCCTTCCACCCTCAGCTATCTCACAGCAATTAGAAATGGCCATCCCAGGGCTAATGATGGCAACGGAGGGGCCGGAGCACTGGGCTGGGCTTGAGGACTGTGGGACTGAGTCCTCAGCCCTGCCAGCTGCTTGTGGGGTGACTGTCTGAGACTGTTGGGTTTTGTGTCTCAGCTCCTCCACCTTTAGGATGGTGTCCATGGTTTTGACCTTTTCCCACAATAGGCTTTGGGATCCGCTGATGCCGAGTGCCAGGTGAGAGCTGGGGTTACTGATAACAAACTCCACACTCACCACTGGGAAGGCACGTCCTGCTCGAGTCACAGCCCCCTCAGCCAGAGAAATAAGAGCTTCCCAGAGCAGATCTGGCCAGCACAAGTTGCCAGATCCTTGGAGGAGGAAGCACAGCCCATCTCTGATGTGGCAGGAGCTTGGGCAGGAGCTCCACTCAAGCTGTGAGCAGAGCTGCCAGGAGGTCAGGCTGGGCTCTGCTCTCCATCCCATCCTGCTCCTCCTCCAGACACCTGGGGAAATACATCCAGCAAGGGCATGAAACCTCCTGGAGTGGGTCCAGAGGAGGCACCAAGGTGATCAGAGGGATGGGGCTTCTCCTCACAGCTTTTCCTCCTGCTGTGAGGAAAAGCTGAGAGAGTTGGGATTGTTCAGCCTGGAAAAGAGAAGGCTCTGGGGTGATCTAATTACAGCCTTCCAGTGCCTGAAGGAGCCAACAGGAAAGATAGAGAGAAACTATTGACGAGGGCCTGGAGTGACAAGACAAGGGGGAATGGCTTCAAACTGACAGAGAGTAGGTTTGGATTGGATATTGGGAGGGAATTCTTCCCTATGAGGGTGGTGAGGCCCTGGCACAGGGTGCCCAGAGAAGCTGTGGCTGCCCCTGGATCCCTGGAAGTGTCCAAGGCCAGGCTGGAAGGGGCTTGGAGCAACCTGGGCTAGGGGAAGGTGTCCCTGGGGACTGGGATTTAAGCTTTAAGATCCTTCTCAACCCATTCTGTGATGAAATAGGTGCCTGTCACCCAAGAAGGTGCCCTCCACCAGCATCCCTCGTAGCTGGACCAGTACTTCCAAGCAGGCTGGACCACTGGACAAGTTCTGGCTGCAGCAGGCACAGTGGGACACCCATAGGAGACCATCCACACCCCTCCAAGAGCACCCTTAGAGACTGATACCTGGCTCCATGCTTGGATTTTGAGGGTTTGCATGGTGCACGTGCACAGGGGGGGTCACAAAGCAGAAGAGGAGCTCTGGGTGCCCCTCTGCCCCACAACACACTTGCTTAGAGTGCCCTGGCCTCTTTCAATCATCTCCGCATCATGCCATCAGCAGGTGGCATATATCTGAAGAGGGTGACCAGCAAACTGTCATAAACACCCCTCAGAAATATTATTTGAAGTCCTTTCCATAAAAAGAAACTGGAGCTTGATATATGTGCAGAGCACAAAGAATGGGATCCTGCAGCACATTTTGAAAATCACTGCTTTAGGCAATCTCCTTAGCAGCTTGTTAGATGTTTTATAAGTGTCCTTCCCAGCTCCAAAAGAAATAATACCACTAATGATTGTGTCAGATACAAAATAATTTCACAGCCTTTTTTGTCTGCAAGCTTTCCAATTTCAATAAATCACGTGCCCTTCTGTGCAGCTGAAGGAATCCAAAGCCCATAGAGCAGGCAGCTTGGCTGGGAAAGAAAATAAAAAGAGGAAGGACACCGAGGCCGTTTTTTTCCTGTATTAATTCCGGCCCTGGTTTGTTTGCCTTAGCAAGCCAGGCCTTGCTGAGCTGTGATTGCCGCTCCCAGCGGCACGGCTGAGCGCTCCCGGCATCCCGCGGGGAGGGAAGGGCTGGTATTAAACATGGAGAGGGATAACGAGGGAATGTGCACAGCCCTGCATGTTTCACCAGTTGGCAGAGCGGACTGGTGTCCCCGAGAGGGCTGGGGAACATCCCAGCTCCCCGGGGCGCGGTGGGAGCTGTGCCCTGCCGGCTCTCCTGCCACATCCCAGGGAAGGGATTTGCACGGCTGAGGGGCTGGGGCAGGGCTTTGACCAGGGAACTGTGGGGACCTGTAAGCTCCCTGCAAATCCCCCAGTGCCCAGGAGATTGTCCTTGTGGACACAGCCACACCTGAGTGACAGCACCAATCCACCAGGAAAAGCTTTCCTGCTGGTGCTCTCCTTAGGGACGGCAGGGATGGAGCAGGGCAGAAAGGACATGAGTGCCTTTATGCTTTACCTCTTGGATTTAAAGATGGAATATTGTATAGGGGAAGCAGAAAACTCGTTTCACACCTCCCTTGAATCATAAAATCACAGAATGGTTTGGGGTGGAAGGAACCTTAAAGCTCATCTTATTCCAACTTCCCTAAAGGGACACCTTCTGCTATCCCAGGTTGCTCCAAGCCTCATCCAGCCTGGCCTTGGACACTTCCAGGGATCCAGGGGCAATGGTGAGTCTCTCCCTAACAGAATAATTGCAACCCAGGCCAGAGTTATTTTAAATACCCAGAAACAACCAGTAAAAATCCGTATTTCTGGGAAACGTGCATTTCTGGTCTTTTGAAACTCCCTGCTGAATTTTCACTGGGAGTTATAGGGGAAAGAGCCCAGAACAGAATTGTTAACAAACAGAAATTGAACAAGCTACATTGAAAGGAGCAGAGGATGGAGACTCTCCAGGGCCCAACGCAGTTCCAGACCATGAATAAATAACATGGACTGCCAGACCACCCTTCCTGTGGTGATTGCATCCACCTGCTCCTGCTCTCAATAACAGCAAAGACCTCTCCAGACTCTTGCACGAAGTGGGGTAAGGCCACAAGTTCTCTGGCTTGGTGCTCCAGAGGCCTGAGGAGCACTTGAGGAGAAGCACAATCCCGTGTGTCCCTTGGCCCCACGCTGTCCCCACACACTGGGGCTGAGGTTTACTCTCACGACTAATTCCAGGTCCTGGCTGAGCTTCCCATGGGATTTGCACACTCTCCCCCCGATTCTCTGGTGGCTGCTGCACTCCCAGCTTTCACAGCGATGTCTCCAGCACTTCCACTGCCTTTCCCTTAGCCAGCTGCCTGTTTTTGTAGCATTTTGTAAGAATTTAATTACCTTGGAAACCTTTTATGTGCTCTGTAAGACCTGATTGAAATTTAGTAAAGGATGCAGAAAGCTCAACTTAAACACCCAAAGGAGACAGTCACTCTGCAATGTGAAATAACATCTGATCCATCTGAGTTTCATTTACCCACAGCAATTATGATTTTTCCTTATTTGCTGACTGATGTAATTTTGAGAAATTTATTCTAGTCCTGTATGGCCCCTCCTTTTCCACTGAAATTCCTGGAGTAGCTGGCATCACCAGGGAGATGATCCCACTCAAGACCTGCCAGGGACCCCTCTCTGGGCAGAGCAGCAGCCTCAGCTCATCATCTTTTCAGTCTGGGAGTCTACAAAATAAAAAATATAACTCAAAAGAGAAGGAAAAGCTCAGAAAGCACATGATTAACTAAATTTTGTGTGTGCAAGTGTGGATATTTAAGCTTTTCATTGTTAAAGCTGTCCCTGAACTCCTGGGCTTTGCTCCAGAGGTGAGTGGGTATCTCAGGTGTGACGATCTTCAGACCCCTTCATCTCCCACCCGTGCTGTTTCCACTGCCCTGCTCTGGGTTTGGGTCTTATCTTGCTTATTCCCCTGGCACAAGTTGTGATAAACCCCCATGAAATCCCTGTTCCCTCCATCCAAGGTCACTGTCTCGGGGTCCCTCACACCGATCCCTCACAGCCCATGGATAGTGAGGGATGCTTCTCCCAGGTAGAAGAGACTCCCAGTAACTGCAGGCTGAGATGGATGAGAATGGTTGGGGCATTTTGGTGTTTTGAATCCTCCCATTTATTGTCCTTTTTTTTGGAAATCACCTGGCCATTGCTGTCCTTCAAACTGTACCATTGGCTGATCCCAAGAAGAAGCCTGTTTTCCCCAAGGCATGGCTCGAGGCTTTCATGGGAGGATGACGGTGAAATGTAGAGTCCTGGAGGTCTGGAAACATCATTTCATAGGGGACAATCTGTGTCGTGCCCCTTGGCAGGGGGACACAGGATGGGAGTCATTAATCGTGTGGGTGGGTCTGAATGAAGGTTGTCCAGTCGAATTCCAGCTGCCTAAGCCAAACTCTGAGGTTTCAAACTTCCATAAAATCCTTGGAATGTGCTGCCACCATTCAAGGGCAGTTGGGAGATTAATTTCCCCGTGGTTCAATTTGCAGTTTGATGGCATCAGGGTCAGGACGGACCAGAGCCATCCCCTCTGCCCTCCAGCTGGAATTCCGGTGCCAGGTGTTACTTGCTGAATTCCAGGAGGGTTTCAGGAATATCACTGGTATGGGAGCAGCAGGAAGGTTTTGGGAATATCACTGGTATGGGAGCAGCAGCCTGTGCACCAGCCCAGCTATTTTGCATTTGAATTTCAGACCTGGCAGCCTGAGGGCTAAAACAGTTTTAATGCTGGGCTCTGCAAAAAAACGTCCAATCTTAACGATGCCAGGCAGTCGAGATCTCTTAGAGATGTAGGAATATTATGGGATAACCCTGATGCAATCAGAGGTAACTTGCCTGTAACACTCACAGATTGCTTTCCCGTGTCCCACAAGCTTTTTCATTGCTTTTTTTAGTGGTTTGGATTTTCGAAGGCAGAAGTTAAAGATGTTACAGCTGACTTTAGAGTGATGCCTTCAGCTCCAAACAGGGATTTTCCAGCAGCTCCTTTCCAAGCCATGGCTTCGTGGCCATCCTGCTCCAGCACCCTGCAGGATGCTCTGGGAGGAGAAGGTGCATTTTCCTTTGTGCTGTAAATCTCCTTTCCGAGTGCCTGGAGGCTCAGAGCTCCAGCGATGGCAGCGATGAGCAGCAGCCAGGAGCTCCTCTCCCTGTTCCATGGGATTGCAGGCTTTTCCCGAAATCCCTGTGTCCCAGGGAGCCGTGCTGGGGCTCTGCCCACAGCCCATGAGGCGCTGGTGTTTTATTCCAGTGGTGCTCTCAAGGAGCCCTAGTTTGCATTATTATCCTGAGCAGTGGGATAGGACCGCCCTACTTTGCCTCCCATAAAAATAGCACTGAAATAAGGTTTGATCTTTCTCCAGCCACGGAAATAATTGTGAGCTGTTTGCTTCCATGCTCTTCCCAGTCAGTTGTTGGAGCTATTTTAAAATTATTCTTTCAGTGCCTTTTTTTTTTGATGGGGGTCACTGAGATTGGTGGCAAATCTCGATACACCTGTCAAGATACCTTTTTTTTCCCCACTAACAGCACATTTTGTATTAGATGTTGCAGCATTAGTGTATTTTAATATGTATCCCTTTCTTTTGCCTTTCTCTAAAGTAGTTGGAGGATGCAATTTTCAAATCTTTTATTGTACAGCCTTTTATCAAACTGTCTCCATAGCTGCTGCTTTTTTTTTTGAAATCAGATTTCTCTCTGATAGGAACAGATCTGAAATCATTTGTTACATTCCTTGCATTTCTCATTTCTAAAGCCAGGCATTGCTTTGTTACACAGTTTCTGTGGGGCTTTTTGAGGCTTCTGTACTTCTTTTCTCCCCTTCTAATATTGATTCTAATGTTTGTCAGACTATTTTATTTCTGCCTTCTTTGTTCTCTGCTTTTTTGATCTTTCCTGTTGGTGCTTCCCTATGAGTTTTGTAACTAAATTTCTTTAATTTCCAATTGATGTCCTTTCTTTAAGTTGATACAGAAGAAAAGCAGAAGAAACATGATAGATTTTCGGCTGGTTTGACAGCCTAATGAGAGATAGAACAAACCACACACTTCAGCTCCTCATAAATCCTACAGCTTCCTTGTAATGGGAAGAGAATTGTCTGAAAAATATTAATGACATCCAGGGAACACCATCAAGATGTGGATCCAGTCAAGCCAGATTGGGAACATAAATAAATTGCTTTATAAACTGGATCTCTCTTTCAGGAATCATAGACTCGTGGAATATCCTGAGCTGAAGGAACCCACAAAACACATCGAGTCCAGCTCCTGGCCCTGCACAGACACCCCAACAATCCCACCCTGTGCCTGGAGCATTGTCCAAAAGGAGGGGAATTGGAGTGACTTCCAGCAGACTCTGATATATGCTGTATTTAGGGCTGGGTAGAGATGGATCTCTTCACTCTATTCCCAGAAGAATTTAGGAAGAGGGATTTGTCACACAGCAGGCTGAAATTCCAACTCCAATAATAGAGTCACTGAAGAGAGATGTGAAAAATTAATGAGCAGTTTAGAAAAATTCAGTATCCAGCTGCTGAGGAAGGCTGGGCTGGCTCGTGCTCAGCTGCTGCTGGTTGCAATTCTCGTGCTCTGCTTGTTCTTTCCATTCCTCAGCACCCTCTTTGTTTTGGCTGGGTCTTTCCTTCATGTCCCCATGCAGCACAGCTGGGCTGGGGTGGGGAGAGCAGCCCAGGGTCATGGAGGGGCTCTCCTAAACCATTTCTCCTTCACTATTTAATCCAGGAAATCTGTATTTGCAGCACTGACGTGGAACTGAGAGTTTGGGCCACGCTGTGCTCACACACAAGATGTGGTGGTGCAAAAACCCTCGAGGCAGGGCAGGGCAGGCAGTGAGCAGGAGAAATGTCAGGAAACCACGAGCTGTTGCTAATAAATCCAGTCAGGAGTGGCAGAGCATGGCAGGGAGCTTGGCAACGTCCCAGCCACGCCGAGGTGTCAAACTGGGGACAGCATCACCTCCCCTCAGCGTGAGAGGAGAGCTGACAGTGGAGGTGACAGACTGGGAATGCCTTGGAAGGACAGGGACTGCCTGTGCTCAGTCTGGAGCAGCAAAGCAAAAAGAGCTGCTCTCCTTGTGGTAATTCCAGCCAGGAAAGGCATGGAATATATATATATTTTTTTTTTCCCAAAATGCTGAACTTCCCCATCCCTCAGCACCATCTCCCCAGAGCCCCCTTGGCTCGAGAGCTGCTCATTTTAAACCATCCTCTCCTCCGTGTTCAAGGGAAAGTCCCAGGGCTCCCAAAGGAAAAACCAAGCAGCAATATAACCTTTTAAAAGGGCTGTTTTCTGTGTAAGGAAACCAAGCCAGCCACGGAGAAATTGCTCCCTGAGGAACAAGAACATCCTGAGCCCTTCCCTCCACGTTTCCAAGAATCGCTGCCACCGGGCAACCCTTGCTGCTGATCAGGCACAGCCTCCATCCATTCCTTGCTTTCTCATTTAAAAGCCAATTTTGAGACAGTTCTAACTCAGCTGCTGGGGATGGAACAAAGGGGGAAGGGACGGGAATGTGTCACACCGGGGGATTCTGCTGGAAGGTGCCACTTGCAAACGGTCTCTTCTCTCAGCCCAGGTGCCTTGGCAAGCCTGGCCTGGCCCTCCCTGAGGACTCATCTAAAAGCAGGAATAAACACTGCACTCAACAAGCCCAAGGGAGGGGAGGTTTCCACCACCTCCTCCTGCAACCTCCCCATTCCCTTTCGACAGAGGAAAAAGAATAAAAGGGGAAAAAAACCGGATTTTATAAAATCATCAGATGATGTAACATTTTTGCTTAGGAGAGAATTTTAGATTTGGGTTCTTTTGCACATCTGCTGCGTTTGTTTAATTACAAGTAACAAAATGGGGTTCCCTTTATGAAGTCTGGAGGTGGCACGTGCCCCAGCTGTGCCAAACATCCGTAAAATTTGGGTTTTACCAGAGGTTCCAGTGCCCAAAGTGATGGGCAGTGAGACATACCCAGAGTCCTAAGTCTTCACCCCCACGTGAGCCTTTTCATCATCCAAGAGTCCAGGATTTCAGTTTAAATTATTTTAATGGTTTGGGTTCAGCTGAGAGGCTGATGAAGAGCCCAAAGCCAGAACTGTCCATGTTCTCCTTGTCCCAGCCCTGCTGCATCGTGCTCAGAGCAATGATTTACTGAAGTGCAGCTGGCACAGGGCCCCAGCCATGCTCTGAGCTCCAGCAGGGCCCAGAAAAACAGATCCTGGCAGAAAATTGATTTCCTTGGAGGCAAAAGAAGCTGGCCCAGAAATTTCCAAGCAGGAGCTGCTCTACAAGTCAGGACCCACGGAGATATCCAGCTTGAGGAAACGAATGCAGGAGGGAGTGCAATTGTTCAGAGAGGGTTTGGTGAGAGATTTGGTGCTTGTTTTCTACCAAACCTCCAGTGTTTGGTGTGTTTGCAAAGCCCCTGCTCTGGTAGAGTAGCACATGACTGTTGGTCCATCTCTCAAGACAGGGAGCATAGGGGAAAGGGGTGCCTGTGTGGAAAATCTTGACATTTCCTGCGAAGCAATGGGTTTCCTGGGTGCCATTATAAAAATAAAAATAAAAATAAAAATAAAAATAAAAATAAAAATAAAAATAAAAATAAAAATAAAAATGATAATGGCAGGGTGGAGGCAAGGGCTCCCTGCTTCTTGCACCCATGGGAGCACAGGTCCCCAAAACTTGGCTGGCCACAAGCTTCCCTGAACTTGGAGAACTGCTGAGGACTCTGAAAAGCCCCTCCACTCCCGACCCCTGCAGCCAAAACTGTCTCTGAGAGAGCAGGACAATCAAATTCCCTTTGAAAAGATCAAAGGGCAAAACCTCACTTAAAAATGCTCAAAGTATCTTAGGGCATTTTTCTTTTAAATCTTTTTTCTCGCTCAAAACCATTCACTGAACCTCACCCTGGGCTCTTTCACACCCTCAGAAACATGGTTTTAGGGCAAACACCCTGTTCATGACAGTGTTTCACCCAGCTCTTGTTTTATAGCCAACCAAGCATCAAATTTACAGATGCAGGAGCCACAAATGTGCTTTATCTCGGTGCCAGGAGCTTGGAGCAAGAGCCCTGGGCTCTGCAGTCACTGCTGTGAGCAGTCCTGAAATTAATCCAGATTTTCAAGAACAGGTTGGCAGATGACACTGCCCCAAATGGCAAATCTGAGCCTGTCCATGCACAATCCCATTTTCTGAATCTCCAAGCCCGGATCCCATCGCTCCGGGAGGTTTCGTTATCCACGTCTTGCCTTGACACTGAAGATCTCACGGAGATAAGGGCTCAGATGCTGCTGATTTTGGACACCAGCACCATCTGCTCCCTGTCCTTATTCACTCTACATTAAAGACTAGAAAGCTCTCATGAAGTCAGAAGAAAGACAAAAACCATGGATGTGTCATCTGGGATCCCTACTGTTTGCTGGTAATTAAGTTTGTCACAGTCTTGACAGAGCTGGGAACAATGGAGGGAATCAGAAAGAAAAGGCACAGGGAGGGAAAATATAAGAGTCACTCTGGAGCTTTCTCCTTCTGATTCTGTTGCCAAAGAAAAGGATTAAAGGAAATAATGATGTCTCCGTGGTGTTTGCTCTCCAGTTCCACTACAGATATGAATTCAGCCTAACAATTTGTCAATTTTTTTCCAAGCCCAGGTAATGTCATTCCAATATTAACTGGGCTGCACACCGGTTCCTGGGGTTTCTATCAATTCACATCTAGGCTCTCCCTCTTTGTCACTCCCTCTTTGTTGTTTTGTCCTGGTTTTATCCTATCTTTTACTTCGGGAGAGCGAATAAAGCTGAGCCCCGCTCAGCAGCAGTGTCCAGTGCTGGGCTGAAGGGCACCTCAACAGCAGGAGCTGCCCAGCTGCATCTTCCTGCAGGAAAAAGGGATGGCTGGAGTCCATTTTCATCTCTTGCTGTGCTCACTGCAGCTCGTTTGGGTTGGGAAATGCTCTTAGATCATCAGACACGGCGTGCAAGGATGTAGGAGAAGCAGGAGGTGTTGGCAGAGCTGCTCTTGGATGGTGAGAGCTGCAGGAACCCAAACCAAAGGGCCACAGGCCCTGCAGCATCCACAGAGTGCAAAAACTGCTGCTGCTCCAGTGGAGAGGAGTTTCAGGGCTGGAAAGGCACTTTTCCAGGGAAAACAGCAGCCTTGGTACCAGAAGTGGAGGATACAGGAATGTGGGGGGGTCATTGCCAATGATTACCCCAAGCAGTTCTGGGCTTGGCCTCATCCCTGCTCTGTCACTGCCCAGCTCTGGGGCTGCTGCTGGCACCTCCCTGTCCATGGCACTGGTGGGCCTGGAAAGCTGGGTCCATGGTTGGATCTGATCTTCGAAGTCTTTTCCAACCTAAACATTTCTATGATTCCCGCCTATTCTCCTTTCGTTTCCTGGACTGAATAATAATAATAATAATAATTTTCTCCTTAGTGGAAAATACAGACCCTACCAAAATAACTGCAGGGAAGTGAAAGCATCCTCAAGGAAACAGGAGGAGACACTGAGCCCATCTCACCCGTGTCCTCAGAGCAAAACTTTGGATGGCATTTTCTGTGTATCCCCAACTTCATGGCCAGAGCTGCGGCTGGGGTTGAAAAGTGTGGGCACCACAGGGCTGCTGCTCTGATGTGCACCTTGTGCTGCCCCACCTCCTTCCAAGCTGCCAAATCTGCAGAGGGTTCTCAGAGTGGGCTTTGCGGAGGGCCATGAAAACAGATTTATTTTGGAATATTTCCACTTGCCATTACAATTAATCACCAGAATCCAAGGAAAAGGAGTGCACTTTATGAAAACATCAAGCAGGGAATGTGACTGCAGGAACCTGACAAATGGGACAGGCACACAGAGAGATGGTTCAGAATAATCCATTTTCATGCCAGCTTCAGTAAAGAGAACAGGGAAAGACTGAGCAGCATCCTTCCCTCTGACAACCTCCAGAGCATAATCATGGCCCTCATCTGAAACCTTGCAGTGGCTCCTCAGGACATTTTTGAAAGACAAGACACTGTATTTTTCAAACTCTGTCTCAAGCAGGAAACTCAAAAGAGTCCCTCTGCTGTGAAAAAAATAAATGTTCCTCTATAAAAGAAGTAAATCCACATTTTTCAAACACAGCCTCAACTCTGGCCATGAAGTTGGGGATACATAGGAAATCTAAAGTTTTGCTCTGAGGACACAGGTGAGATGGACTCAGTTTCTCCCCCTTTTCCTTGGGAATGCTTCCATTTCCTTCCACCACCTGCCAGGAAGCAGCAGGCTGCTCTGGGATGCATCTCTGCAAGGTCACCATCATTCAGATGTAAGAGAAGTGGGGAGTGGCCTTTTCAAACTCAGCCTGGGTGTCCCTGCCCCAGTGAAGTGTCCCCAAGGTACCTGTGAGGATGATGAAGAGCAGAAGGAGGAAGAGAAAATCCCCTTCTTGTGATTCCCATTCCCAGGAGAGCAGATGGTTCAGTCAAACAGGAATTCCTTCAGACTTTCACTGCACACACAAGAAATGTATTTTGTGTCCATCCAAACCGATTCCTTTTTTTGCATCCTGGCAGCTGAGCTGGAAAGGCAAAACAAAGAAATGCCCGAAGTGCAGCCCTGCCATGGCCTTTGTTGGGAAATCAGCTCCCAAATCCCCCAAATGCAGGTGTTTGGGGAAGGCTCTGGGGGTTCTGGAGTCTGCCTCCCTGTGGGACAGAGGGATGGAGTTCCCATGCCCGGGCAGTCCAGGGGAGGGTGATCAGAGCCTCATGGCTCTTGTCCAGTCTCTGTGAGAGGCAGGAGAAGATCAGGCAGATTTCCTCTCAGACCTCACTCCAGCCTTCCAGGATGCAGATGGTGATCCTAATCTGCTTCCCAAAACCTGTGTGTCTCTTCAGCTTCTCCACCCTCTGAGTGCACACACAGCCAGGCCTGAAATAATTAGAAGTGTTTTGTGGCTGGTAATTCAAAAACTATGAAAACACACAAACATATTTTGTGGGGCTGGGGTTGGTTGGAAAGACAGACTGTCTCAAGTTCCAGTGTAAGATGTAACCAAAAGTATGGATTCTGTCACCAGCTATTAAACCAGGTGGGGCAGGGTTCTTTATCTCTGCCATGACACATCCCTGATAACTCCCTCCGGGGGACATCTTCTGTCCACGGGCCACCGAGCCTCACTGCATGGCTCAGAAAATTCCATCATCCCAGTGGGAGATGCTCTGCCCAGGGGGAGGAACCGAGCATTCCCACCTGGATGGAATCTGAGCTTTGGAACAGCACAGGCAGCCCTGCCCTACCGGATTCCCAGAGGAGAAGAGCTCCAGAACCACCCCTGGATCTTCTGAGGAACACCAGACCCTTCTACAGGATCAGCGCTCCCACAGAGCCACATCTGTCACTGCAACAGGACTGCAGCCACCATTTAATGGGACTGCGACCCCCTCCCTGCCCCACAGGGTGTCAGGCTGTGTCCTGGCTCTGGCCGTGTTTCTGGGCTACTGCATTTATTTTAATTTTCCTCTTAAATTGTAGTTCTGACCCGGAGTCTCTCACTGGTTTGTTTTCAAACTAGAACACAGAGCGAATTTTGGAGGGGTCTTGGTTCTCTTTGATTTTCATATGCCTCTGGTAACCAACCTGGACAAGTCTTCACCCCCATTTCCCATCACAAGTCCCAGCCAGAGCTCCTGCTGCAGGAAGAAGAATCTCCATGACCATGAAGTGGAGCACTCCTCTTGTTCCAGCAGCAGCTCCTTGACCAGGAGCTCCACAGTTCACTGTGAGGAAGTTCACAGCCAAATTTCACCATGAGTAGTTCATAACCAGAGAAAGGCACACCTGGGACTCCCAAAATGAGTGATGCCTCCTGAACAGTTCATTACCCAAGATACAATTCCTTCTGAACATACTCCTAGCAGGGAGGCTCCCACGGGACATATGTTTTAAGTGGATACACCAAAATCCTCTCCAGCATTCCCCAGCAGGGAATCCCTCAGCTGGAATCTGCAGCTCCAACAATTGCTCCAACAGCTGAAATTTAATTTGACCTTAATAATTAAACCTCCAAATAACAGCTTTCACATGCCAGCTGAACCATTAAATTCCAGGAGTGGATGCAAGCCTTTTTGCACTGAGTGGAGTTTACTCATGTGGAAATTTCCTGGTGCTCTGGACTTGTTATCGATGTAAATTTTGTGGCACTGATTAAAAATGTTTCTCTTCCCTTTCAGACTATGATAGAATCTGTGAGTTGTTGGTTGGTTTTTTTCAATCCAGTTGGCATAAAGAAATTCCTCATTGTTTGAGCTGTGCCTCAGTGCTGATGAACAGGAACTTTTCCAGAGATGTTGTTGGAACTGGAGTCACTTCACAGCAGCCTCAGCTGGAGTCTGTGGGGCTGCTAAAATGGGACAGTGGTGCCTCCAGAACCCCTCTGAGAGTCTTTTCCAGGGCCTTGTCCTGAGCCTCATCCTCCAGGATGCACCAGCCAAGAAATGCAGTGGGACCACCATGGCCACTGCACTCCCTGATAGACTCAACCACAGGAAATGAAACCAGAGGGTCTTAAATATCAGATTTTCTCTTGTTCCTTGCTCTACTCAAATGTCAGTGGTTGTACAACACAGCTCCAAACACCCGTCCCTGAGTTTGGCTTGGGAATCTTGGCAGCTTTGGATAAAACCACTTTGCCATCACGTGTGTCAGGCCAGCAGAAAGGCTTCCCCCAAGCAGCTCCTTCTGGATCCCAACCACAGACCTCTTTGTTAAATCTAAATAATTTAAGAGGCACAAGCAAGACCTCTCTAGCTGCTCATACCTCCAAATCTGAGTATCTTTACTCATTGAAAAAGTGCACTAATGAAATTGTAATGCACATGTTAATTAATGTACATATTTTCTCAGTAAATTTTGCACAGCTATAAGTGGTCAAATAAATAATGAATGCCGTGGAATAATTTATGTGAGCTCTGTTTCTTACTGTACATGTTTTAATTACTGATATGAATGCATCTCAATGAATTATTGAAAGTCAAAGAATAAATAATATTAAAATTAAAAAGTACATGAGAAGCAAAGTTCAAATAGATATTTAATTCTACTAACATGCTGCAGTGTAATCCTTGCCCAATAATTGGCAGCAGGAGAGGAAATGTTCCTCCTGGCCAGCTTGAGCTCCATTTCTTCTGGGTTTTATTTGTGCCTTTCAGTGTTGAAATTCATCAGCTAAAGCTACAGAGATGCTTTTCATCATTGGACCTTCAGAAGGAACCATGTTAATTACATTAATTATGTCAATTCTTCCCTGTGAGGGTGCGGAGGCCCTGGCACAGGTTTCCTGTGGCTGCCCCATCCCTGGAAGTGTCCAAGGCCAGGCTGAACGGGGCTTGGAGCACCCTGGGATAGGGGAAGGTGTCCAGGCCCCTTTGCGATGCCCCTTGTATAAAACCAACACCACCTTCGAGCCTTGTCAGCAGCTTTTCACACTCACACAGCTCCTTCAGCAGAGAATTCCACACCACTCGTAGGTTAATTAGCGAAGTTTTACATTTCCCCCGTGGAGCTACAAATTGTCACCCAACTTTTACACAGTCAACCAAAGGACAGGGATGTTCTGGGCCTCTAAATGAAGCTGTTGCACGGATGTGAGCTGGCTTTGCAGCTGGGAGCAGAGGTTAGCAGCAACTGGGGGAAATGGCCAGTAATTAATGCTGCTGGTTGTTAGCACGCTTGATTGCTCGTTGCTTATGCACTGCAGAGTAATTGTGTGCAAATTGTTATCACCTGTGGGTTCCTGAAAGGTGCTGCTGTGGCCTCGGGAAGAACTGCCCTGGATGCTTTGCCCAGGGAGATGTTTGCAAGCCTTTAGCAGAAGCTGTGCCTGAAGGCCTCCCCCATGAGGTGCTGAGTGTGTTTCCTGAATGGGTGGGTGCAGCCACTGCCCTCAGCCCTGCAGGAAGCCTCCAGCCACAACTGCTGCTGGCCTGTCCACCATCCCCTCACTCAGTGCACCATGATGGAACTCTTCATTCCAACCCACCGCCTTTCCCTCCCTCAGCACCATGATGGAACTCTTCATTCCAACCCACCGCCCTTCCCTCCCTCCGCACACCCATGGCCTGTGTCGTGCTTTCACCCCAGTCCCTCTTGGCTGCTCAGGCACTCCCACACCAGCAGGACGAGATGCATCATGTTGGAACTCCTCATTCCAACC
>VWZW01004140.1:233159-254236 GCA_013397115.1 Edolisoma coerulescens
AGCCTTTCCCTCCCTCAGCACTGTGATGGAACTCTTCATTCCAACCACCACCTTTCCCTCCCTCAGCACACCCATGGCCTGTGTCGTGGTATCACCCCAGTCCCTCGTGGCTGCTCAGGCACTCCCTCACCAGCAGGGTCAGGGAGAGAACTGGAAGGGTAAAAGCTGGAAAATTCAAAGGTTGAGATAAAGATAGTTTAATAGGGGAAGCAAAAGCCACGCACACAAGGAAAGCAAAATAAGGAATTAATTCACTGCTTCCCATGGTTGGGCAGGTGTTCAGCACCTCCAGGAGAGCAGGGTCCCCTCTCACAGTGACTTGGGAAGACAAAAACCATCACTCCAAATGTCCTTCACTTCCACCTTCTTTCCCTCTCTTTATATACTGAGCATGATGCCATGAGGACTGGAATATCCCTGGGGTCAGTTGTCGTCACCTGTCCTGGCTGTGTCCCCCCCCAGCCTCTCACACACCCCCAGCCCCTCCCCAGCATGGCTGTACGAGGGGCAGAAGAGGCCTTGGCTCTGTGCAAACTCAGTAACAACAGAAATATCTGTATTATCAACCCTGTGTTCAGCACAAACCCAAACCACAGCCCCAAAACAGCAGCTGGGAAGAGACTGAACTGTAGCCCAGCCCAAAGCAGCACTCCGTGGTGCCCTGAATGATGGATTCACCCACAAGATCCATCCTGGGCGGGATGCTCACGGTGACGTGGCCTTCCCCACGGTCCAGCCAGGAAATATCGCACTGGACAGTGCAGCCAAGGCTCATGGCCCCACGAGGAGCTCCAGTGCCACATCCCACAGCTCCCCCTGCTCCAAGCTGGGCATCCAGGGCTGAGCACGGGCTGCCCCAGGTGCCCACTGGCACAGCTCAGCTCTGCAGAGCAGCTTTTCCTATCAGGAGCTGGTCAGCGATTTCATCATTTATTAAATTATTAGCACATGTGGGAAAAAGGTCAGTGCTCAGATCCTGGCTTGGAAATCCCAAGTCCAGATCCCTGCTCTGCACTTGTGGGTGTATCCATGGGGATCAGGAGCTGCTTGCCCAGAAGGAACTGGGGCACCAAGCCCAGTCTCCAATGAGGGACAAAATTCCCTGTGCCTGCTCACAGAGTGATCCCACCCCAGCCCAGCAGACAAATACCACGGGAATGAGACAGACTGGAAGTGACATTCCTAAACGGTGTCACTTCCAATTAGTCTTTGTGCCTGCAGAACAAGAAGAACTGTTTTTAAGTTATGTTGGAGATTTGTTGTCAAGCTTTTCCAAGGTATGTCAAGCATTTTCCTTTCCGAGATGTCACAGCTCACGCTTTTGATCCTTTTGATGACTTGCCTTTGCTTTTCTTCCTTTTTTCTTTCTCCTGTCATATCCCAAACATTCACCAATTTTCCCGACAAAGACAGTATCCACTTGTGATTTTTTATAAAAGATTTTTCTATGGAAATTCTCAGTGAACAATTAATTCTTTGGCCAGCTTTACAAATGGAAAATTCTTGGGAGAAGAGCAGCAATATGTGGACAACTCCAACACAGACACACAAAATATCCTTAAGACAAATCAGTTTTCAAACAAAGATGCAAAAAGAAATGGCAATTTACAAATGCACTGAAGGTAAAATTCACCCACAGAATGGTTTGGGTTGGAAGGGACCTTAAAGTTCATCTCATTCCATGGGCAGGGACACCTTCCACTATCCCAGGGTGCTCCAAGCCCTGTCCAGCCTGGCCTTGGACACTTCCAGGGATCCAGGGGCAGACACAGCTGCTCTGGGCACCCTGTACCGAGGCCTCCCCACCCTCACAGGGAACAATTCCTTCCTGATATCCAACCTAAATTTCCCCTCTTTCAGTTTGATCCCATCCCCCCTTGTCCTGTCCCTACAGTTCCTGAGGAAGAGTCGCTCTCCTGCTTCCCTTCACACACTGGGAAGGTGCTGGGAGGTCTCCACACAACCTTCTCCTTTCCAGGCTCAACTTCCCCAGCCTGTCCCCACAGGAAAGGTGCTCCAGTCCCCTTGCCAACATCTCCACCTGGTTCCTCACAGCACACGACCCATGGAATTGCTCAAGCTCAGCTCATAGACAAGATCCCAGCAGCCCCAAGCAGGACAACCCCAGACACTGCAGTTTAGACCCAAAATGCTCGGGATGGCGAGACTGAACATGATCCAGCACAGCCCATGTCTCAGTCAATATCCATCATTTTATTCTGGGATAGATTCTCCACTGCTGACATCCCCTTTTTCACGCATCCACATGCAGGATTGAGCAAATTTCCCCTCCTGGCTGCACAGTGAGGTTTCCTTTGCTTCCCCAGAGGGGAAGGAGATGGAAATCCAAAGCCCTGGAGAAGAGGGAGGTGGGAAACCATCCCCTTTTCACCGCCTGGAAGCAACACACAACTCTGCTGCTCCCAGCAACATCTGGGGCTCGTTGCTAAAAAGGAGGAGCAGAACTCAGGGACTGTTCAGATCCAGACCAAAAATAAAGTCCAAAAAGCAAGTCCAAGTCCTTGCCACGCTGTCCCCTGCCCCCTGGCCAGCCAGGTGGCTGCCACTGAATACTGAACTAGTGCATCTCATGGGAACTTTGCCTTAGAAATGATAAATCGAGCAGGTTTTTTTAAAGCTACACCTTTATCACAGTCTCTCCTCCAGCACTTCCATGGGAAGGAATAATTATTTTGTGCACACCGCATGTATAATGAATTTTCAGGCATACTTGTTTGATCTATAGCCCCAAAAATAAAAATCCCATTAGTCTAACAAGCTCACCAATTATTTCCTGGGATCGTTGAGCCTATTCCAGCGGAGAAAGTTGCATAAAATTGAAAGTGAACAGGGAACAGTGCAGTATGTTGTTTTACAGGGTAAAACATTTTAAAACAGTGTTTCACATCATGTTTGTGGGCAGACGAAAGAGAGGTGGAAAGAGCAGCAAGTTTGGGTCTGCTTTAGCTGGGTGGATGTACCTGGACAGGGAAGTTGAGCTAAAATTAAGGAAGAAACACATTCAAATTTGCCTGAATTTAGATATTAACTACTCAGGTGTCTCTGTCCAAGCTAGCTTTCGGAAGTTCCATGTTAAAAAAAAAAAAAGCTTTTCCAGGACACACATTCTCACTCATTTCAGATATCTAAATCCAGGGCAGGGAATGGCACTCCAGGAAAATTAGTTTCTCTCTCTCAGCTCCAAGGGAAGCCTCAGACACTGGACATGTCTGCACTGGAGGTGCACAAAGTTGGATGATGCAGATTTCCCCTCTCCACCCAATCTCCCTCAGTCCCCAAGAGCTTCTGGGGGCTGTAGAGCCACCCACTAAGCCCTCTCCAGACAACAACCAAATTAGTCCTGCTACCCTCTGGGGTGACAACCTCTCTCCACTGCCTCGGCCAAATTAAATAACAATTCAAATTGCTCTCAGGAGCTGCCTCAGCTTCAGCTGGCTGCTGGTGGCAAGCTGAACCCAGCACACAAAGGGATTCATTCACTGAAGGCAGCAAGGGGCCAAATCCAAGGCAAAGATTCCCAGGAAAGCCTGCAGCTTGGAACAAGCTGGTGGTGGGCATGGACAGGACACAATCTTAGTTGGAGCATCTGTGTCAAAGCATCAGTAAAACCTCCAACAAGTAATTTATTGTTGGAGTTGATGGGTTAAAATCAGGATTACATCCAAATCTTGCTCCTACACACATGTGGTGGCTCATGGATCAATACATTGAAGAAGGCACCAGGAAAGAGGCTCGATGTGGTTGTTCCTCCCTTGGCAGAGGTGGCTCCAGGGCTTCCATCAGCCCTTTCCCTGCCACTCTGAGTGTTGGAAGGAGGAGAACAAATCGAAATTCAAAGCACAACTTAATTCCTGTTTTCTCTTTAGGGATGTTGGGAGATGCTCTTTCTGTGGTTCTGGAGGGGCAGAGAAGTCTTGCAGCAGCAGCAGCAGCAAAGGCAGGCAGTGATTAGAGAAATGCCTAATATAGACACGTATAACACTGGCATTCCTGACTTCCAGCACTCCACTCTGCACCCAGAAAGGTGGAAATGACTGCTCAAACACCCATGGAAAATACAAATTAAACAGACCATGAAAACAGAACTATTTTGTCCTGTGGGATGGGGTCAGCAGCAAAAATGGACCTTCATGGACAGAAAGGATGATGTGACTTAATCTAACAGGATAACTGCAGCCTGATGAGTTTGGGGATTGAGCATGAAGAGTTTTGAGTGTTACAAGGCACCAAACCAAGCCCAGGGCTTGTCCCCCAGATGCCAGCCCAGCCCTGGGCGGAGCAGGCCCAGAGGGTGCAGGTCCCTGTCCCAGCTCACCCAAACTGCTGCCTTCTGCTCTTACCCCCAGCACATCCCCTTCTCCTGTGCCTTGGAGTGCCCACCCGTGTTCCTGCCCTCACCCTGGGCCTCCCAGCAGGTCACAGCTGCTCTTCTGTTTGCATAATCTGCCTCCTCCCAGTCCTGACATGGAGACCCCACAGAAGGAGAGGTGTCCCCAGCACCTTAGGTGGAACAGGACCTTGAAGTCCATCTCATTCCACCCCCTGCCATGGCAGGGACACCTTCCACCATCCCAGGGTGCTCCAAGCCCTGTCCAGCCTGGCCTTGGACACTTCCAGGGATCCAGGGGCAGCCACAGCTTCTCTGGGCACCCTGTGCCAGGGCCTCCCCACCCTCCCAGGGAAGAATTCCTTCCCAATTTCCCATCTCTCCCTGCCCTCTGACAGTGGGAGGCCATTCCCCCTTGTCCTGTCACTCCATGCCCATTTCCAAGTCCCTCTCCAGCTCTCCTGGAGTCCCTTTCGGTGCTGGAAGGGGCTCTAAGGTCTCCATGGAGCCTTCTCTTAATTTCTGCTGGCCCAACCAGTTGCTCTGCCCACAGAAACTCCAAGAAATGCAGCTTTTTGTCTGGCTTTCCCCTTCATAAGGCTGTTTATCATTTGCTCTCTGTTAGGTTGTCTTCCATCATCCAAATTTATTCCTACCTGTGAGTCCAGTTGGGAATCTCCACATTTACTCTTGCCCCACCCAAGACCAGAACTGGCCCCACCAAAACCAGAGAACACAGCCCAGGCCCCCTGAGCTCTGCAGCAGACTTGGTTTAAATGCCATGGTGAGGCTGCTGAATTCTGCCTCAGTTTCAGATATATTATCCCAAACCCAAAAGGTTTCTTGAATAAAACATGAAAATCCAGAATACCATCTGTGCAATATCATTGGGCTAATTAAGTTGATATTAAATACAATTTGTTTTACCCAACTCTTACATTTTTAATTTTAAGTGAGCTACAGAATATTCTGGGTGAAATAAGTGTTAGAAAAACTGTTACTGGGAGCTCCAGCAGCTGAGCTGGAAACACCTGGGCTGCCCATGAGGGGGGAGTCTCATCAGAAACCTCCTGGAGCTCTTGTTAGCAAAAGAAAAATGCCAAAGGATCCCTGGTAGAAGTGACCCTGCACCCATGGGGCTCTGTGTGGGAAGAGCCCTTTGTAGCCAAAAGAAAATTAAGGTTTTCCAGGAGCATCCCCGGGGTCTGCCTGTGGGAAATCTGCCTCTCTGCATCTCCATGAGCCCGTCCAGCCTCTGCCACTTTCATGGGAGAAAAAAAAAGTCTAAAAAATCGTGTCATGCACTCCAGAGAGAGAGCAAGCAGCCCTGATGGTGTCCTGGGCAGGTCACCCCAGCAGCTCTTGCCCCGTGCCTTGCAAAGCTTCCTGAGAAACATCTCCATGGGCTGCCCAGCCCTCAGCTCAACAGGGACAGGTGCCAACCCCACCCCCTCACCATGCTGCCCCCAAAGCCATGCTGAGCAGGGGGAATTTCCTCCCAGGAGGGCACCAAGGGATGGGGAGGAGCTGCTGAGAGGGGATGGGACTGGTGGAACAACCTGTTGATTTAAGGACCTCCACACATACCCAGAGCCATGCAAAGGCAATTCCTGCAGCCTGGCCCAGCAGCTGGAGGTCTGAGTGCCCCCAGGTCACCTTTCCAATGCCATCCAGCCACCAGCTGCCCTCTCAGGGAATATATCAAGAATCCCCCTTATTCTGACACAGGGGAGGTGACACTCCTGCAAAGCACTCGCAGGTGAAAGGACTCTGGAGGCAACAGGCTGGAAAATCCTGCTTTTCCAGAGCCACTGATATGAATAGATGTGGGGGTTTAAATAAGTCCCTCACTTTTGCCCAGGCCTCTGGCAGCAGGCAGTAGCCTTATAGGGGTGGCCAGCACCCCAAAATCCACTCTCATTTGCAAGTTCTTTAATAATGGCTGATTCAGTCTATTATAGAATGAATTCTTTATTTAATAGACACCATTCTTTGTCATGGATGGAGGGGGAAAATCAGGAGAAAAAGAAAAAACAAAAAAGCACCAACCCATGATTCCTCCCAAAACCTGTTAAGCTTGGAAAAGGACACTGAAATAGGCTCAATTTTGTGCAAAAGTCTCACAGCCTCTCTAGCACCAAGTTTTAATGGATCAGCCATCAGGATCCCCCATCAGGCTGAGTGAGAGCTCCTGCATGCCCTGGTACCCTGAATTCCAAGGCCAAAGGCACGTAAAACAAGCAGAGCAAACCCTGCTCCTTCCCCCTCCCACTCCCAGCCAGGTGGGCAAGGCAAACCATTCCTGCTGAAATAGATTTCTGAATTGGAAAGGGCTCAAAGATTGATTGTCCCCTGGACGAGACCGCTGACAAGAGGGGGGAAATATCATTAAAAATAAAATATATCAATCACTCCACAAATGATACTCCAATCCGTCCTTCAGGCAGGAAGGTCCCCTGCTTGGTGCCATATTCTCTTTCTTTGGGATTCTCTTTCTTTAGGGAACACACGGATTGCAGCAGCTGAGGGCGTTCATTGACGTGGATCCTGCATGTAACAGACACAAAACCTGTGTGGGGCATTGCTGTGGGGTATTCTGAGAGGGATGGGAGCCATAGGAGCATCCCAGAGCATCTCTGGGCTCATCTCTGCAGCACAACACACTGAGAAAACCAGCACGCGCTCGTGGCGGGCTGGGAAGCACTGGGAGAAACCCCCAAACCACTTTTGTTCCTCCTCTCTCCCTGTGGAGGATGCACTTCCCTTCATCCCCTCAGTCACAGGGCTTTTCCCTGTGGGGAAAGATGGCTGGGGGTTCTTTGCAACAAAGACCCTGAAGAAGACCTGCATTTGTGGGGAGAAAGGTGGGAGGGATTAGAGGGGGATGCCTTAGGACACAGGGCTGGGCTTCACACCCAATTCCCAGCAAAAGCTCAAGAAAGGCAGATGTTGTCATTCCTTCTCTGCAGCTGCATCCCCATGTTTGTGTCTGTATTTGATGTTGGGAATGAAAAATCAAAGCCTTCCTGGTGTTCCAGGGCTGCCTGCAACCCCCTCACGTGGATCAGCCCGGTCTTATGAGCAGGTGCCTGGCACAGCACCTTCAAGTTAAGGACACAAACACTCTGTCACCTCTGCTTTTCACATCCAGGAAACTTTTCCAGCTCTTCACTATTTAAAGGTGAAACTTTCTGTATTTTGTGTCTGCCTGAACTGTTTGAGAGGGAAAATGGTTTGAAGAACATACTGTCTTTTTTGGGGGGGAATTGAAAGATGCTTTCCCCAGTGGTTTAAAAAGAAAATAACCATAAGTGCCCTATTCAGAACTGGAATAACACCAAAAAAAAGCACAAGAGTTTGAAACTGGTTCCATTTCAAGCAAAACACTTGAAAATCAGATTAATAAATCAGGTCACTTGTGAGCAGGAGCAGCTGATCTCTGTCCCTTCAGTTGGCTTCTGTGTGATCGTATTCTTTGCTTCTTTTTGTAGAGGAGCCAAACTAAATCATTTCCCCCACCATTCCTCCTCTGGCACTGGTGGAAAATCTTCCCATATCCCTGCTGCTGGAGCGTTTTGCAGGAGGCTGGTGTGGCTTTGTCAGGGGCAAAGGCAGCCTGAGGAAGCTGAGAAGTGGAAGCCTGGGAAAGGAAGGAAGGTCTGCAGCCCCAGGCCCTGGCGTTGTGTAAAATACTGCAAAAACTGCCACAAGGACTGATCAATCCTGTCCTCTCCACTGTTAAACACAGCAGATTTCCTTCAGGAATGAGGGCTCTGCCCTCGGCTCAGCACTTGGGGACTCTCATCACCCATGGAGCCACTCCAAGCATCCAGAGGGCACTGGGACTCCATGGGATGAGGTTTGTGTTGGTACAGACCCCAATATCAACCAGAGCTCCCTTGCTGGGTTCCATAAAGCAGATTTAGCTCCTAACCCATCTCCAATATGTCTGTTCCTTGTAGCCAGATGAATAATGAACAAATATAAATCACAAAGAATTTATCTGATGATGGCAAGGAGAGAAAGGGATGAATAATTTATTTGATGGATATTATCCATCCATCCATGGAGCCAGCCAAGTAATGAAAACATTTATTCACAAATCACTCTGTTGACAATTGAAAACTTTGTACAAGAAAGAATTCATATGTATGATTCGACTCCCTAAAAACCCAAAATAGAGAGCTGACCTTGCAGAGGAGCAAGAAGTGCTGGAGCTGTGCTTATCTTAGACCCACCTCATGCTTTCCATCTCTGGGACTATGGAAAACAAATCTCCAGCTCTGAACTATGGCAAACGTGACTTCCATCCACAGGGGAGCCCCAGAGCTGGACAGTCACCACCAAAAATCATTAAAATATGGCATGTGACTTTCCCATGAAGGCAGAGATGCTCTTCCCACCAGCTCAGCTCCATTCCAGAGTGCAGGAGCTCCCTCCATAAATAAACCACTAGAAAGGCCTAAAAATAACATTTCTTTTCTTCCAGAGGACGTTCAGCTGCTTTCCAAGTCTTGTGCAGTTTATTCCATTATCAGAACTCCTTCCTCCATCCCATCTTGGAACTTCCAGACTGAACAACAGTCAAGCAAGGTTAGACCTGCAACAGATAAAAATGTGCTATTTATGTCCCCCCGAATTCCAGTCACTATTTTATGGCCTCAGCTCCTCTAAAAAGGGTCACAAATCTACACAAAGTCCCCAAGCGCAGCTCTGTGCATTTGGGTCCTCCAAGATATTTAAAATCACATGAAGATGGACTGCTCCCTATTGACCATCCAAACCCAGAGGCACAGGAACAGACATTATTCCAACACGACTATGGAATAAATTGCCATCTGCTTTCAAGTAGGAGAAGAGGAAGAATTCCTACGGCCACAGCTCTGGAGCTGGCGAGCCAGAAAACTTGTCATGGTTCAATTAATCTCACAAAAAGAATCAAAATCACGGCTGCCTCTCTGAAATAGATGCAAATCTCCATTCCCCTCTGGTGAGTGAAGCAGGGCTGGCAATCGTGTCCAAGCAGGTTGCTTATGAGATTTTAGTGCTTGTGGGAAAGCACCACGGCACAAGCCTGGGCATATGGCATTTGCAAGGTACTCTCTCCTCCCAGCTGAGGTTGTTAGTGCAGGAGACGTGGGAAGGAGAATGAACAGAAAAGTTCAGGCAGGCTGAGCAGATGGCTGGGGGTTCTTTGCAACAAAGACCCTGAAGAAGACCTGCATTTGTGGGGAGAAAGGTGGGAGGGATGAGAGGAGCCTGCAATGCCTTAGGACACAGGGCTGGGCTTCACACCCAATTCCCAGCAAAAGCTCAAGAAAGGCAGATGTGGTCACAGGTAAGAAACTGTTGTTAAAATCCCAGATTGGTTTGGGTTGGAAGAGATCTTCCCTGAAAGACCATCCAGTCCCACCCCCTGCCATGGGACACCTCCCAGTATCCCAGGGTGCTCCAAGCCCCATCCAACCTGGCCTTGGACACTTCCAGGGATCCAGGGGCAGCCACAGCTCCTCTGGGCACCCTGTGCCAGGGCCTCATCACCCAGAGTAAAAAATGTCTTCCCAATAGCCCATCTAAACCCGTCCTTTTTCAGTTTAAAACCATTCCCCTTGTCCTGTCGCTGTCTGCCTGCATGAAAAGCCCTCTCCCTCTTTTTCATAAGCCACGTCAGGCACGGGAAGGGGCTCTAAGGACTCCCCAGAACCTTCTCTTCTCCAGGCTGAAGACCCCCAGCTCTCCCAGTCTGTTTCTAGAGATCAGAGGTGCTCCAACCCTCCCCATCCCCATCTCCACCTGCAGCAGGACAGGATCTGAGCAGCAGGACCTCAACCAAACTCCCAGCCCGGGCACAGGCACTCAGCTTTTGGTCCAAATTAAAAAAACCCCTCTGGCTCCTACTCCCCAGCACCCAAAGGGAGAGCACCCAGTGGGACCATCCCCAGCTGCAGGGGTGACCAGCCCTCACCCCAAGGAGCAGATGCCTCCTCCCCCATCCTCAGCCAGGGCATAGTTCCCATGTTTCCATGCAAGTTTTCAGTGGCACACAAAAATGGCCACAAAATTAGCAAAGTTTCATGCAAAAAAAAATAACACAGGGCTGGACTTGGAGCCTTCCCTGGAAGCAGAGCTTTGGCTGAGACAGAGCTCCCTGCTGCTAACAGGAACAGCTGATCTCTTAGAGGGCAAAACCTGCTTTATCCAGTCCTGCTCTCCTACTGAGGGCCACGCTAAACACCAGACACTCCTTAAACAAGAGAGATACCCCATTCTAACAGCAGATATCTGGGGAGCCTCTGTACAGCCCAACACCACCTTCATTTAATACACAATGCTTCAGCTTCCGGAGCCCCTCAGCAGCACTGCACTCAGAAGGCCGACAAAAAGAATCACACTCAGTATTTTGGAGTCTTCACAGAGGCTTTAGTACCATTGATAAGTGGATGTTTTAGTAAAACCACTCCTGCCTGGAGAGCAGGATCTCACTGACAGCCCAAGAACTTCAGCAATATTGAAAAGCTCCACCACAACCATTCACCTGCTCCATTTCCATTCATTTCCCCTTAATTACCAAACCCAGCACTTCCCATTAGCTACAATTAAACCTCTAGAGGTGCTACCAAGCCAGATTTAAGGGAAATTGGAACCACAAGAACCTGCCAGCAAGTTTTATTTAAAGAAGCAGAGAAATCTCTACCCTCAAGTAAATTCCTCCAGATTCAGCCAGCAGCAGGTGAGCTGAGGATCAGCACTTCCCTGTCCTGATTCCCAGGAGGATGGGATGCTCCTGCCTCCAGCATGGAGCTGACCAAAGGGATGGAAGAGGGAAGGAGGAGCTGATATTTCACATTTTTGAGATTTTTTTTGGTTTTGCAGGCAGCCAAACCAGCCTGGAGGCACCAAACAACATCAGCTAAAGGCGTCCTGAGGGCTTTGCTGGGATGGGCAGGGTGGTCACTGATGTCCCCGTGCAGGTCACCTCCAGCAGCTCCCTGTGTCCAGGTACCTTCCAGTGCTGGGCAGGAGCAGGAGTTGGGCACGGAGGAAAGCCAGCTGTCCTGGAGCTCCATCTAGTGCAACGCACCCCGGGTTTATTCCTGTCTCCACATTTTGGGACGCTCTGGCTCCTGGAGTCACAGGATTTCCAGAGACTTGTGCTTCACGATTCCCCCCATCAGTAAATCAGTGCACGTGCAGCTGTTGCTGCTGCAGGTGACACCATAAAAACACAGTTCAGGTGCATTTCCAACCAGAAAACAGACGGGGCTTCTCTATCTTTTTTAAATCCTCTTGTTAGTTTTCCATTTGGAAGTGCTTGGGGCTGCAAAAGGTGTTGCTCACAAGCGCTGCAACCTCTGAAAGAGCAGAGCAGGCACCAGGGCTTGGGTGACTGAAACACAGCTCTGGTTTTCAAAAGGATTCAGACTTTTCAGGTCTTGACACCTGCTCCACCGTCTTTGAAAGCCTCCACCACACCAGAGGTGCTCAGAGCTCCAGGAAAAGGTGGTTTCCCTTGAAATTCCTGCTGGAAGCTGTCAGCAAACAGGGAAATGCACCATGAGCGTGAGAGGGTGAGCTCCTGGTTTTGTTTTAAGCATCAGTATCAAAAGAGGGGAAAAAACAAAAGTAAAGAAGCCTTTTTGGAAAAAGAGCAATGTTAATTTCCAAAGGAATGAAGGAAAAAGTGGGATGAGATCCTTCTCACTGCTTTTTCCCCAAATACACTCAGCTGGACACAGAGACCAAGGATCTCTCTCCCCAGTACTCTCTGCAAATCCTTTTCCTAAAGCCCCTCTGCCATCCATGCCCACCACAGCAGCCCTGGATCCCAGTGTTTTCCCCTCCTCCAGCACAGCTGCTCCTCAGGGAAGCCAAGACTTTGTGCATGGCATTATATTTTTAACTACACCCAATATTCAGGGAGTTTCAATTCCTGAGAGGGAGGGGAGATTTAAACAAAGGGAAATGTGTAAACACCTGAATAAAGACATGAATGATTAGCAGAAATAACTGTTAATAACTGTGAATTATTTCCATGCCAATTGCCAAGATGCATTAAAGAAGCTACAAGGGATTTCCAGCTATTAACAGGTGAGGCACTGGCATTAAACGAAGGTCACAGAGGGATTTATATATCGTGCTACAACACTTTTGCTCACTTTCATCAGGAAATTAATCCACAAACACCAGAGGTTTATGTCCAAAAAGGAGACAGAGGAGTCCTGTTACTTTATTCAAATAAAGGGAGAGGACATGGGGCACTTCCCATGGGGTCTCTCAAGCTGTTGGAGGATGAAGCCTCCTTTTTATCCTAATTTCCCGGCCGCATTTCCCTCTCTCATTCCCCATTGGCTGAAGTACTTGAGAGGTACAGACTTCCTGAATCACTTAATACAGACCCCCTTCTAATGTAAACCCTCCCCTTTTTATTTTCCTATGGAATTTATGGTTCTTCCCCTTGCTTCTTTCATCTCTCAGTATCTATCTCTACCTATCAGCAAACCCACAGTTTGTAAAGACAAATCCCTCTCATTCCTTTCACTTTTTAATTAAATATCTCTGCAGTGCTATTCCCTGGGAACTCCTGCCTTACACACCTTACAACTGCTCATCTTTCCATGGAATCACGGGATCATTAAGGTTGGAAAAGACCTCCAAGATCATCAGGTCCAACTTTTAACCAAACACCACCATTCCCACTAAACTGTATTGCCAAGTGCCACATCTACTTGTTTACTGAACACTTCCAGGGATGGTGACAACAAAATCTGTGGCCAAAATGTGGGAGTGTGCAGCAAACAGTGGGATATCCCCCAATGCACAACTCCTGCTGGAGAAATACCAGGGAAACTCTGTGCTGCCAGGCTTGGGAGTTTGAAAACTCTCAAAACCAAAAAAGAAATCAAAGCACAAAAGTGTTCATTCCTTGGAATAAAATACCTGTGGTTTCCTATGCTGGCCCAGGGCTGGGGGGTGCCCTGCAGGGATGGGCTCCAGCCAGACACAGCCCCCCATCCCAGGGGGATGCCCCATCTTTGTGTGGGCCCATCAGCTGCTGGTTTAGTTTGGCCGTGAGTTCCATCTGTCTTACAAAACCCTCTTAAAACAACTTCCAGAAATGCTTTTATTCCGAGGATGCTCTGACTTGAATGCATCTGATTCATCCCCTCCCTCTAAATGACCCTTTTACAGCACAGCCTGAGCAGCCAAAGGAAAGCAGAGTTGTTTTCTCCCTGCTATCACAATCAAGTTGTTTGGTACAAACATGGCTGAGAAGTGAATCCATAATGTTCCTGGCCGTGCAAAGAAACTGCTATTACCAGGAGGAAAATGCAGATAGTAACTCTGTGGGTTTTTCTCCACTGGAACTGTAATTAATGTGGATGCTGTGCACTAAGTGCGGGGAGAAATACAGACTTCACAGCAGTGAAAATGCATCTCATTAACACTGGAACTACTGTATCGTCCAAATGCATTATGTTCAGCAAGGAAAAGCTGTGTAATTGAATTCCCACCAAAGCACAGTTCATCTGCATCAAATGGCACCGTGCTCATCCTGCAGCTCCTTCGGGCTGCTGCTGGAAATGAGGATTAATTAGGATACCTGCTCGTTACTCAGGGAGCAGGCAGACACGCTTTGGTCAGGCTGGGGGCTGCAGTGAGAGGCTCTGCTCAAATCCCAGCCAGGCAGAGCAGGGGGACTCCAAAGATTTGGATCTTCTTGCATTCAGGATGCACCAAAGAGTCAAAATTTTTTTGTCAGTGCAGAAAACGCTGGTTAAAAAAACCCCAACAATTCACAGGAAGGCACCTCTGCTGCATAAATACTTCAGTAATAATTAATAAGTGATTTATGGAATTGGTTTTGAATTATTCTAGGCTGGATTGGCTCGAGTGGCAGGGATGTGTGTAAATCATTCTGTGCACAGCATCCCCCAATCCCAACACGCAGCTAATGAACCCTCCGGAGCCGAACACGCTCCTCCTTCAGGAAGAACTCACTGGTCTGCAGCATTTTAATGGGCAAATTATTATTAATTTAAATAAACACATTAAAAACTCCCAAATACAGCACAGGGGAGAGTTTGGGAAGGGGTAGGAGGCATCCAGACAGAACAGCAGAGAGGTTTTGGAGATTTGGAGTGGGAAATCTGTGCTTTCACTGCATAGTCTTTCAGTCAGATCCGAGTGGGACTAATCCATCTCTTTGCTACAGACTCTCCCATCCATAAGCCCCAGCACTGGGGTGTGTGAGGGCAGCAGGAGCTCACTAAATGCATTTTAACTCATCATCATCATGTATTCTCCCTTTTCTTCCCCCGTCACATGTTCACCAGAGCCCCAGCACATGGCTCTCCGGCATCCCAGCGGCACAACTTCCAGGCTGAGAAACCCCTGCAACCCCAAACCCCAGAGTTATTCTGGGCAGAGGCCTCCTGGGGCAAAGCAGCACATGGGGAGGAGCTCACCCCATCTCATCTTGGGGTCCTGGTATGATTTTGTTCCACGTTCACCCCAGACTCAGACTCCCAAAGTTCCCCACAGTGAGAACTGATCAGCCCCCTCAGCATCCCCTTTGGATGTCATTTTGGGCTGTAGGGGAGGCAGTGGGAGCAATCCATCACCTTCAACCTTTAGAAAAACAGGGATTGCTGGGGTGTCATTTTGAGCTGCCACTTGGGTGAATTTTACTCACTGGAGGTGCGAGGGATGCTGAGCTCTGGCTCATTCTGGCTCCCCAAACATGTGGGACACGATCCCATCACTCCCAGGACCTCACTGTGCTCACCAGTGCCTCGGCTCCCAGGCAGCCCGACCCACCCCGTTTCTTCCGTGCTTCAAATCCCATTATTCAGCTCTAACGAGGAAATAATTTTAATTAAGGAAATTAAAAATGTATTTGTGTTGGAATTTTAAGTAGGTGTTAATTTGAAGACATGAAAAGGAGCCCTCCAGCCACCTCAAGATCCGTCTGTGTCAGGAGCAGCAGGGGATGGGGATGGAGGAGGGGAAGGGCCCTCTGCATCCCCTGGGGACAGCAAAGGGTCCCGGGGGAGCAGGGGCAGGGCAAAAAGGCAGCTATGGAGGGCTCCTGCTAATTCCATTCCTGCAGGAGAGTGCAGCCAGCTGGGAGTCGGTCTCTTCTCCCAGCAAGCGACAGGGCAAAAGGAGTAGGCCTCAAATTGCACCGGGAGGGGTTAGGTTGGATATTAGGGAAAATCTTCATGGAAAGGGCTGTCAAACATTGGAATGGCTGCCCAGGGCAGTGGTGGAGTCTCCATCCCTGGAGGGATTTAAAACCCCTGTGGATGTGGCACTTGGGGACATGGTTTAGTGGTGGGCCTGGCAGTGCTGGGAGAACAGCTGGTAGTCACTGATCACAGAGGGGTTTTCCAACCTTAATGATTCTATAGAGCTATGAAAAGCAGCAAAAAAGGTGTTGGAAAATCCTTCAGAGAAGCCGTGAGGCCGCAAGGAGGGATGACAATGTTCCCAAGCTGGCCCAGGTCCCCATGGGCTGCAGTGGCCTCTCGTGTCCCCTGCAAGGGCAGCCCCTGAGGGCTGAGGTTCACCTGGAGACGCCAGCTCCTGGTTCCATTCCCTCCTTCAGTTGTTGCTGGTCTCCAGCACCACAAAACTCCACCAGCAGTGTCCCAGGATCCTTGGGATTCCCACAGGTGGCACCAAGCCACCGGGAGCTCAGCTGAGTGCCAGTGCCACGGGGAGTTGGATTTTGGCCAGAAGGAAGGAGATGCTTCTCATTTGGTGTCCTTGCAGCAGAGACAGCCCAGAGAAGGCTGCGATGCAAGGCTCAGCTTAATGCAGCTGCGTAAGAGTCCTATCAAAACCAGCAGCTAATTAGTTAAATAACACCCAGCGTTATTAATGCTGCAGTTCTGCCATCACCCGTGTATTTATAATAATAGTGTTCCCACTGTAATAGCATTCATCATAATGGATTAGCTAAGAAATTAAGGGGGAAGGGATATTATCTCCCTCGGGAACAGCACTTGACAGCAGCCCTACTTAGTGTGTGGATTTGGATTGGTTTAATTCTCAATGTCTCGCTCGTTAATCTGCTTTTCCAACGGCCCCTCACAATCACCCCTCCGGGAGTGCAACCACACGAGCCACCACGGTTTCTCATGGGATGTGAGGGCACAGTCCTCTCCTGCCTTGGTGAGCAGTGTCCACTGCTGGGCATCATCCTCCTCTCCAGCCAGTCTGCTCATTTTCAGCTCCATGCTTAAAAGACTCTTTTAGCTTTACCTGGGGAGCAAGGAATATTCAGCATCTTTTCCCAACATTTATAACAAGCGCTTAAAGGTTTCATTGAAACTTGTTTTCCCATAAACCTTTCTCCTGATCAGGCTTCTGGTTCAGGACACTTGGACCAACAGCAGCTTGTCCGAGCCAGGGAATGCAGTGAGACACCCACAAGGCTCAGACCCACCACCCTCACCATGATCAGTGCATCGAACTTTCACCCACAGCTCCTGTCTGATAAAAGCTTGGTGTCTCTCCTGAAAGTCAGATGTTCTGAATAAAATGAAATCCTGATGAAAATTAAAGCTTGCTAAAAATTAAAGCCTGAAGTCCAAAGTGATCCAATGATTTTTACCAGGAGTTCAGCTTTCCTTGATTAGTTCATGGCTGCGCATAAAGACAGAGAGGTTTTAACACAACTTGTATTACACCCCTCTGATGCCTTGCCTGGGATAGCAGAGATGCCCTGGAAGCTGTTCACCTGCCAGCAGGAAAACAAGCTGAAGGAAAAATGCTTCCAAACCTCAGAAACCACCAGAGCCCTCGGGGATGGTGTCCCCAGCAGGGGCAGCTGGTTGTCCCCAGTGCTGGCCTCCAAAGAAACACGGGGATTCCACAGCTAATGAGTACCTGGATTTAGTGTCCCTGTCCTTTGAACCACACAAAGGACCTGAGGACACCCGGTTCATTTTTTAACCCCAAATTCTTGCTACACAAATAAACACATTTCCCCTTTTTCTTTGTCCGTTTGGTATTTTTTTCTTTTCCTTTTCTAGTTAAGGAGAGGGCTGGGCCGAGGTTCATGAGCGCCCCGGGACACTCCCATGCCCAGCCCCCAGCCAGGGAGGCC
The DNA here is from genome assembly GCA_013397115.1 of Edolisoma coerulescens. Taxonomy (NCBI): domain Eukaryota; kingdom Metazoa; phylum Chordata; class Aves; order Passeriformes; family Campephagidae; genus Edolisoma; species Edolisoma coerulescens. The sequence goes on from VWZW01004140.1 coordinate 250,622, forward strand.
GCAGGGAGGCCGCCCCGGGGCCTCCTCTCCTCCGGCTGAGCAGCCCCAGCTCCCTCAGCCTTTCCTCAGAGCAGGGCGGCTCCAGCCCTCGCAGCATCTCCGGGGCCTCCTCTGCACTCCCTCCAGCAGCTCCAGGTCCTTCCTGTGCTGGAACCCCAGAGCTGGGGCAGGGATGAGCCCTGGAGGGGCTGCAGCTTTGTGGGGAATTTTGGGTTATCCCTGGAGAGGAACTAAACGCGCTCTGGTGCTGAGGGATAAAATCAAAGGAACGAAGCCTGCGCTGGGCAGAGTCGTGCTGCCAGCGGCGGTTCCTTGTGGAGCCGGCAGGGATCCATCAGGAGCAGATCCCGGGGGTCCCCTTGCCCCGGCCCCCAGCCCGGAGCGGCTGCAAGGGGCGGCAGGGCCGGGCCGTGGCTCCGTGCCCAGCTCGGCTCGGAGCTCCCCGCGCTCCCACGAGCACAGGCTCCAAAGCAAACCCTGCCCGTGGGGACGCAGCGTCCGTGCCACGCCGGCTCCCTGCAGCTGAGGCCGGGCCTGCGGCACCCTGGGGTGCCCGCGGAGCCAAGATTGTCCCCAGGGCTTCCTGGAGCCGGAGCCAAAGCCAGGGCCCTGTGCTGAGGCTCCCTCCGGGCCGGCTCCAGCCCCTCCCGGGGCCCGGGAGCAGGGGGTGCCCGCAGCCCAGCACAGCCTCGGCAGCGCGGGGACACGCAGCGAGGAGCCGCGGGTGAGGCTCCGCAGGACCGCGCAGGCCCGGCCCCGCTCCCTCAGGGGCTCCCACGGACAGGGCTCGCTGGGCTTTGCCCCTGCAATTAAAATACCGAGTGTGTGCAGAGCAACTGCGGGGAGCCAGTTCATGCCCACGAGGTCCCCAAGCCCCAGAGCCCCAGCAAGGACAGCCCCCAGCTCCTCGCTGGCCACACAGAAGTGGTGGGGACCGTGTCAGTGCATGTCCAGGAGAAGCTGCAGCGCTCCCTCGGTCTTTATCCCCGTGCTCCCATCACTCTCCCTGAGCTGGAATTGCTGTTTGACAGCTTGGTAAAACAAAAGCACCCCAAAGTTTCCAAGCAATAACGTGAGCCGTGGTGCTGAGGGGGAGCTGATTTAGGACCTCCTGGCCTTGCTGAGGAATTGTTTGGCAGGGGAGAATAATGTCAGGTGAGGGATGGAAGAGGTGGGTGAGGGAAGATTTGTCACATTCTCTGATAGCAAACGTGCCCTGGAGGATTTTGCAGTGGGATCGGGACACTGGAGTCCCTTGGCACACGCGGTGCCCCCACAGCCACCCTGCCCTGACGGCCCTGGTCTGCACATGGGAAGAGCATCCCTGGTCCCCAAAAGGCCTCCCAGCAAACCACACACACACACAGCCCCTCTGCCCTCTGTCCTGTTGCTCTTCCAATTTAACTTTGTGCTCATGTCCCTTGGCTCCTGGCCAGGGGATATGGATAGTTTTGCAAACAAAAGGAAGTTCTCCAGGACTGTACTGGTGGGATTATATGAGATTTGTCAATATTTGCTCAGGACTGAGGTGAAACGGAACTGAATGAGGCTGAAAAATGATGTCAGCTATTGGATTGGGAAGTGCTGTGACAGCCCGTGGAGGTGGCTGCTGAGGCATCACCAGCTGTTCAACTCAGAGTGCTGGGTTTTTCTCTTTTTCTTCCTCTTCTTTATATTTTAACTTTAACTTTGTCTTTTAACCAGCGTGTCAGGCAGAGCTGCTCCATGTTGCAATAAATAAGAGTGTTTTCTGTTTTATCTCCATGTCATTACTGGTCAGGTGGAGCTGAGACCAAACCCTCCCTGGCACGGGTGAGGACAAGAGCCAGGAGAGGCTGTGCCTGACCCCAGGGACTCTGGCACCTGGAGTCCCTTAGGCTGGAAATTATAGGAATGAGATAGATTTGTCTTTGCAAACAAACTGTGGGTTTGCTGATAGGTAGAGATAGATACTGAGAGATGAAAGAAGCAAGGGGAAGAACCATAAATTCCATAGGAAAAGAAAAAGGGGAGGGTTTACATTAGAAGGGGGTCTGTATTAAGCGATTCAGGAAGTCTGTACCTCTCAAGTACTTCAGCCAATGGGGAATGAGAGAGGGAAATGCGGCCGGGAAATTAGGATAAAAAGGAGGCTTCATCCTCCAACAGCTTGAGAGACCCCATGGGAAGTGCCCCGTGTCCTCTCCCTTTATTTGAATAAAGTAACAGGACTCCTCTGTCTCCTTTTTGGACATAAACCTCTGGTGTTTGTGGATTAATTTTCCTGACAGAAAAGACCTCCAAGGTCATCGAGTCCAACCATTAAGCCGACACTGCCAAACCCAGCACTAAGCAAAAAGCCCAGGCCTTGATCTGTGTGCTGTCCCAACACTCAGCATCTTCCAGGATCTGGCCCACCCTGGTTTGGGTGCCGCAACCCCTGGGAGGGAGGCAGCTGCCAGTGTCACCTCCAGCCCTCCCTGCCGGGACCGGGACGTGCTGGGCAGGTCCCCTCCTGCCGGGCCTGAGGTACCTGGGGGGGCTGCGATCCCAGCATCTGTCGCCTTCCTCCTCCCACATCGGTGCTGCTTCAACACCCCGAACTGCGCAGGGAGGGAAACCCATCCCGGCATTGCCCTCTGCTGGCAAATCCCTCTCGGATGAGCCTTTACTCGGCTGCATTCTCCCAAAATATCCTGGGGAGCTGCTGCGCTGTCTCTGGATGCTCGTCTGGGCACCCGCAGCACCTCCAAATCCCGGTGGCACCGGCGGCCTCGGCCGGAGGGATTGGGCGAGGAGGACGAGGTTTGGTGCAGGCTCTGGGTGCCCAGGAAAGCAGCTGAGTGCCTGGAAGCAGGGACTGGAGCCGGGCTTTCCCTTGGGGAAAAAGGGAGCTGAAAATTAAAGTGGGGAAAAATGTTTTTCATTAAAAGCTGGCAGCCGGTGACCCCGTCACAGCAGGGAAATATTGGTCGGGAAGTTACAGGAGTTTAATGGGGTTCAGGAGAGAGGCACGGAAAGTGTTTTGTTGGGAGATGGTTTTCCAGAGAAGGGGGATGCTGGATGATGAGCCACTGCGACTTTCGGGTGTGGGGTGACCTCATCAGAGTGTCCTCGGCAGCATCACCTGTGCCCCATCACCTTCTGCCCCCCGGGGGAAGGTCGGGGGCTGGCCGAGCACGCCGGGTCGGGCCCGCACCCGGGACAAGTGGCTTTGTGCCCAGGAGCTGGGGTTAGTGGCCCCCGAATCTCAGGGGAAGAGCCAGGAAAGGTGGGCAGGAGCCGCTGCCATGCTGCCAGCTGTGCCAGCACCTCCACAGCAGGGAGACATCCCGGTGTCCCGCGTCTGTCTGGCCAGAAAGGCAGTTTTGCCTCCAAGTGTTCGAGTGGGAAATTGCAGGGACCGTCCCGTGCTCCGGCGTGTGTCCCTGCAGCGGCTGAGCCGGCTCGGAGAGGGGGAATATTGGGAAGGAATCCTTCCTGTGAGGGTGGGGAGGCCCTGGCACAGGGTGCCCAGAGAAGCTGTGGCTGCCCCTGGATCCCTGGAAGTGTCCAAGGCCAGGTTGGACGGGGCTTGGAGCAAGCTGGGCTAGGGGAAGGTGTCCCTGCCCACGGCAGGGATGGGATGGGATGGGA
>VWZW01004140.1:255594-280963 GCA_013397115.1 Edolisoma coerulescens
TGGGATGGGGTGGGATGGGATGGGATGGGATGGGATGGGATGGGATGGGATGGGATGGGATGAGCTTTAAGGTCCCTTCCAACCCAAACCTGAGGGTTCTGCGAGCACAGTGGAGGTGATGGGCCAAGCAGGGCAGCAGGGCACGCTTTTAGGTTGTGTCTCTGCTGGACAGCCCCATCTAAACCCCACTGGTACCTGGGACATTTGGGATCCTGGAGTCAGGGCGCTGCCAACCCAGCACCCTAGAAAGCTCTAGAAGCCTCAGTTCTCCCTAATCCCAAAGCCTTTTGGAGAACTCGCCGTGGATGGGGAAGATCTGCCCAAGCTCTGCATGTCACATCCCTGTTCCCTGCTGACCAAATCCCTCTGCAGAACCTCCTCCCATCACCCACGGGGAGCCGCTTATGGAGGGGGATGGAATTCAAGTGCAGGTGAACGGTTCAGCAAAGGGCAGGAGGACCCCAAGGACAGCAGGAGGGTGACATGAGCCAGCCCCAGCCCCAGCCCCAGCTGGGTCCACCCCTCCTCCACTCCCAGGGGACAGCCAGCGAGAGAAGCTCTCGGCCACAGCTCTGAGCTGTCACATAGGAGGAAGTCACCAGGTTCCCATAGCACAGACAAGGAAAGGGAAACCTCTGCTAATGCCCTAAAACGTGGCCTCAGAATCCTGCCAGCTGAGCAGACTGGGAGATGTGCAGCAGAGCTGAAGGGCTGGAGCCAGGGGAAGGAAGGAGAGAAGGGAAGATGGGGCTGGGCTGCTGAGAGCCACAAGATTTGGGAAAGCATCACTTTGATTTAACGGACCATGATGTTTGAAAATGAAGTTGAGACCTCTTTTCTTTGCCACAGGGCTGAGCAGCAAGCAGGATTTAGAAGGGCAAGAGCTTTCCAGATGAGCAGTGCAATTTTGTCATAAGAACCAAAATAATGGTAAAAATAAGGAGCAGGGGAGAGAGGGAGCGTTGGGCTCACATACAAATGTTAACCTGAGGGTCCTCTCAGCAGGGCCCTAATAAAGGGGTTCACCTGTTCTATCAATTAGTGGTGTTACACCTCTGGAGTGGGAATAAACTCATCCTTACAGGTTAATTCCATAAACACACTGAGTGCTTCTAATGAAAGGAATGAGCTTTAAACACACATCTGCAAAGGGATTGGAGAGAGTTGCCACTGCTGTTGGCGTCTGTGGGGCTGGAGCCACATTGCCATAATAACCCAACAGGCTGGGACATGCTAGGGGCACCCCCAGAGTGGGGAGTGCATCCCAGGGGAGCTGTGGAGGGATGGAACCACCCTGGGAGCCCCAGTGCAGCCAAGGGGGTCCCCAGCCCTCTCTGCTGTTTGGATGCCCTGAGCTGTCAAACACTCACCTGGCACCAGCAACCCAGAGTGACAGAGGTGTGCCCACGACCCCGGGATGTGGCACTGGGGTTGTGCCTGGGGATGGAGCAGCTGCACCATCACAGGAGTGCCCAGTGGGATTTGTGGTGGGGTTTGGCAGAGGGGGCAGGTCCGAGGTAGGGAGAGGAGGAAGAGAGAAGCACGAGCAGCTTAGCCCAGACCTCCAGGCCACCGGTTCTGTCCCTCAAGCTCCCTCCAGAGCAAGCAAGGCAGGGGCTCCCAGCTCCAGCTGGGGCACAGCACAGCCCACAGCACCCACACCAGCACCGTGGCACCCGTCAGCCCTGCAGGACAGCCCAGCACCTGCAGGACTCCAGAGCCTGAGGGTCCAGTTAGGGCTGGGAAAACTGGGAGCAGGTGCAGCCAGACAGTGACTTGGGTGAGACAAGGTGGGGCAGAGCCAGGGAGCTGCCATGTGCTGCTGTGAGAGCTGCAGCAGGGCTGGTTTGGCAGTGAAACAAGGTCAGCTGGCCCCAGAGCAGGACCAGGCCCCAAGGGTGAGGTGTCACAGGAAGGGGGGACGTGGCACAGGGGGAAGGCACCTGATTTATGGCACTGACAGCCACGACCTCTCGCTCCTAAGGAAGTCATGTCCTGTGTGGCACTCTGGGGGACACTTCCCTGCAGGCAGAGCAGACAAGGAGCTGACGGCATTTTTTGGAGAGGTTGTGCTTTCCCCCAAATGCTTCAAGTACTAAATTGTAGATTACAGATTTTAGTGAGGACATTCCCCTCAGTGCATCCTGAGAGGCTCCCTGGCATGCTCCTGTATCCACCTGCTTCCATGGGAGGCCAAAGGCTCTCCAGAGGGCTCTCAGCACCAAGCACCTCCCCAGAACCCACTACTAACCCACTACTAACCCAAACACACATTAACAACTCACCAGGGCAGCAACTGGAGAGCCATTTGCCTCCCCAGTGGCTGGTGGAGCCCCCCCATTCCCTGCCTCTTTAACATTGCACTGAAGTTAAGTGTCCGTGTCCCAGAACAGTCCCAGAAGAGCATCTCCTGGAGAGAAGAGCAGGAAAGTCACCCAGGAAAGCCATTTGTACACCTGGAAAGGTAAAGATCCAGCTGGAGATGGATCTGACAGAGAGCAGCACTGGGCAGAGCTATGGATTTCCATCATTCCTGGAGGGAACAGTCCCCCAGCTGCTGCACAACACGAGGGCTCTCCAGCCCCAGGGGTGATGTCTGCTCCGGTTTGTTTATCCTCCGTTTATCCACCTCATCTCAGCCTCTCTGGCCCAGCTTTTCCAAGTGCTCTGTGAGTGTTCACCCTCTCCCAAAGGTACGGACACAGATCCTCGGTGTCAGTGGACTTTGAGCCTTGAGCAGCCACCAAGGAGGGATCTCCTTTCCTGATTCCCCTGGCCCCAACATGCAGCACAAATACAAAATGCTTCCCTGCCCCTCCCAGCGTTGTGCTTCCCTTGGATCCGAGTACAAATGCCATGTCCTGGCTTCTCCACCTGCACAACAGCCACTCCCTCTGTGCTGAAAGTATTCCAAGGGAGAAGCAGGGATGAGGCCCTTCAGCCCAGTCTGTGTTTTTATAGAATCCCAGAGTGGTTTGGGTTGGAAGGGATCTTAAAGCCCATCCAGTGCCACCCCTGCCATGGGCAGGGACACCTTCCACCATCCCAGGGTGCTCCAAGCCCTGTCCAGCCTGGCCTTGGGCACTCCCAGGGATCCAGGGGCAGCCACAATTTTCCACCTTGCTTTAAGTGAATCACTCTCATACACACATGCAACAGAGACAATGCTTTCCACCTTCCTCAGAGGAAAGAAACAAGGATTATCCATAAACTGAGAACACCTGGATCCCAGATTTCCACTTGCCTCCTTTAACAGCTCCACAAGAAAACACTGGCACAGCTGCAACTTCAGTTGTCTGATGAGGGCAAGTTAATGGAGAAGAGTTTCCCAGCAGGAACTGGAGTGGCTTTCCCAGGAAAGGGAAACCCGAGTGGCAGCTACAGGAACTGCTGGCAGGCACAGCTGCTTCCTCCTCCACTGCCCTGTGGTGCTCTGGACAGGGAAGTTCTGCCCTCAGAAGCAAGGCAGTGCAATGTTTACTGCAAACATTAGAGCTGTTCACTGGTGTTAAGGAACGGATGAGGAATTCAGTGATACCCGAAGCAGAAAGGTGATCAGTCCTCAGACATCTTGATAAACTGAAGGGTTAAGGCACCACCCCATCACTGATTAGAAGATGAAGGAAGAAGAGGTTGTAAGGGCCGAGATTGTCACTGTCTGGCTCAGTAAGCAGGAAGCACCACAGCCCCTCCTGCTGTGCAGAGCAGGCTCTGTGTTCAGGCACAGCCGAGCTGTGCCAGGGAACAGCTGGGCTGCCAGGTGTTGCCTCTGCCACTCCCACATCAGCAGCCTGAACAGCAGTAATGGTGCTGATGGGGTTGGATTTTCCCGTCCCAGCTCCACCCGAATGCTCCTGTTGGGACACTTCACTGCATCTGAGATGCTGCCCTGTAATTCCTGGAATAAAATACAGCTGCTTTAACAACATCTGTTAGCACAGTGCACAGCAGAGATCATTTCCATGATGAAAAACAAAGCCAGGGGGCCCAGCTCTGTCCATAAACCTGTTGCTTCGAACTTAATTCAGCTGATTTCTCCTTAGTGTGGGGGTTTTTACCTAGAAGAGAATCCCAGGATCACTGAGGTTGGAAAAGACCTCCAAGGTCATCGAGTCCAGCCTGTGACTGATGCCACGTCCAGTTGCTCCTTGAGTATCTCCAGGGATGGGGACTCCCAACACTTTCCTGGGCAGCCCCTGACAATGCCTGACAACTGCTTCAGTGAAGAAATTCCTCCTGATGTCCAGCCTGAACCTCCCGTGGCACAGATTGAGGTTCTTTCCTCTTGTCTTGTCCCTTGTTCCCTGGGAGCAGAGTCCAACCAAAGCTCAGCAGGCTCTAGAGTGGATGTCCCTCATGCAGAAAGATGCCAAACTACACCTAAACCACAGCCAGATCACTTAAACAGGACACAGAATTGACAACAGCAGCCACAGGTGAAAATTAATCGAGATATTTAATACAGTGCAATCCATAGTAGTTTCTTAATTAAAATAATTGTGTGCACGTATCTGAATGGGTTATCAATTATCACAAAAAGCAATAAACATCGTAGTGCTATGTAGAAAAATGTACAACTGAACTTGAAACCTTCCCTACTTCCAAGAGAGTGTGGATCAACTGCAAATCATTCTCACCAATTAAAATGGGCACAGTGACTACGTCGTTGCAGTGACAGACACAGAGCTGGCCACACAGCAGTCAAGGGATATAAATAGAACTGGCAAAGAACTAAAAACCTAAAGCATTCTTGCACCTAAAACACAATAAAGAAGCCGACGGTGGCTTACGACTTGTCCTGGATTTTAAATGCCTTACGAGACTTCTAGACACACTTAAACTGACTTAAAATTACAGAGTGTTTTTTCAGCTTATTTCAATTCAATATATGGCCCAAATTGAAGATGAAGATCCAGCAGTGGCAGGAGCACAGTCCAAAAGCTGAGTGTTGGATTTTGCAAATACCTTTTCTACAGAAACTCAACCGTATCGACAGCAGGCAATTCCCCCTGCTCCCCCTTCTCTCCTCCGGGCAGACCATGCTATGCAGAAAACAGCAATGCAGTTCCCACTGCTCTGGGTTAAAATTAAAGATAAAGACATTTTGCTTATGCTTTCTCCTCAACAAAACACATTTGCACCCAGAATAGGTAACCAAAGTCTTTTTCCCAGCCAGGTGCTGCTGTGGTTACATGGTTCCTGCCCAAGCTTCCAGCTCTTTCATGTCATCATCCTCTTCTTCCTCTTTCTTCTTGGCTGCAAAACCACAAAAGAGAACAAGTGAGTGGCAATCTTGACAGAACCCAGTGGCCTCTGTGCCACTGACCAGCCAGTAAATGAAGCACCTAAGGTCAGCTGTGGACAAAAAATAAACAAAACCTTTTTGAAATGAAGTAAAAGGTGCTTTGCTGAAAGAGCCAGCATGGGCTAAACCTCCTGATGTTCCCACTTTGAGGGGAAAAAGACAACAGCTCACACAGGAGGAAGGCAGTGGGCATGAAAGTTAAGGTGGGATATTTTTCTGTCATTTCCAGGCCTCTAAGCCCCTTTCAGAGGGATGCAGCTTCTTACAGAAACTCATCTGATGTCTCCAGTATTAATCTCCTCCCCATCAAAAAGAAATTCCTTATTCCATCATTGAGTACTGCAAATGCAAGAAATGAGGTGTTTGGATCAGGCAGGTACAGAATGTGGAGGGGCTGAAGAGCCCTGGGAACATCCCAGTCCCCTTCTCCTGTGCTCCCTGGCAGCTGGGTGGGTGGCTGTGGATGGGAGGGAGCAGCCTGGACACTGCCCTCCCCTCATTCCTGGTTGTTCCAGGGCAGAAAATGCTGCTCTTTGTCATAAGATGACAAGTCCAGTTTCCATTAACTCAACAAAAAAGGTCTGAACCTACAAATAGCTGCAATAATTCTGGAAAATACCAAAAAAAAGGAGTCAAACAATTCCTGGTGCAAGTGGTTTGTGTCATTCCAAATGAAACGTTTATGTCAGGAGAACTGAGTCAGCTCCAAGCTCCAGAACCCTCATTTGTACAAGGCTGGAATTTGGTTTTCTATATTAAGCTCCTCCAGTCTCCATTAAACAAAACCAGCTTCTGCCTGAATTTCTCCTGCCACCACCAGCAACAAAATTCCTCATTCAGACTGATTAAAGCCAAAATCCAGACAGCTCCTGAGAACTGGAAAAGCAGGAAAGCTCATGGTCATTTTCCCTTCAATGGATATAAAGGAGGTAACAGAGTCAGCTCGACCTCAAAAGACACATTATTATTCCCAAAAAGACAATTACACGTGAACCATTAGGGACAGTACTCCCTTTGGAAGTCTGACCCATGGTAATCACAAGCAAACTTTTAATCCCAGTTTTAAGTCAATCTTAAGTGAAAAACAATTTAGGTTAAAAAAATAAACCCACACAAAATCCCTACCCAACACCACCTCGGAATCCCGATTTTTCCCAAGTGCCAGCCTTGGAGGCAGCTTTATTGAAGCAAAAAGTAGCCTGCCACTTAAATACATTAATGGAATCAATGGAATTCTCATTTCCATCCAAAAGCAGTTTAGCATAAATCCTATGAAACACTGAGCTTTTGCTCATAGTTTTTACTATCAAAATTGTGCACAATTTTTATGATTTCAGGAAGTTTCCATAAGCTTTATGCTGTGTAGCTCCTTAAATTTGTCCACAACTACAACACCTCTTACTTGTGTGCAGTCACAAAATGCAAAGAGTAGATTTGAGTCCAAGACACTGTGTTTTAAATCTATTTAGAGAACAAACCTCATTAAATCAGCCAGGGAATAAAAAGGCAATGCACTGGTTCATTTCATCTATTTCCCTGAATCTGATAAAGTCTCAGATTTCAGATATTCTGACAGAACTCCCTCCCCTCTCCCCAACTCTGCTCAGCAGTTCTGCCTGGCAAAACACAACTAGGAACACACAAAATCAGTGGTGTCAGAATAAAAGCAGTGTAACACACAAGGAGCAGTGGCACAAAGCAGAACCCTGGTGTCTGCCAGTGCCTGCTGCTTCCCACGCCCATCCAAGCCTGGAAAGGCAGCAGGATAATTATAGATCCACTGACCAACTGGGAATATTTTCATCCACTGGTTTTTTGGACTTGTTTTCCCTAAGTAAGGACATGGAATAGAGCTGCAAAGTTGACAACTTATTCATCATTTTCAGGCAGATTCACCAAAATAGGCTTGTAAAGCTTCATATCCTCCTATTAGTGCTGCCAGAGGTGTCCCAACTCAGCTGAATTCCATGGAGAATGTTCATACAAGAGGGATCAGTTCACATTTAAGAGCAGCTTTGAACCATCTGTTTAAATACAAACATTTCTTGTCCATCCTCCGTGTAAAATCCTCACACCAGCTAAAATTCCCTGGATATGTGTGCTCTAGGACTGGCATGACCCTCACTTTGGGGCTGCCTGGCTTGGGTACTGCAGAGGCCACAGCCATCCCAAAGAGGGGCCCCCATGGGAAAATCCTCCCAAATGCCAGAAAAGCAAGAATGAAATTAAAACCCAAAGCAGCAGCAAGGATCCATGGGGGAATCTGAACCTGCCTGGGACTGGATGACCTTGGAGGTCTTTTCCAGCTTTGATGATTTTATGAGTTAATTTACTCTGCCCTCTTTTACAGCCACAAGGTGTCTGTCAAGATTTCTTCCTTGTTGGCCCAGCAGCACCTGGAAGAAGGCTCCCTTCTCCCACACCTCCACTGCACCCTGAGCATCATCCAGGCTGCAGAGAACCTGGATGAGCTGGAGCACAAAACAACTGCTCCTGTGACAGGGAAGGATTTTTGTGCTTCTTGTGAAAGGCAGGTGCCCCTCACAAAGAAATGGCACTGGGTGTGATTTGGGATTCAGGAAGCAATTCCTGCAGCCAGATCTCCCAGATCCAAGGAGCTGGCAGAGAAATAAGCACACTTGTAATGATTCAGGATGTTTCAAGTAAAGGTTGATCCATACCTGGCTTGGAGGGTATTGATATTGAGGGCACATTTGGTAGTGGTACTGTCTCCGGACCACTGATTTCCAGCAAGTTTTTGTCTAGTTCTTCTTGTTCTAGTTCCTCTAGTTCTGCCATGAGTTCATCCTAGATTTTCAAGGAGAAAAAAGAAAAAAGAAGGACCTTTAAGTCATATTGATTAACAAACAGATTTAGCTGATCATATTATTAAGGAAAACAGCACAAAGGAACGGGATCAGAGCAAAGTGAGGAGATGAGGAGTCTGATTCTGATGTGATTCCTGTAACTTGATCTCTTGGTGGGTGAGGAGGGTGGGGAAAGCAGAGGAGAGAAGGAGAAATCCAAGTCCAAATGTTCTCAGGTCAGGCCATCCAGACCATTCTGAGCATAAAGTCCAGGTCACAGCCACCAACAATTCCAGGAGCGATTTCACAGCCCAGTACTGCACCCAGGCACACACAGTGTGCAGATCTCCAGAGAAAGATCTCCTAGGAGTCACAATTCCTGGAGGGATTTAAAAGCCATGCAGATGTGGTGCTCAGGGTTAGAGATGGGGCTGGCAGTGCTGGGTTAGTGGTTGGACTCCCTGATCCCAAGGCCTCCCAATGGATCCCCAAAGGATTCCATGACTCACTGATAAAAACACAAGCAAACTGAAAGCCACACCTCATCAAATTCCTCCCCAAATCCTACTGGCTTGGAGATGGCTGTAGAGATCTCATCTGCCAGCTCTTGCTGTTCTGCAATGTCCTGCATTAATTCATCTACTTTATCAATGTCCCTGGAAAAGAAAAGAAAGAATTGGATATCAGCAGGCACATTCCCAATCAACACCGTACTTCCTGGGTTCTGCAGAAATGCCACACCAGCGTGACATTTCCAAAGCCCTTTCCCAAAACACACTTTGCATTCAAGTCTGGATTTTATCCCCCTGGTCTCAACACAATTATAGATGTATTTTTAACTTTTCCCTGCAAGCTTAGCTCCCAGCAGTTATACACACACCAAGGAGAGGTTTTGTTCTGCACCACTGATATTAATAATAATCTGGTCTCTTCCCTGATTCAGCATTATTACATCCACAGTTATTTGCTTCTGGAGCAAGCACAACATTCCCATAATGCAGTTTTACCTTTAATTATTGCTACACACACCAACTCCACTGCACAGAAAGAAGTTTTAAGTCTCCCCTTAAAGCTTAAAATTCTTGCTGCTACGAGATGGATCTGTAACTGCTGCAGGCTCCCATTTTCTTTAGACCACACTGGTGCTACCCCAGCTTTAGGATAAATGCAGAAAATAAAACAGCAGTAAATTGAGGAAGCATCGATATTTGTGTATTTTCTTCAGTTTTAGTTCAAGTTAGAGCCTTTCAAAAGAAGGTTTTGCTACTCCAGCTCCACCTTTGGTTTGAAACACCTGGCATTCAGCAGATCTAACAAACACCAAACTACAGATCCCAAGGAAAAATGCAGGAGGGAATAACTTACATGTTGTCATGAGCAGCTTTCATAGCCTTAGCAGCAAAACCCATGTTCTTAAGCACTTCAGTGTTGGTGTTGGCATTCTCCAGGGCTTCCCTCTGGAACTCAATTGTTGATAACGTGCCATCTATCTGTGCCAGCTGCTTCTCGTACCTCTTCTTGCGCTTCAGGGCCTGCAGGGCAGCTGCACAGCGAAGGAAAGGGATGGACTGATGAGATTCGTGCCCAGAACAGCCATTCACATTTTGCACCAAGTGCCACTCAGCACAGAGGAATATTTCACATGTTCTAGTGTTTGTTGCCCGTTCTTCCCAGATGAACTACGTTGCCCCACCCTTGCATTTGCCTCCTTCAACAAAGTTGTTTGGAGGTGGCTGCTGCCTCCTGTCCCTTGCCTGTCACAGCAGGATGCCAGCCCAGAACTCCCTTCTAACACACCACAGACAGAGACCATGCTACAACAAACAGAAGGCTTCAATATCCACGCTCATCCACTTAAAAACACCCTTGTTCACCCTCACCCCATCACAGGAAAGCAGCATTGCTGGTGCAGCTCCTGCCAGACGAGGTCTTTGTGCTGCTGCAGGTCCCCCCCTCCTGCTGAATGCCTGGGAGAAGCAGCTTGTTCACATCCAAGGAGAAATGTTCCCTCAGCTTTGCACTTAACGCTGGGAAATACACCTTCTAGAAATGATTGTATTTATGTGTGTTTTGTATTACTCCTCCCAGAAGGTGCTGTCCACACAACAGCCTGAGCTGAGAGAAGCCCTCACCGAAGGTGGTTTGAGCAATTTGCTGCTTGTGAACACTTGTACAAGGTGGGCTCTGCAGGAGGAGCCCACCCAGGACAGCTCCCACCCGGGGGATCAGTGTGGGAGGACTGGTCCAACCTGCTCTACCCACCCCACCCACACAGGGGAACACCCAGCAGGTGACAAGAGCCCACAGCCAGCTCTTCCCAAGACACCTGGACAGAAATCAAGGGCATGGCCATTCCTGAAACACTGGCAGGGAACACAAACTACACTTACACGTAGCTGTACGAGACGTGGTCGATGCCACATCCCTGGAAGTGTCCAAGGCCAGGCTGGACGGGGCTTGGAGCAACAAACACCAAGTGTCACACGGAGTAAGACACGAGTACAGCTTCCCTTCATGGCACTGCCACTTCCCCTCCTGCTCTGGACTGACCTGTCCCCTCCACGACAGTCCTGGTCATACAATACCCCCTGTACTTTAAAACCTCACCTCGGCCCCAAGCTGCTGCTCCAACAGCCTCACCCTCAGTTCCTGAGCCCAGCCACACACACACTTCATTTCTTCAGTGCTCTGGGAGTCTCACAGCAGAAACCACTTCACGTGACACAGGATCAGCTCTGCTAAAAATCAGTCTTAGCCCACCCAAAAGCTCAGTCACACACACCAGGAACGGTGGCAAATAAAAGCCTTAAAACTTTAAATCTCTAAGAGATGTTACTTCCAAGCAGAATTTTTTGAGGAGAGCAGAAAACAAGGAGTAGGAAATCCTGACAAGAGACAGGTTTTCCCTTATCTCCCCTTCTAGAGGGCCGAGAACTCGGTGATGTGATCAATATGTTTCTGCAGCACACATGAAGTAGCTGCTCTCCCAAAAGCTGATCAACCCCACAGGCACCCCGGGTGTTTTGGCAGATGCCATCCTGAGATGCTGACAGTCCTGCAAGATAAAGTCCTAAACAGAGCTTCAGCTCTGCCACTGGTTATCAATATGCTGTATTTGGCTAATTTCAAATTAACTAATGTGTTAGAGAATAAAAAAGCACTTTTTAATGGGAAGGCCCAGCTAAGGATGCCAAGCACACCAAGAAGCTCAGGATGATTTAAGAGAAGCCAGGAAAAAACACCTCAACTATTCCGACAGAAGCCCAGGACCCAAAACAAGCCTCTGTGCTGACTTTCACTCCAGTGGCCAGTAAATCTCCCCAGTTTTGGGGCCAGTCCAACATCCCCTTGTTTGACAGGAGTGAGAACAGGGGGTTTTCAAAGGACAATGTTTGCTCTGCAGAATGAGGCACAACACAGATATCCCAAACATTCCAGCGTTATGCCAGATCACAAAGTGATGAGCAACACATTACTGGGATATTTCAGCTGGTTCATTCTGCACTAATGGTTTAATTAAGGATACACGAAGTTTTCTTACTCAGAAAGATAAGAACTGTTAATAGCTGTGTTTATAGAGTGACAGATGCTGGGGAAATGCCTGACAACAAGGGGACATTCTTTATTGAGAATTTTGTGCCTCATGGAGATTTACTGGAAAAACCAGAGATTTTATAGCATTACATAACATTATACAAAGCCAAGTCAAGTGCTACAAGTTATGAACAGCTCCCCACTACAGCTTTCTCTGAGAACAATTACAGTTTGTCTACATTTCATGCTCAGGTACTTTAAAACAAGCTGCTCAGACACCGAACATTGCAAGAATCATCGAGAACGATCAGAAGTTCTTATCAGGATTGTTGGGTAACCCTGTCCCTCCCGTTCCCACCCACACCACTTCTGCACCAGAACTGCACTGCCCTTAAACTTCACATGGATTTGTGGTACTTTCTGCAAACGTTTCCTACCCCTTAAGACCAAGGAAGATACTTATTTTCCTCTCTGCTTCCTAAAGCCAAAGCAAGGACAAAGATCAGGAACCTACTGAAATCTTATGAACTGCCAGAGTAACGCATTTTTATTAAGTTTTTATCAAAGTCAAAGCTATAAAAACTTAATCTGAAGGGAATTACATTGGCTCTTTTTCTCAAAAAAAAAAAAAACTTTTTCCAGAATTTTAAAATAAATAAGAACCAGAGACAGTGGGGTACAAATGTCCTGTGGATTGTGACATGCAAGGATTGGGCGTGTTTGAAATCAGAGTGGGACAGGGCTTCTCTGTGCCCTTCTCAAAGGCTGCTGTCCCATCAAACAGCCATGGAAGAGCCTCTCCTCAGCACCCACACCCCGAATTACGCCTTTACTGTTTCCAAGACAGTAATTACAGAGGCAGCCAATGCAATTCATACCCAGCTTTAATTGCTGTGGAACTGCTTCAGCAGGACCTGTGACCGTACACTAAGTTTAAAGCATTTCTCCTCTGGCCAGCCAGAGCTCACTCATGCCCTAGAATGAGCTGCTGGAGAGATCCCCAGCACATTGTTCTAGAAACAGCTGATCTCAGCTTTCCAGCGCTGGGACAAACTCCTTACCTCGGAGCCAAAAGCCACGCAAGACTTCCAGAGGGCCGGGCCAGCCTCTGACAGCAGCTGCTGCCCAGGCCTGACAGCCAGAGGCTCAACTGGAGGCGTGGCTGAACTCACTCTGGAATAGCCTTATTCCAAAAAACCCAGCAGGACCAGTTCACATCACCAGCTGCTTTAAGAGGGGATTTAACATTTAATACAACCCTCAATGACAGCAAAAATATTTGATCATTCCACAGGCAGTTTTCACAGGACAACAGCAAGGACCTGCCAATAAAGAGTGTCTTAGACAACCTTTACAACCCACACCTTCTCCTTAACAGGCACAGTGGGGGTTTTAACTTGTAAGTCCAATGTGCAGCAGGAATTGCAAGCACTTAAAAGATCCTCTAAAGAAACAAACAGCAGATAACAAATCTTAGCTGCACTTTATTTGAATTGTAATAAAGCTTTCAGAGAATACATATGGCTGGGGGAAAAGCAGTCATATATACTTATATATTATTGTTGTTGTTGTTATTGTTTTAAAGGTAATACATTTAAAACTACCTGGGTGACCCCTGACATCCATTAGAAGACAGTGAGCAGGCTCAAAATGCCCTTCTCCATATGACATTTTGGTATATTAATTGTCTTCATTATCAGCTCTGACGGGGATGCTGGAGACAATTTTTATTCATGAAGATTGCCCCACACAGCTCTGACCAGTTAAATGGATATCAATGGTTTATTACCTCTTTTCCATTGGCAAAGGAATGTAAATTTTCTCTCTGTTCATGAAGACTGTGATCTCTGCAGTTCCTTTTCACAGAGAAATTCTCACAAAGAAAACACCAGATTCCAGGGAGGAATAAAACTGCAGCTGAGTGCAGTGAGATCTGGGCTGCCTGCTTCAATTTCCTGAATGTAAAACATGCCTAAAACTACATTCAAAGAACATCTTTCAAACTTTTTAACACATAAAAAGCTATTCCTTCCTCTGCTTTTTGTTTGGGTTTGGGGTTTTGTGGGGGGGGGGTGATTTGTCATTGGTTGTTGGTTGGTTGGGTTTTTTATTTCCAGTCTTTGAACTGCAAAATTCTATTTTCATTTTCTATTTATTTGAATTTCTGGGGTAACCCCCACTGCTAGAAATTCCAGCAGAAGTTCTACACCTTCTGTTTGACCATGGTGATTCCCAAGGATCCCAGGGTTTCACTGGGATGCCACCACAGCAGGACCCAGCCCTCCAACAAAAGTGAGAAGCAGGAACTCGTGTCAGGGTTTTCAGTCACTACTCCTGACTAATGAACACCCAGACATGAAAAGAGCAGAGTCATTCAGCCAGACTCTCCTGCTCAGTCAGCAGATCAGTCAGCAAAACATGACTGCTCACCCAGATAATTTCACTTTGTCCTCCAGAAATGCTATCTGTAATAATTTCATGTATTTTGAATTATTTGAACCTGTGTATAGGCAAATTATTATTATTAAATGAGCTGTTGTAAGTCTAATGATTTTCTTTGCAACATTTACAGCAGTTTGTTAGTCAAATGAGACAAATGTTCACTGTGATAAGCAGCTGGCAGGATAATAAAAATACAATTTTACTATCTGGTACTGCATTCAGAGAGGAAAAATTGATTATGAATGTCAGTGGTTTTGTTAAAAATCAACAGCCCTCCTGCAAATAAATATTCCTTACACACTGGTAGGACAGGCAGCGTTCCTGGGATATTTATGCACACAGCAATTCTGTGGAATTAATGCTTTTAAGTATCATTAATAGAAAAGTGTAGGTCAGCAGATAAAAACCTGAAAGAACAAGGCTTTGTTCTCTACGTAACTGGAGCTTCAAGTTTTGGTGGCAAAAACACATTTCAGCCTGAGAGGAGCAAAGAGCACTGGGAACAGAACTCAGGACTTTCACAGAATTCAAAAATACACCTGACCAAGGTCGAAGTGTTGGTGATGCCAGAGGATTTGTCCCCACACACTGCAGTTGTCTCCTGCCTCTGCAAAATCCTCCCCTAACTCACACTGACACCTAAAATAGAGAGGCTTCTCCTCCAGAGGAAGACTCTGGAGGTAATAGCTCTGATTACTCCAATTGAGGGGGAAAAATAACTTCATTTCACATCTAATTCTTGCCTTCTCTCTGGCAGAAATGACAGCAGCAGAGATGCCCCTGCACAGGGACAGCAGCAATATTAACATGGCATGAGAAAGCTCCACAGCAGCCCCAGAAAATAACGTGCACCAGATGCCAGCCACGCCAAAATAATAAAGAGTGCAAGGGCTGCAGAGGAGCTTCCCAAATTGGGGTGCCTTGGCCCCTCGAGCTGCAAGCCCAGGCACTAAACAGGATTGAGATAATCAACTTAATAGTGGAAGAACATTTTGCACGTTGCCCTGTGCATCCAGCTATAATTTGCTCCACAGAAAGAAGCGTCATTATTTTCGCTGCTTCTGAAAATACCATTCCATCTTCCTGGCACTTGCCTCGGCAGCAAATTTAATCAGGAACAACATCCTCGCTGTCCTTGGAATGGGATAAACAAGGGGCACTGGGAGGTGGAAGGAGTAATTACCTGCCTTGCCTGCAGTGAGGAGCTTTATCTTAGGCAGCGACTGCTCATCTCTCGTTCTACTGAGAGCCCCAAAACTGCCTACGAGATCCCCAAAAAAATCCGAAGAAGGGAATTTAAAGCAATTGACAAATTATCCCCCAATGCTACGAGCAGACAGAAAGGTGGATATAAACCCCACTACAGACTGACCAAACTTCGAGTTTTGCCTTGAGTAAGAATCTTTCTGCAGAGGTTTGATAGCTCCAGGAACTGTTAAACCAGGACTGCCCGTGCTGGTTCAATACAAAGGCATCCAGGCCATACCAAGGAATGCTCATCCCAGGCCAGGTGAGCCTCAGAACACAAAATGTCAGAGGTCCAAGAAGTCAGGTGTGAATTTTAAGCATCGTGGTCTCCAGGTGGCTGGGACACAGAGGTACCAAAGCCTGGTTATAAATAAATCCTCATCAGTTCCAATGCTGATCCCGTGCACAGCAGCAGGAGTTCCTTTCCCTCTGCTGTCTCAGGGATATATTCACGTCTAAAAGTCACTTTATGTCTGGAGTCATGATCACACATTTCTCCCCATGCCAGGGCCTGTCTCCAGTGCCTGCAGCAGCCTCCTGTGCCTTTCTTTTGGGCAATGTGCACTTTTAGCAGGGAATCGTGGGCAGAGTTCAGGCTTGGTCCTCCCCTTGTCCTTCTGTGCCTGTTTATTAAATCTCTAATAAAGTTTCCAAACCCTACCCTTAAAGGAAGACATCTATTCCCAGCTCACAGATTGTGACTGATTAAAACTACTTCAATAAAGCACCCAAACCCAGGCAGAGAATACAAGGTTTCTGCCTAATCTTTTAAAATAAAAGATTCCAACTGCCTCTTGAGCACAGCAGTGCCAGCACATTTAGTCTACTGCGCAAGAGAGGAAACAAAACAATAAACACTCCTGCTCTAAAAATCTATGAATGTACAAAAGAGAAAAAAAACAAGAGATAAAGAAAAAAGCATCTGCAGAGCAGCAATCAGGGCTGAGCAACACCCAAACACAAGAGGAACCACCACCTTCACACCACCCCTGGCTCTGCTCAGAGCATCAGCCTCTGCACCAGGGATTGCAGATGTTGTCCCACATCCACTCAGAGGGGGTTCCTTCAGCCTTGGAAGGTGATTCCTCTGTCCCTTGAATGTCAAGGCAACACTCCTCTGGTCAATCATCCTCTGTAAAATAATCTCCAGGCAACTCTGGGACAGTTTTGTCCAAAATAAAAGGAAAAAAATGTCATCTACAGTGAGCCTTGAAGTTCAAATGAGAAAACCAGGAAAGAGAAATCCCAGTTACAGAGACAGCTTTGTTCCACCCAGGAGCTGGAATGAGTCTAAGAAATGCTGGTTCAGCCAAAAACATCCAGGCTTGAAGCTTCAAACCATTACTTGAAATCTGATCCACCCTCTGGAAGCAAAGCTTGCACTGCATTTCCCAGTTTTTAGTGTCTCACTCCTTGGGGTCCTGCACGTCTTTGGATGGTGGCAGGGGATTGCAAGGCATCTGCAAAGCTGATCTACCCAAAACACATTTCTTCTTTCCAAATTAAATTAGGTATTTTCTAAGGCTGCCTGAGTAAGTTATCCTCTCTTACCCTTTCCAACTGCCACTAACTTTGCTGGTTAAAAATCTGCACCTTCTTTGATACACACATAAAATTCTGATGTGAAATGAGATAATTATTCAGTATTCAACCAAAGTTTAACCTTTCAGGATGAGAAATGTATGTTCCCTAAGGTGTCCCTGATATTCTCACAGCCTGCAAATACTCTTTATGGGTTTTCTTCTTTATTTTGTGGTTGCTGAAGGTACCTTGTTAAAGAGAATTCCAGTGAAAACTCAGAATCTTCCTCTGAATCCTAGCCAGAAATGCATCAGGTTTGGCTTTGCAGGAATAGAAGTAGCTCTTAAGTATCTCAAAATGCTGTTTTCTCACAGAAAAAAAAAAACAACCAACCAACCCAGTTCCCTAAGCTGAACAGTATTTTTGTAATTAATTCACAAAAGTCAGAAGATCCTACCCTGAAGTGACACATTTCAAGACCTTTTCTTCCTGGAGAATTAGAAGAGTGGCTGCCTGGGAATCCAGCAGGCATCTTCCAGCCTTGAACCATTATTATTAGAGCGTTGCCAAGTCTAAGAATTTCGTTGATGCTGTCATAATATTTAGCATTCTTTCAACAGCCTAACTTCCCCAGATGAGATATTTTGGGATGTGAAAAATTACATTTTTCGTGAACGCTGAGATTCCAACACTGATGACTACAGGGGAAAAGCCGAGAACACCAACCTTTAGAAAGCCAAAAGTTATAAAGCAAATAAGACAAACCACATTTATTTTTAAAAAGTTTGTACTTCTTGACTCAACCTCCAAACACTCCCGTGGCAACACTGCAGTACTTCTCTCGAGGTGAACTGCAGATTTTAATGGCAATCCCATGCTCTGAGGCCGGGATCAGCTCCAGAGCCAGGTTCAGCAATAAACTCTGTCCCTGCTGAGGGGGCTGCCAGGGAAGCACTCACAAAAAAGCCTTTCTGCCTCTCACTGTCCTCCCAGGACAGGGCACGTGCAGAGCCTGCCATGGAGAGGCTGCCAAGGCATTTTCAGGAGGTACCACCCTCACTGGAGATGCAGTGACTGTGCACAGTGCCAGGCAGCCCACTATGAAGTTTGCTTTGTATTCACTTGTTTTATTTCATAACCAATCAAAATCACCTCCAAATTTTGGAATACCATTGATGTTCCTGTCACTCTGGCATTTCTCTTTTCAGTTCCACTGTATCTGAGCAACCTCTGTGCACTCACCTGAAGTAAACACAGAGTCCTTAAATCGGGATGAAATCCTGCCAAGCCATGAGGAGCACACACAATGTGGATGTTTGGTGACACTTACACCCCACCACAGGAGAGGAACAGCCCTGGCTCGCTGCACACGTGGATCACCATGCACAAGTATCACACAGAATCACAGAATAAACTGGGTTGGAAAAGACTTTTGAGATCATTGAGCCCAGTAAATGCAGGAGAGATGGGGATGCTGGTCATTTGGAAAACTCCAAACTGCCATCAGTCCAGAGCTGCAAGACAACAGCTGCCCACATAATTATCCTGTAATTGTGTTAGCTCCTAGAAACTGGTTATTGGCAAGGCTTCATCTCAGCAGTGAACCCAGGGGAAGCCACAGCAGAGCTTCTCCAACTGGGCTTCCAACTGGAAGGACATCATGGACAGAACTGTTACTGCCTTTGCCACAGCCTGGCACTGAGCTTCACCCAGGGGAAACTTCTGCTCTTCTGCATCCCACCAGTGCTGGGTCACTGCGGCCACTCCACTGCCCTTGGTACTGGCCACGAGGAAGGTTCCCATGGAATCACAGTGCTTTGGGTTGAGAGGGACTTTAAAGCTCACCCAGTCCTACCCCCTTGCCACGGGCAGGGACACCCCCCACACTCCCAGGCTGCTCCAAACCTCATCCAGCCTGGCCTTGGACACGTCCAGGGATGGGGCAGCCACAGCTTCTCTGGGCACCCTGTGCCAGGGCCTCCCCACCCTCACAGGGAACAACTCCTTCCCAATATCCCACTCTGTCAGTGTGAAGCCATTCCCCCTTGCCCTGTCATCCTGACCCTTGTCCCAAGTCCCTCTCCAGCTCTCCTGGAGCCCCTTTAGGCACTGGAAGGGGCTCTAAGGTCTCCTCAGGGCCCTCACCTCTCCAGGTGAACACCCCCAGCTCTCCCAGCCTGTCCCAGAGCAGAGGGGTTCCAGCCCTTCCTTCAGGAACTGTATCCCTGCTCCTGCTCAAAGACTCACAGGGATGATGCAGAGCAGAGCCAACCTCCTTATCACCACCTCTGCTGGGGCCTTGGGCTGTCTCAGGGAAAGGCAAAAGTCTGTCAACATTGATGCCTGGCCTATTTAGGATTCTCCAACTGCATCCCGTTTGTTTCAGGCACTTTGTGCCAGGAGTTCCAGTTTGCTGGACACCTGGCTGCAAACTTGATGGAAAGTCAAGGATGAGAGCTGCTCCAGCTTTTAGTTTTGCAAAAACCATCCATTTTTAAGCAGTGTGAGTAAATGACAAGATCTTACTTGAACCCCCACTCACGCCCACACTTTGCTGGCTGCGAAAGTCAGGCCACATCCTGCTGCTCACAGCACAGCCCATGCAAAGCCTCTGGGACAAGCATCACATATTGCCCCAAAAACCAGAAAGGGCAATGCAATTTTGGGGTTTTGGGAGCAAGAAGAGATCGACAGAGAGACCTGAATGATACAAGTGCAAAGCCCAACAATGGCCCAGTCCAGATAAACACTCCACAACTCAGCACAAGTCTAAGTACAAGAAAAAAATGGACAATTTGCATCACCTGCAAATTACAGTTTTTGAACTAGCCTAGGAGCCCTGGAGCAGGATTCAGTTATTAGGCCTGGAGTTTAATGAGATACTAGAATCCAACATCTAATACATTTTGAGAGAAAAAGTGATAAACACAAAGTCAGTGGCTGCAAACATGCCAGGTTTCCTTCCTGACAGGGAACAGGAAGAAAGGAAGGATATATTGCATCAAATAGTTACCAAAGCTGGCAATATCTGGCAGAATCACAGGGGTTTGGGTTTTGTTTATGCCACTTTTTAAAGCAGTTTTTTAAAAGGTGTTTGTGAATCCCACCACTGCTCCCAAACTGTTTTATACCAGGGAGTCTTGTCTCCAAAAGGCTCTGCTAAACATAGGTAGGGCAGAATCCAAAGAAGTTTCCTCTTGTTTTTTAAGATCTAATTAAAAAGAGCAATTACCACTTTTCCCAAGGCAGGTGGTGAATGCCCATCTCATTAACCTCGGGGGAAGATGAAGGACTCAGGCCTGCACTGCCATCAATATTCCTGCACTGAAGCCCTGGGTGATGGATAAGCACCTGGAACTCAAACATCAATTTTGCATTAGACTGTGACTTAAAACACAGAGGAGGCAGGCTGAGGGCCCAAGGATGGGCTGGAAATGCTGCAGGACTCCTGCTTCCCCTACTTCGGCATCTGACGGTTCATGGAACCAAAAGCAGGGTCACATTATTGGGTTCTGGGAGCAGAGTCACTTCTCCTGCCAAGAGCCAAGCAGGACCTTTAAAGCATGCTCACAAACAACATCTGAGGCCTCGCACACACAGTCACAGCCCCTGGGGTCTCTGCCCACGCCCGGAGCTGAGGCTGCAGCTCTCCCCTCCCTCACTGCCAGATCGCTGCCACACTTTGAACCACTCCGCGTCCTAAACAAAACCATCCCGGCCGTCCTGCAGGCACTGCTGCTGCGATTTAATTAATGATCCGTGTGTCCCTCGCTGGGAGATCCCACGTCACCCTCAGACCTTATCACAGTGAGCGCCTCTGAGCAGGGACTGCTGCCAGGAGAGGCAGAACTGCCCTCCCTCCTCCTTCCCGGCACATTCCTGCCTCCCTCTCCCAGCCAGCTCCAGCATTTGTGTGGTTAAGTGTGGAAAACAACTTTTCTTTCCTTTTTTTTTTTTTTTTTTTTTTTTTTTGTTTTAGCGGTTGGGTTTTGTCTGGCTCAGCAAACTAATCCAAGTCATGCCCTGCCCACACAAACACCGCGAGCAGCGCAGAGGCAGAGGCAGGAGAGGCAGGGCCGCTCCCGGAGCAGCCTCGCTCAGCCAGTCCCAGCCGGACATTGCAGGGACAGGGGCAGTTCTGACACCAGAAGCCTCCCGCAGCAGGGAAATCACACTCGTGGGACAGCTTTAAAAAGGTAAAGGGATGTAACCAGATGATTTCCATCACACACCATCACCTGAGGAAGCACTCAGGACTTCAGCATATGCCCAACCTCCTGGTTTGTTTAGTTTTAGTGCTGAGTAGAGAATAGGAGTGTTCTCTTTCCAGGAAAAGCCTGAATTATACAGCAGGAATCTAGCAGTGGGTTTGCATCTATTTTGTGTGCTCACTGCTGGAAAAAAAACCCAACACTGTATTTATGTACAGTGAAAAGAGAAACTTTGACATCAGGAAAGAAAAACCACTCTCTAACAGAAACCAGAGCAGAGGGAAAATCCATGAAATGTCACTCTCCTGCTAAAGCCTGATTATATTTTGGCACAATATTGGCTTTTCACCCATTCCACTGCTTGTGGCCCTAGTGTTAATTAACAGAAAGGTAAGATCAGTGGCAGGCAGGCTCCTAACTGCATCCACTCACCCTGGATCTGAACTCGAGCGGGCTGCTTTTAACACTGGCACTCTAAAGCAGCACTGAGTTTCTCTCCCTGCTGTAATCTTCACACTGAGACATCATTTGAGCTTTGTTTCCAGTAGAAACAGACTCTGGAATTGTTATAGCCAAGGTAGTCAGAGCTCAAGGAATTAACCCCTTGCTCTTCTGTGTGCCTGTGCTGTTCCTCTGGCAGCTCAGTGTGATCAGGCACAGCCACAGGAAAGCACAAACACCAGAGCAGCAGTGATTAGGATCAGCTTAAACTCCCCTGAAGCTGAACACTGAACCCCAGAGCTCCAGAACCCTTGGAATAGATGGAGGAGCTTAGTTTGTATCACGAGGTTTGAGTGCTGAGAAAACATCCCAGATGAAACAACGCCATGGACAAACTGGAGCGGAATAAAAGGAGGCAGCAGCAGCAGCACAGGGCTCCCAGACCATCAGGCTCACAGCTGCACCCTGCTTTTGTTAGAGCAAAGTTTATTTGCAGGGCAGATGTAAAATGCAGTGAGACACTGGCTGATTAGTGTTCAAATCAGTCAGTACTGCAGCTACTTCTGTAAATTCACCGAGAGGAATAAATCCACTACTCATGAGGTAGAGCTGAAATGTGGGAGAGCTTCTTAGAGGGGTGGGGGCAAACCCCAGAACACTCTGTTTTCAAAAGATTGAACATGAGAACACAAAACAAAGCACAAGCATAACCCAAGTTCCTCCCAGAAGAGGGAAGAGTAACTTGCCTGTTTTCAAAAAATCCTCCTAATGATGATTAATCACGATGGTTTTTCATCCCATGGACAAAACATGGCAAGCACATTAAAGCCATCACTGCTGCTCTCCCCAGCACACTCACAACTTTTCATACAAGTTGAAGGCCTCCCATGCCAAGAAACAACACAGACTGAGGAAATTTCTACAACAGAGTTCCTTATTATAACCTCAGAATTTCATGAGTTGTCTGGTTACACAGCCTGGATACCCCTAAATGCAGATTACAAAAATACACACGTAAAATAAATTCATAAATTACCAAACCCCCTGCATATGCCCGGGGCAGGCATGGGAACCAGAAGCCTCGAAGTTTCTTAGACTTAAGCTTTCCTTAGACTCCAGAAGTGCCGCAGGAATGAGTGAATGAGCCTTTGGAAAGCAGCTCACTTGGCACCTGAACAATCGCCCAGTGTGCTGGGGAGCAGAGAATGTTTCCTTTTGTTTCCTCAAGTGTGCCAGACACCCGTCTTTCCTCTGGGACAACAAAAATGCCATTCCGAGTTTTCCCAAGGTGGCTTTAAGCTTCCAGGTAAGTTCCCTGCCCCACTGTATCTTCTTTTGCCTTTCCCACAGCAGCTTCCAGTAGCACCAGCAGCACTGCCCAGCTGAGATCACAAACGTGCACCATCCACAGGAGATCCTCGAGGAACAGGGACACACAGCATCTCCAGAGGGAAGTGATTACATCTTGGAGAACTAAGCCTAAGGATTCTTCAAATTTAATTCTTTAAAAGTTGATCCAACACTTAAACAAAATAATCTCTAGCTAATTATCTTTTGTTCCGTTTTACTTGAAAGCATTCCAACTATATCAAAGTATTTCCATTAAAAGGACAGACTTTCGCATATAAAACCAATACATTTTTATTTTCCGTTAAAATGTGGATTTAAGTGACTTTGCATCAAAATCGCATAGATTATGGATTATAAACCAGCCTGAAGTCAGACAGGGAAAAATCCAATAACTGGACAGAAAAAAATGTAATTTTTGGAGCTGAGCTGATGACTGACAACTTGAACTCAGAAAAACGGAGTGTGTCCTGAGGGGAATTCACTTCCCAGCAAGCCACAGACAATCAGCTGCCTCAACTCACAGCCCAGTAAGAACAGTTGGCCTCTCAGTTCCAGAAATGGAAAAAGAGTGGTTTCGTTTTCCACCAGAAACCCATCCCTACCCTTCTCCTATTCACGGCTCCTTAATTACTCCTCAGGATCCTGTGCTGCTGCAAGCCCTCAATTAGTCTGACCCAGAATCCCGCTAGTGAATGGGCAGGTTTTTCTCCTTCCTCCACCTCCAAGGAAATTTAATCCCTCCCCTGCCCGAGGTTCTGAAGGGCAGCAGAGAGGGAGGGAAGGAGAGGGGGCATTACAGTGGAGCGAGACAAAGACCTGAACAGAAAGTTTAGAAGTTCGAGAGGCCCAGAGTAACCCTGAAGATGAAGAAACTGCAGACAGAGCCATATTTTAGTTCTTCTTTTGAGCTCACTACCAAACAAAGCCAAAAACCCCAGCACAGACTCGCTTACTAGAACTGTTGCAATGTATTTGATTTAGAACTGACTTGGTTAAGCCTGAAGTCAGGCTCTGCTGAGGTCCTCTGACACATCCTTGAGCCCTTGTGCGCCGGCTCCATCCACGTCACACAGGGAAGTTCTGCAGTGGGGAAGGAAGCTGAAAGTGCTGACTGAAGTAGTGATATGAAACTCCTAAGGGTAATTACTGCCAATTAACCCTTGCTAGACGTGTGTTGGCAGCTCCCTGTGCCACAGGCAGAGCCACTCCTGCTCCTCCTGCACAGAGAGGGCAACATCCACACCGGAATCAGGATGTGCTTTCCTGAAAACTTTTAGTGACCACGCTAAAACAAGCGAGAAGTTTGTTTTCAGAGCATTGGGACATGTAACCTAACAAGTGCCTTATCTCCAGACACACAGACACACCAAGCACTGCCTGGAAAACACAGCCAGACCTGCCCAGGCACGCCAAGTTCCACCTGGAAAACACCAATTCCATTTATAAACTAGGAGTCTGTGTGGAAGAGCCTCTTAGAGGGCGTTGAGGAGTGGGAATAAACCCCAGAACAAACACTGTTTCCAAAAGAATGAGTATTTCCTTGAGAACACAAAACAAAGCACAAGTATAACCCAAGCTCTTCCCAGAAGAGGGAATATTAACCTGCCTGTTTTCAAGAAACCCTTTTAATGCTGGCCAATTTTCTCCCTAGAAGTTCATCATCCCATGGACAACAAATAACCCACATTAAAGCTGTAACTCCTGCTCTCGTCCCTGTGCTCAGAACTTTTGGGAAGAGCCGACAAAAAAATAAACATAGATTTAACCAAACCCTTACATGAAGCAGGGTTTCGGTAAAGGCTTTTGTTGGCTGGAATTAAAAAACACCACGAGGGCAAACCAAAGCCTGATTCCACGCTGCTGCCCAGCTTTTCCAGCTGCACCCAGGGCTGGGATATTTTCCTGCCCTCTCCCCGAAGTGAGACGGGCAGGGGACGGGCAGGGGACACCACGGAGGAGCCGAGCGCTGTCGCGACATGGCAGCGCCGAGGGGTGACACCCACACGGGGCTCTCCCCGCGAGCGAGGGGCCGCGGCTGGCAAGGGCGGGACGGCCCGCGCAGAGGGCGCCGAGGCAGAAAATAAAGGCAATAAGTACAAAATAAAGGCACCGAGGTATAAAATAAAGGCTGCAGGTATAAAATACAGCAGCACAGACGCGTCTCCGCCGTCCAAGGGCCCTCCCGACCTGTTGCCCGGGCTCGGGGCGGCGCGGCCCGGATCCTCCCCCCCCGCTCACCGCGCTTGTTTTTGGTGCCGTGCTTGCGGGCGGCCGCCAGCTCCTGCTCGATCTTCTTTTCCAGGAACTCCTGCTTCTTGCTGAGCATCTCCTCCGTGTCGCGGAGCCGCTGGATCGCCTCCTGCGGGGACGGGCCCTTCCCGCCGCCCTTCCCGCCGGCGCCCGTCCCGAACAGCTTCCCCAGGAGCCCCGACATGGCTGCGCGGGGCCGGGCCGAGGCCGTGCAGCTGCGGTGCCCGCTCCCCTCGCTCCGCTCCCCGCACACACCGACC
>VWZW01004140.1:281211-305052 GCA_013397115.1 Edolisoma coerulescens
TCACGGCCCGGGGGGCTGAGGGTGAAGGGTCACAGAGTCATTCAGCTTGGAAAGGACCGCCAGGGTCACTGAGGGGTTAACTTGTGACTGATCCCCACCGTGTCACCCAGCCCAGGGCACCGAGTCCCACGTCCAGGCCTGCCTTGGACATCTCCAGGGATGGGGGCCCTGGGCAGCCCTTACCAAGGCCTGGCCACCCTTTCCATGGAGAAATTTCCCCCGATGTCCAGCCTGTGCCTCCCCTGGCCAAGGGAGGCTCTCCCTCCCATCCTGTCCCTGTTCCCTGGGAGCAGAGCCCGACCCCCCCGGCTGCCCCCTCCTGTCAGGGAGTTGTGCAGAGCCACAAGGTCCCCCCTGAGCCTCCTTTGCTCCAGGCTGAGCCCCTTTCCCAGCTCCCTCAGCCCCTCCTGGGGCTCCAGCCCCAGCTCTGTTCCCTTCTCTGGCCACACTTGAAGTGGCCAAGAAGTGACCACGGGAGCCTGCCCAGGACCAGAGCTGGGAGCGGAGCCTGGAGCGGGCTGGGTGTGGATCCCAGCCAGGCCTCTCCTCCTCCAGCACCCATCCCCACTGCTGGGGTGACCCCCTTTATGTGCCCCTCAAACCTGCTCCGGTGTTGAGAGAACGTGTTGGAGAATTTATTCTTTTAACCTTCCCTTTCTAACTTGCCAACTGTACAAAAGCACGTTTTTACACCCATGGGTGTTTAATTGGTGGTGACTCGCTGTGAACTCACTTCCTGGACTTCTGAGTCACATGCTCTGAGCTGTGGGGGCAGCATGGACATAATTCCATGCTGTAATCCCTAATTTCACAGTACCTACGTACAAAATCTCATGAGGGAATTGAATCTGTACCTCAGCCTGGTGCCAGCCTTTCCTGGATATTTTTGACTTCTTTTTCTTTGTGCTTGGCCTCGACCACCTGTAAAAGTGATAAACCCCCCTCTGGTCACAACAGGGTTGTGACAACATTAATGAACAACAGACTTGGACAATAATAATGCTTGTCCACTGGAAATCACCCAAGAAAATTAATCACTGCTTTGGAGCAGAGCTGGGATATCACACACCACACGGAAAAGAGGAAAAATGACCCAAACAAATGCTTGGGTAAGAGAGCTTTTTTGTGCCCTGACTAAGAGGGAAAAGCACTGCTCTGGGAAACACAAAGAACATCCCACATAGCAGGTGGGAGTTCAGCAACAGAGCCCTGTAATGGCTCCTGCATTGTTCCATCTCCCTAACATGCAGATAGGTGGGAAAGGCAAATACACAGGAAAAATCCACGGAGGCTGATGGAAACACTCCCAGGGCAGGAGAGCTCCCAGCTGACAGCACAGGAGGCTGAGGAGCACAGGGGGAGGGAGAGCTTTTACCTGCCCTTTTCTGCTCCCACACAAGTGTCTGCTGTCGCTGAGCAGCACAGAGCTTTGCTCTGATCCAGTTCTCCCAGGGCATGGCTCTGGCTCTGGGCTTCTCCTGGCAACTTCCAGAAAATGCCAAGATGCTTCTGGAGTTTGTAAAGAAAACAGCTGTGCCCAGGACACAGGATGGAACCAGTCCTGAGAGAAAATCAGTGCCCTGAGCATCCTTGATCCACCCCAGCCAGTGGGCCAGGCTCTGCCGGGGTAACAGAAACAGAGGGAATTTGGGCAGAAATCCTCCCTGCAGGAAATGGAAGAGTTTGAAGACATCTGAGTTCACAGGAGCTGAAGCAGCAGGACAAGAGCGGGGCAGGGAGGACGATCACTCCAAGGTTTAAGAGGACAATCGTTTTGCTCAAGATAAAACTTGTTTTGGTGTTCAACACCGCCCCATATGCAAACACCCACCAAGCATCCAGGGTGGCATCTCTGAGCCCTCGTGTCCCAGTTATGTTCAGGAAGGTCCCTGGCCTTGTATCCCTCAGCAGTCACACACAAGGCAGCGGTGTGGCTCTGCTCCCACTCCCTGAGTTACACCCAGTGGAAGCTGGGTTCCAGCATCCTGCTGAGCTTGGGGAAAGCAGGATTTGGGAAGGGCAGGCCAGGTCTCCAGACAGTGCTTCTGAGCTGAAGGAGCTGCACCCCCACATCATCACCCCAAAACAGACCTGTCTGCAGAGACCACATAATGGCACGTACAGTGTGGTACAGAGGAGAGGGAAACAGGAAAAGTATATTTAGCCAACTATTTCCTGATGCTGTTCCCCTCCTGGGAGAGCAGAGTAAAACAAACACTGTGGGTAAATAAACTCTGCCCTTCAAAGCAGACAAGAGCTTTCACAGAAGCACAGACACACCTAAGGAGGAAGGAGCACCTGGATGTCCCCGGCCCAGTCTGCTCATCCCAAGCACATCTGCTGAGGGCAGGACGCTCTGTCCAAATTGGTACTGAGGTCTCGGGACCTCTCTGCAGCCTCCTTCCTTACACTGAGTCAGAATCATGGAGTGACCGACTGGTTTGGGCTGGAAGGGACCCCAAAAATCATCTCCTTTCGTCCCCCTGCCATGTGCAGGGACACCTTCCACTGTCCCAGGCTGCTCCAAGCCCCGTCCAGCCTGGCCTTGGGCACTTCCAGGGATCCAGGGGCAGCCACAGCTGCTCTGGGCACCCTGTGCCAGGGCCTCCCCACCCTCACAGGGAAGATTTTCTTCCTAATACCACATTTAAATTTTCCATCAGCTTGAGGCCATTGCCCCTTGTCCTGTCACTCCAGGCCCTTGTGAAAAATTCCTCTCCAGCCTTCTCATAAGCCCCTTTAAGTACTGGCAGTTGCCACGTTTCAGCATGTCCCCGTCACCTCTCTTCCCATCCCTGTGCACCTCTGGAGCCTGGCTCCAGCTTCTCCACCCCCTCCTACGAGGCAGGGGCAAGAGATCTCCTTAACCTCGTGTAAACCCTCAACAACCCCTTCTCCCAGTCTCCCCTGGAAGCCCTGAGCTCCATTTCCTCCCACCCACCAACAGCTGGAGGTGCAGAAACATCACCAAAAAACTGAAATGAGAAAAAAGTAAGTTAAGCAAGTGAGTGAGCAAAGTGAACTGGTGGCAGGACCCATCCTGACTGGAGTTGTGTGACTGTCCCAGGAGTGACAGTGTAACCCATCATTAGACAGCAGTCCGGGAGCACAGGGTACAGCCCTCTGCAAGCTACTATACTTAACATTTTAATATTTTAAGATTTAAGGAAGGAGACAAGAAGAACACCTTGAGGTCAAACAATGGGCTGGATCAGACCAGTCAGACCAGTAATGCTGGGCTGACTGCTGCAGTGGCCGGAACAGCCGCAGAGCCCCAGCCACAGGCAGGATTTCCGTACCCAGGACTGACTGAACCCTGCAGCACCTCTGGATGAACAGGCTGGGAGTGCAGCACTTTGCAGCCACAGACACCTCAGCAGCTCGTCACACACACTCACCAGGGAAAGCTCAGCGTGGCTTGCCCTACACTTGGAGCAGGGAGAAAGTGTGGGAGAGCAGAGCATGGGGACACACATCCCAGGAGGGCCTGGAGGCAGCAGGGACGTGCAGGTCTGGGTGCAGATCCTTCCCCAAAAGCCAGTGCATCCTGTGGCAGTGGAAAACCAGAGGCTGAGGGCAGTACAGGAAGGAAGGAGCCTGGCAGGGCACTGGAGCACCCCTGTCTGCTCCCTGACCTATCCAGGCTCCAGACCTGCCCAGGCACCTCCCTCACCAACACCGCACCCTTTCAGTTCCTGGGTTTGGTGTTCCCGTGCTGGCTTTGGGATTTCTTCTTGGGAAATCAGAGAAGCCAAGGAGGCAACAAATGTCCCAGTCACACCAGACTTCCTTGCTGCTCAACCACACCAACTGCCCACTGAAACTACTGACAAGAAGTGAGCTGAGGGAATGGAGAGGCTGGGAAGCAGCTGCCAGAGCTTCTCTGCAGCAGCTGGCCCAGAGCTGACACTGGAACATTGGCTCCTGGATGCATCACAGGTTTCCTGTGCGACCCTGGACAGGTCACCTCACCCAGCCCTCAGTGCCCTCACTGAACACAGGAGTCACATTTAAATGTTCACAGGGATTGACTCATTGATGTCTGAGGCACTCAGAGAGCCCTGGATCTGGGGAAAAACCATGAACAAACACTGTGAAGAGCACCCAGAGAGAAGAGCCAACACACACACACACACACATATTCCCACAGACAGACTCCACACGTGAGCTCCAGGGTGTTTATAACGTGTAGTACAGACACGGTGATCTTTCTACTGAGAGAGACAGAGAGAAGATACCAGACATAAGTCTATCGGGGTATTTCTGAACAGTGTTCCCAAAGGATATCAGGATGAACTTGCTTCCACTAGGAAGGATGTTTGCTCTCAGAAGGGCCACCCAAATACTGGGCAATACAGCTTTTAGGCCACAAAAACCACAGATGGGACAGGCTGTGATTTGCAAAGCCACCTGATTTCAGCAGCTCTGTTTGTTGGAAGTTTGCATGGTCTTTCTTCTTACCCTGATTCAGGGATTTTTGTCTTTCTTGCCCTAAGCTGACCTGTGGTGCAGAGGGACAAGAAATAATGGAGCCACTCTCTTCAATGCCTTGTAGGCATCAGCGGCTTCCAAGCAGCCCTCTGCCCAAGGACGGGAAGAACCAGTGGAGATGGAAGCCATTCTCTCCCATATCCATCTACCTCCCCAGAAGAGCTTTGGTCTTTTCCACGGGGATGAATTTGAGCACCAAGTCAGACAGCGCCAGCAGCAGCCCCCAGCCACACGGTGGCTCCGGGCATCATCACTCCGAGGTCTGGATGTACACAGGGACGGCCAGCATGGTGCAGGGCCCGTCCGAGGCCGTCTGCAGCTCTGCCAGGGCCAGGTTGGAGGCCATGCTGTTGGGCTGCCCAGGGACCAGCTCCGAGTCAGCAGCTCCCGACCCGCCAACCACGATGGACAGGACGGCATCCGACTCCTGGAAGGGCTCCTTGTTGGGGCCCCCCTCGGGGGGGCTCTCCCCGGCAGCGCCGTCCTTGAGCTCCGGCAGCCCCAGCGCGCCGGGCAGGCCCAGCCCGGCCTTGCGCCCCCGCGCCACCCGCTTCTTCTGGGCCTTCCTGAGCTGCAGCTCCTTGTCCTTGGGCGAGCCCAGGCGGCACTTGTGGTCCCTCAGGTACTTGTGGCGCGTGAAGCCCTTGCTGCACGTGGGGCAGCGGTATTTGTAGTTGCCGGTGTGCGAGCGCTGGTGCTCCACCATGTGGGCGCGGCGGCTGAAGGACTTGTTACAGTACTGGCACTTGTGGATCTTCATCCCTGCACGGAGAGAGCTTAGTTAGAGACCCAGCCATCCCAGCAGGGAGAGCAGGACAGCTTCAC
The DNA here is from genome assembly GCA_013397115.1 of Edolisoma coerulescens. Lineage (NCBI taxonomy): Eukaryota > Metazoa > Chordata > Aves > Passeriformes > Campephagidae > Edolisoma > Edolisoma coerulescens. The sequence continues at coordinate 286,528 of VWZW01004140.1, forward strand.
CTCCTCCTCCGAGGAGATGCTCCCTGATAAAAGGGAAGAGAGGTTGTGCCTCACACAGTAAAGGGTGGGTGGCTACGGCTTGAATGTCTGTGTTTAACCATTGGTTTAGCCCTTTGTAGAGTCATACAATGTCCTGAGGTGGAAGGAACTCACAAGGATCATCCAGTCCTGCTCCAGCCCTGCTCAGCCACCCCAATAATCCCACCCTGGGCACCCCTGGCAGCGCTGTCCAAACGCTCCCGGAGCTCTGGCAGCCTCGGGGCCGTGCCCATTCCCTGGGGAGCCTGGGCAGTGCCCAGCACCCTCTGGGGGAAGAACCTTTCCTGATCTCCAGCCTGACCCTCCCCTGGCACAGCTCCAGCCTTTCCCTGGGTGCTGTCTCTGTCACAGGGAGCAGAGATCAATGCCTGTCCCTCCACTGCCCCTCAAGAGGAAGCTGCAGACTGCAAATAAATATTCTTGCCTCAAGTAAGAGCATTAAATTATCACCAGAAAAACATGTCAAGTAATTGTGATGAAAATGCAAAACAATCTTGAAGTATTGTTTTTTTCAAGTGTATTTAGTAAATAAAGAAATTTTCACCTTTTTTTCCCTCCAAAATACGGGAATATACAGTTTGAAACAACCCATAACTGCACTATCAGCCCACCCCGTCTGATCCCACTCTGCAGGGTTTGGGCACAAGGAAAGACTTTCAGTTTTACCCCATGAGATAAAAGTCTGATTGCTCCCTAGGGCATGGGAATAAATCATGGGAATAAATTATTTGTCTTCATTGGGATTCGGAGCATCGTTTTTGGAACACAGAGAGAAGGGAATCAAATCAAATCAGATCTCCTTTTGCATGTGGGACTGAGGAGGAGTGGACAGAGCACTCTGGATATTCACTTGATAGCAAACAGACCAAATAATCCAGCTCAGCTTCTGAGTCTCACCAGCAGGCCCTGCCTACAGATTATATTGTCTTAGAAAACAGCCCAAAGCTTAGACATAATCCTGAACAGTCACTCACTTAAACAGGCCTGCAGCAAAACAGAGAGAAAAAATCTAAAGCCAGTAAATGATTCTTATTTCTCGGGCTTAGTCCTTCTGTCACGTGCTCCTGCAGCACCACAGGGAATCCCAGTCACTGCATTCCCAACCACTGACCTGAATGGGACAGAATGTGAGCCTTCAGCTTGTCAGGCCTGTTGAATTCTTTATTGCAGCCCGTGTGGCTTCTGGAACAACAACAAAAGCTGGTGAGATGTGGGAATCAGCTGAGGAGCAATGTATAAACAGATCCCAGATCCTAAAGAGATCCATGACCCTTCTCCTTAGCAGCACCCAGATGTTTCTCTCGGTGCAGCCTCAGCAGGAGTTCCACTGTTTCAGCCTTTCTGGGGAGGGGCAAGGAATAAACAGGCTGCCACAGGGACATGTGGCTTCTCCTGTATTGCACACGGTCTGTGCCTCGCTATAAATCCTCCCAAAAGCAGCAAGTTCAAGATCCCACCTGGAGACAGAAATATTTTGCAAGAAGGTACAACAAGGTGGTTGGAGCAGGGAGAAGCCAGTCAGTCTTGGCTATCTCAGAAGGTCCATGGCTGTGCCATGGATTTGGGGTCTTTGAGACTAAACTTGGTTCCTCTGGCTTGTATGTGTTGCCAAGTCCTGTGTTGTCCTCTGTTGCCCAGTGCTTTTGGAGACATGGCAGTGAGTGAGAGCCCATCATCCAGGCAACCTCTGTGGTCAAACAGTGCTCCTTCTCTTTCTAGTGCTCCCCCAAGCCTCCCATGAAGGCAGGAGTTATTTGATGAACCAATGAAATTATGTGGCCTTCCAGGAAGTCAGTAACAAAGAACTGGGGCTCTTGGGTTCCCAGTTCAACAGCACACAGCATTCCAACCTCCCCAAGCAGCAGTGGCTTGGTAGGTGCCACAGTGTCTTCTAGGACACCTGCAGGAGACATTCCTTCCATCCCAAGCCCCATCCCAACCCCATTCAGACACGCTGTCATGTGCAGACACACTACGTACGAGAAGGGACATTTGTATTTCTTGAAGGGCTCGTGGATGAGCATGTGGCGCTTGAGCTTGTCCTTGCGATTGAACGCTGCGTCACACACCGAGCACTTGAAGGGCTTCTCACCTGGGGAGGAGAGAGACCAGGGCTCAGGGACAGTCCAGCCACACAGGCTGCTCTAGCCATGGACAGGGCACCGGGCCAGCTGTGCCACACTATAAACTTGCCCAGACTTCCCTGCTCAATGGATAAATCACACAGAATCACACCGAATTAACTAGGTTGGAAAAGACCTTTGAGAACTTGACCTATGACCTAACACCACGTTGTCACCAGACCATGGCACTGAGTACCATGAAAAGACATCCAGTCTTTACTCAAACACCTCCAGGGATGGTGACTCCACCACTTCCCTGAGCAGCCCAATCACCCTTTCTGTGAAGAACTTCTCCCTGATGTCCGCCTGAACTTCCCCTGCTGCAGCTTAAGGCTGTGTCCTCTTGTCCTGTCGCTGGCTGCCTGGGAGAAGAGACTGACCCCAACCTGGCTGCACCCTCCTGTCAGGGAGGTGTAGAGAGTGATAAGGTGCCCCCTGAGCCTCCTTTACTCCAGGCCAAACAACCCCAACTCCCTCAGCTGCTTCTCAATAAAACATTAAACAGATGGGTACAACCCATGCTGCACACTGCTCCTGCTCCTGCACGCTCCTGCTCTCCAGGCAAACTCCTCAGTTCTGCCCCCACAGCAAGTGGGGAAGCCACCCGTGTCCCCCATTTCCAACCAGTGCAGTGCTGGGCACGAGGCTGAACCAAACCCATTGATCTGAAACCAAGTTACTCCAAATGACTCTGAGCCAACTCTGTCCTTCCCGCTAGCAGGGCACAGGGTAGCCAGGGCTGTGGCACAGAGGTGGCGAGCACTGGGAGCAGGGGAGCTGTACCCGAGTGGATGTGGGCGTGCAGCTTGAGGTAGTGCTCCCGCCGGAAGAACTTCTTGCAGATCTGGCACTTGAACTTGCTGCCCCCGCCGTGGGTGGGGATGTGGCGGCGCAGGTACCGCTCGCAGGGGAACACCTGGAACACACAAGAACAGGGCTCAGAGCCGGCACCACGCACCAGACATCGTGGAGCTGGCACGGGAGGTGCAGCCTGGATAGGAAACCTAAGAATCATGGAATGGTTTGGGTTGGAAGGGACCTTAAAGATCATCCAGTCCCAACACCCCTGTCGTGGGCGGGGACACCTTCCCCTAGCCCAGGCTGCTCCAAGCCCCATCCAGCCTGGCCTTGGACACTGCCAGGGATCCAGGGGCAGCCACAGCTTCTCTGGGCAACCTGAGCAAGAAGCTCAGTCACTGCTTTCCCAGGAAGGATGCACGGCGAAAACCTTCAGGATTGTATAAAGAAAGTACAGAATAGAGCTTTAAAAACAAACCAACAAAAACTCAAAATGAAAAGCCAAAACTTTCTTAAGAAACACATTAGCTGAAACCTTGCTGTCAAGTGTAACACCACAGAGCTGAGGACCAGCTCCCCAGAACGATGCCCAGTCTCCCACCAAAGCCAGCAGTAGGATGGGCTGGGCAAAGAACCCCAGGAGTTCCTACCTTCCCCACAGAGTTACCTTCACTTTCTGCTTCCTCATAATCTGTTACCTAAGGCTCCTATTCATGGAGCCAAGGGTTCCTGTCCCCCTCAGAGCCCTTGCCAGGTGTCCAGGCCTGGCTCAGGCCATGGTCAGCACTCACCTTCTGGCAGTGAGGGCAGGGGAAGTTGTGCGTTGCTGTCTGCAGATGGTGCTCCAGGGCTTCTGGGGTGGAGTATTTATTGACACACTTCACACACCTGGATGTGGAGAGAAAGGACAGAGCCTGTGAGCGAGGCTCCTGCAGCAAACCCCACACCACAAGCAGACCTACCCAGCCCAGCCACCTTCCAGGGTGATCTTTGACAGAGTTGATACAGAAAATAACCGCTCAGGTGCTCTAAAACCTCAGCAACCCACATGCCAGCTCACACTCACACTTAGCATCCTTCAGAGAAGGAAATGCTGGAGAACTGGGTGGAGAAGCCTTTAAATACTAGTGCACTTCCCACAGGCTGCCATGGGAGCACCCAGGCCCGAGCACATATTCCACATTGCTTCCTCATGGAGACAAGCCCTAGGTAAGGGCTTCACCTTACTTCAAACACTTCCACTGTCATTGCTTGAAGACACCAGCTCCCAGTGAAGGAGCTGAGAGCGGGGACACAGCACGGCAGGGGTCACACAGCCTGGCAGTATTTCTGCCAGAGGGCTCTGCCAAAGCTGACTGACAGTGGGGACAGGCACCATCAGCAGCGAGGACAGAGGCACTCACACCCTGTTCCTGCTGTGAAACCCCTTCTCCTTAGGTCCCACTAAAACCTCCTCAAGCACAAGCAGGACTCTGATCTCAGGGATCCCCACTACCAAGCTGTAGAACAAAGCCCTGCAGTGCAAGGATAACCAGAAACCATGGTCTAAGCAAGAATTAGCAGATATTTATTCCATGAAGCTCCTAAGTGACTCCAGTATCTCCTGGGCTTCCTCCTTTTCCTGAACATCTCTGTGGGCATTTCAAAAGCTCTGTGGAGCTCCTTGTGGAACTCCTCACACTTTCTCTCCACACTAGTAGAAAAGCTTTCCAAGGAACAGACCCTTTTGCAGCAAAGGAATAGGAAATTTTTTTCTGGGCACGGCTTCTACAACCCACAGTCCCTTTGCTGTGGGTGAAGAATCACAAAAAACAGGCTGGAAAGGGCTTCCTTGGATCTCTGATCCAGCCCAGGGCAGGCTCAGCTGTGCCCATCTCACTCTTGACTGGTGAGAAGAGGAATTGCAGTGATGGGATCTTGCCACATACCCAATCCCAGCTTTTCACCATCATTCAAAGAGACTCCCTGCATTCAAAGTGCTTGGCCCCTGCAGTCTGGTGGGGGGCCCCCCCCATGTGCCACCTGGGTGTCCAAAAGCCCCACGGCCACTGGCCACAGAGCCCCCTGTCCCCTCTAAGGTCCCACCAAGCATGCTCTGCACCCACTCACTCCTACAAGCCTTGTGAGCAGCGATTGTACTGTACTTGTACACGGCCATGTCCTTCCTGGGGCTGTGCTGGGGCAGCAGGCTGTGCGAGTACTGGTGCACGCCCAGCTCGTACAGCGAGGGGAAGTCCTTGCTGCAGAGGTGGCAGCGGTAACTCAGCTCCTCCTGGTGGCTCTTGATGTGCTCAAGGAAGGACTCCAGCTTCTGGAAGGTCTGGGCGCAGGTCTTCACCACACATTTGTACACCTGGGAGAAGGGAGAGCAACTGGAGAGGCTCACCATGGAAATAACCAGGGAAAATCCTCTGCCAACAGGCAGAATTGCCTTCCTTTCTGGAAAGGAACACAGACTGTAACCACTTGAGTGGATGGGACCACAACACCCCAGAAGTGATTGTCCCTTGACCCAAGGGATGCCACCTTTGCTGAAAACTTTGGATTTCATAGAAACAGAAACGTTGGAAAAGACCCCCAAGATCATCAAGTCCAATCGGTGACCAAACACCACCTTGTCAACTGAAGCACAGCACCAAGGGCCATGTGCAGTCATTTACTGAGCAATTCCAGGGAGGATGACTGCACCACTGTCCTGGACAGGCCGGTCCAATGCCTGACAACCCTCTCAGTGAAGAAATTCCTCCTGATGTCCAACCTGAACCTCCCCTGGCACAGCTTCAGGCCATTTCCTCTTGTCCTGTCCCTTGTGGGAGCAGAGCCTGACTCCCCCCCGGCTGCCCCCTCCTGTCAGGGAGTTGTGCAGAGCCAGAAGATCCCCTCTGAGCCTCCTCTGCTCCAGGCTGAGCCCCTCCAGCTCCCTCAGCCGCTCCTCCTCTGCCTCACTCTCCAGACCCTTCCCCAGCTCCGCTGCCCTTCTGCAGACACGCTCCAGCACCTCCATGTCTTTCTGGAAGTGAAGAGCCCAGAACTGGACACACTTCACTTCCTTGCTTCCTCTCCAGCCACCCAAACCTGCTTGGCTGAATTCTCTCTCAGCAGGGTAGAGACAGAGGAGTTTTTCAAAGCCACCCAGACCACACAGCTACAACCCTGAGAGCTGAGCTGCATGTGAAGAGCTGGCAGCTCTACAGACCAAAATGTTTAGGACAGACCCTGGTAACTGGTGCGTTATATGAAGCCAATCCCAATCTTGCTGACCACACAGGCACCCTCTGTCCCTACCTGCTCATTCTTGTGCTGGGTCATGTGTGATTTGAGCTGGAAGTAGGTGTTGAACTTGCTGGGGCAGAACTGGCACTGGTAAGAGCTGTCGATCAGGACAACCTGCTTGGCTTCCAGCTTGCCCACCTCGCTCTCCTCCAAGGGGCTCAGGTCCTGGGGAGGGGGCACCGCGTTCCTGGAGGGCTGGGGCAAACCTGGAGAGAGGGAAAGTCACAGGTGATGCATGAGACAGCTCTGAAAGCTGCCAGGACACACCAGGCCAGGCTCTTCCCCCCTTTCAAAGACAGACTCTTTAGATCAGATGAATCTCACTAACACGGTTGTTTATAATTTGTTGACAGATTGTTAAGGGCTCTTACTACTCCATCTTCCACTCCCTAGCCCATTCTCTTTTTCCAGGGATAAAACTGTGCTCTGTGGAGCAGTCAGAGAACAGGCCTCCACCAGTGAACCAGAGCCATATTTACTCCCACCACTGGCAGGAGACAGGAGGTAAGATCAGCCAGTAGTTCACAGTCCATGATGCCTGCAGAGAGCAGCTCCAGTTGTCCCTTTGCCCTAGGCATGATATTATCACTGCATTCCCTCCCCTGCCAGGACTGGGGCCACCAGCAGAAAGGGGATCCAGACACCAGCAAGGAGCCTCAAGTATTTACAGGTGGCCACTGTGGCCAGATCCAGCCTGGGCATGACCTGTGCAGTGCAAAGCCAGAGCACTGGGCTATCCTAAACCAGCAGCTGTCTGTCCTCTAGGCCAGAGCTGTCAGGTGTGGCTCGTGCACTGCCAAAGCTGTACTGCCAGGGAGTGAGAAGGGGAAGGCACCTTGCCCTGTTTATGCACAAACTGGCACAGAGTTTGGAGCCACTTTCTCCACCAGCACCTGAACCCCCCACAGGGGTATGAAAGGATGCAGCTTCCAGCTGGAGCTGAGGAAATACCACAGTGTGAGCTGCTAAACAGCACCAAGGAATGCAAACAGCACACACAGCTCCCCTCCCTCCCTGTGTGGAGATGCAGAGACCTGCAGCCTCCTCCCACCACTGCTCTGCCCCACACACACCATCCCCAGGCACCAAACCTGTGTTCTCCTCGTCCTCAGGCTGGCTGGGGTTCAAGGCCATGACCTGCACAGTGATGGAGTTGCGGGAGATGGTGCAGCCCAGCCCTGGGGGCCACACTTTATGGGTCTGCATGTGCTTCTTCACGTTGGACTTCTGGGCAAAGGCTCGGCCACACACGATGCACTGGAAGGGCTTCTCACCTGTGTGACTGAAGGAGGAGGCAGCAGGTCAGCAGCTGGTGGAGAGAGGAGGCAGCTCCCAGGCTGGGCCCGTGGCTGCCAAAGGACAGTGCTGGGCACTCGGACTGGCACATCACACCTGGGCCTGCCAGACAAGGGCTTTGAGACCTGAGTCACCAGAGGAGGTGGATTGTGACAGGCCTGGGGAAACAAGGCTGGTGCACAGACAAAACACCTGTGGTCTGGGAATGACAGGGAAGGAAGAAGCTTCAAAGGAAGAAGCAGTCAAAGGACGAGAGGCAAACAGCTCTACAGCAACATCAGGGCATTCACTGTCAGGGTCTCTGCACAGACCTTGGGGACCTCATCACTTCCTCAGGGGTACAATCCTTTTCTTCCCTGTCACCCTTCTCTCTCCTGCACACATCTCTTCTTGCTTGCAGACCCCTGATCTGCCTGAATTTCCTCTCCTCTGTCCATAGAAAAAAGGTCTTTCTACTCGGCCCTTCTGCTTCAAGAGAAAGTGAAGAGTCCAGGCTGGGAAGGGGTGCAAAAACCACCAGTTGTTCCTTCCCATCTGTTCTGAGTCCAGCTGACTCCACTGGGGCAAAAAACTGCAGATTTCAGCTTCCTCCTGCCAGGGAAAAGCTGTCTGATTAGAGCTCCCTGTATAGACACTGAGCTTGGCTTATGCTTTGCAAACAGGAAGGCTGCAGCTTGCTAGGGAGGGAGAGGAAAAGGGAAGGGCAGAGGCAAGCAGTGGGAATGCTGCTGCTCCAGTGAGCAGGTGACAAGAGATTTGGCTGTCAAGGTCTCATCAGCAAGGAAAATGAGCCTCCAGTCCCAGCACATAATCAGCATGATTACATCCACGATACAGCCTTCACTCCAGTCACTGGGGAAAAGGTGTCCTGGGGTGAGAGGGATGAAGAATCCCTCCCATTGCAGCACAGATTCTGGGACATAACAAACTGGACTGCACAGACTCCCTCAGCAGAGCTGTACCCCCCTCCAGCCCAGCCACTGTGCTGTGTCCAGGGTAGGGCACTGTTACCTCCTGATGTGCTGCTGCAGGTCGAAGTTCTTGGTAAAGGCCTTGTCACAGTACGTGCATTTCAGCTTGGGGGACTTGGGTTTGCCTAAAGGGAATGAGAATGAGATCACAAGAATGAGATCACGTGGCACAGCCCTGTCCCCACTGCGTCACAGGGCCCTCACCCCAAGACATGACTGTTCAGGACCAAGAATAAAGAGCTTATGGAAAGATAAGATCTGCCTGGCCAGGCTGGGGAGTAGTTATGGGCACAAACATTAATTTAACTCAGCCTGAGCCAACTCTACAAATCCTGAGCAGTGTGGTCTGGTGGGGCAGGGCATGCCCCTCAGGCAACAACCACTGCCTTCCAGGGACCTTTCCAGCTACAAAGCAGCAACCTTAAAGGCACTTTGGGCATTGGGAAAAGACACAGCATGAGTGAGAGGAAGGGCCTCAGCTCTGTTTCTGCTGTGACCTCACCAGGTCACCCATCAGTTTCATGCACGGCATGTTGCTCCCCTCCAGAGCTGCACAGCCAATGCCACCCCTCAGGGCTTGGGGAGCCTGTGGCTCAGCAGCCCAGCTGGGACAAGCACAGTGACCCTCAGGGCAGCTGCTGTAAGGGCCTCACCTTCCTGCAGCCCAGCTGGGACAAGCACAGTGACCCTCAGGGCAGCTGCTGTAAGGGCCTCACCTTCCTGCAGCCCAGCTGGGACAAGCACAGTGACCCTCAGGGCAGGTGCTGTAAGGGACTCACCTTCCTGCAGCCCACTCTCGTTCTTGCAGCGGCGAGTTCTGGCAGCAGCAGGGGAATCAAAGCCAACCACAGAGCCTCCTCCTGCACTGCTCAGGGGTGTGGGAGCACTGGTGCTCTTGGCCTTGAACCCCTGCTTCCCAGGGCTGTACACAGGGGGAGAGGGGTACACGGGGCTTTCCACACACTGGCTCGGGACCTGTGAGAGGGCAATTCATCAGTGGAACAAGTTTGCTACAGAAAGTTATACTGTGCCCTAACCTCCATCTCCACCCACACCAGGCTGTAGCTGGGTTGAGTTTTCTGCCTTCTGCCAAACTGGATCAAATTTCTGGTTCACCAGTCCAACAATGTGTGTCTAACCAAAACTAACACCCTGCACAGTGTGAAACTCTCCTGCTGAACATCAAAAAGCATCCAGAAGTTATTACAGCAGGAACAGGACAGCAAAAAAACACTTTGAGGGAGCTGTCTTGTTCCTCTTCTGTGTCTCATACCTGGAAGAGTTTCTTATCCCTCTGGAGCAGGTTACCAGAAGGATCACTGGTGACCCTGTGGCAGGTCCTGCTGCCTGCCCTGGCAGGACTGCAGAAAGGAAGGAAGGCACAAGGAAACTCCAGGTGCCAAAGCATGGCTGTTTATGTCAGCATCAAGATTAGGAAAGGACACTTAGAGACAGAGTGATCAGTCTGGGGTGATAGTTTGAGGGTGTTTCTGCTGCCCACCCTGATAAATTAACACAGACCACGACTTATCCAACATCCCCATCCATTTCTGACCACTGGCACTTCCAGATAAGATGCCAGCTACACAGATAAGGATGCCCAACCTCAGTCACACCCAGCAGCTCCTGTTGTGAACGGCAACGCAAACACAGAGACTGCAAACAGCTGATCCACCAGTAAATCCACCTTGCCTGTGCCATTCTTTAGCAAAAGCCACCTTGTCAAGCTCGTTGAGATTTAGACTGAATTTTTCTCTCCGCATAAGTGCGCAGTGTGGTGCTCTGTGCTTCTACAGAAGGCGTGCCCCTCACCTCTACTCCCTCTCACTCCCAACATTTGCAGGTATCCCTCCGCCAAAAACAAATGTTCAGGTCTCCTAAGCCTGTGCCAGTCCTCTGTGCCTCTCAGCTGTTTCTCCTGTTCTCAGAATCCCCCTCAGAATCTTACTGACCCTCCTGTTTGCTACCTTCTCCCAGAGAAAATAATTGTTGTCAAATAACCTAACCCATCTTCCCACACTATAATTCCACGTTCCTCGAGGCCACATTGGATGGGGCTTGGAGCAATCTGGTCCAGTGGGAGGTGTCCCTCCCTAAGGCAAGGCATTGAAACTGGCTGAGCTCTAAGGTCCCTTCCAACCCAACCCATTGTGTGATTCTCTGAGGACAGATCCCTAGGAGCAGCCCCGGCCTTACCTCCATGGGCGGGTAGGGCTGCATGCCCAGGGTCTGGATCTCCACGGTGCTGGATGCTGCCATGGGANTAGCCAGCCCCAGCGTGCATACTCATGCTGCTCTGCAACCAGAGAGACACACGACACGTTGGAAATGCAGCAGCCAGGAGCTGGAGGGGCTGCTCCCTCACGCGCGTTCCAAATCCCAATTTGCCTGCGGGAACAGCGGTGATGTCTTGGCACAACACAGCACATCCCGCTGGCAGGTTGGGCCAGCCTGTGCTGGAGGCTTGGCATGACCCGCAGGTACACACTGCCTCCTCCAAAACCCAAACCCTCAAGCCCCACTGCTTTTATTGCTTTGTTTTTAAAGCTTTTAATCCTTCTGGTTACAAGGAACATTTTCAGAGCATGGAGAGTGTGTACAGCCCAGCCAGCCTGGGGAGAGCCCAAACAACCCTCCCAGGAGGAGAGGAATCCATGGAGTAAGCCAATCATTATATGGGGGCTCGACAAAAAGCTGGAGAGACCACATGACAAAGACCTGAGCATCCAGCAACAAGCAAGTTTGTGAGCAACACCAAGCTGTGGGGTTCAGTCAACACACTGGAGGGAAGGAATGGGGCATCCAGAGGAATCTGGACAGGCTTGAGATGTGTGTCTGTGTGAACCCCAGGGAGTTCAACAAGACCAAGTGCAAAGTGCTGCACCTGGGTCAGGGCAATCCCAAGCACAAATACAGGCTGGGCAGTGAATGGGTTGAGGGCAGCCCTGAGGGGAAAGACTTGGGGGTGTTGGTGGGTGAGAAGCCCAACATGACCCAGCTGTGGGCACTTGCAGCCCTGAAAGCCAACCATGTTCTGGGAGGCATCCTCAGCAGTATCCCTGGAAGTGTTCCAGGCCAGGCTGGACAGGGCTTGGAGCAACCTGGGAAAGTGGAAGGTGTCACTCCCATGGCCATGGGGTTGGAATTGGGTGAGCTTTACCCATGACTCCCTGGATCCACACATGCCCCTTACCTGCACCGGGGGCTGCACAGCTGGCATGGGCTGGTCCAAGGAGGTGAAAGCAGACATGGCTGACATCAGCACCTCGTCACTGACCAAGATGTTCCCCTGCACCAGGGTCTGAATCAAAGGTGATGGGGGAACTGTGATGTACGTAGAGATTTGCTGAAAGAAAAGAAAGATACACTGTTAACTAGCAACAGGACAAAACAATACCCAAAAAACAATGACACTGCTTTTTACAGAACATCAGGGTCTCTGCTTTCACAGCTTCCGGTCAGCAGTGAGCCACAGGAATTATCTGCAGCTTCCTGCTGAGTCTCTGGGAGTTTCCAGCTCCACAAATGTTCTTGAGAAAGGAGGAAAAAAATATCACAGTGGCTCAGAAAGTGGCCATTGGCTGCAATTCAAATCAGGGGTTATTAAACAAGATCTGCAGGACAAACTGGTCACAGACAAGTTCAGGCCTTTCCTGGGTGCTTGCCCCAGTGAGGGAAGGTGGAAAACTCAGGGAGGCTGCCCTGGCTGCAGATGGTGAATGTCAGGCTCATCTCTTCAGACTGGTCTCAGGTTATAGCAGGGGAGGAAGGCTGTTGAATTTTTTGTCTGGAAACAACCGGTGTTTTCAGCCCGGGGAAGAAGCACCATCCACTGGGACTACATTAACTGAAAAAAAGAAGTTGGTTTGAAAGTACTTTGGAAACCACAACTGCAGGCACATTACATGTCATGCACCAGGGACTCACACTGGAGAATTCTCTAGGGAACGAGAGTTACTCCAGAGAGGATATTCCCCCAGCGTTCATCACACAGAGGGGATATTCCCACAACATTCATCAAAATGGGCTTCTTTTCAGGAATGAGAGAGAAGGGATGCAGGGATGAAGCTGCTCCTCTCCTGCCCACGAGCCAGACCACAGCCCAGGGGACAGCAAGAGCCACGGCCCCCTGAGCACTGTGAAAGTGCACCCAGGCTTGTGGCCAGGCTGGGGCTCTTCAGCGGAGCCAAGGTCCGGCTGCAGCACAGACACAACATGAAACCCCTTCTGTGCTGTCCTGACAAAAGGCTGCCAGACACTCCTGCTGGAAGACACCTCACTGCAGAGACCCCACTTTAACCACGAGGTGAAAAGCCAACAAAGGGACAACAGCTGAGCCTCCTAGAAAGAGCTCAGTCGCGAGGCACCACTGGACCTAGAAGCCTCGCCCCAACGCCCCCCCAGCCCCACGTCCCAGGGGCAGAGCAGCAGAGCCTGTGCCTGCAGCACGGTACCTGCCGGCCAGCACTGGGAGCCTGCTGCACCGAGGTGATGGACGGGGTGTACACGCTGTTGGTGGCCAGAGACACCGAGGAGAGGGACGGGGCACTGCCCTGGCACTGCTCTCTCTTGTGGGTCATGAAGGCAGGCAGGGAGTTGAACTGCTTCTTACACTTCCCACACAGGAACACGTCTTCATCATCTGCAACGTAGAAGAGCAGAGCTTCAGGCCTCCTGCATTCCCCAGTGCTCCACCCTGTTACAATGTAGGGTAACAGGCACCTTCGCATCTCAGCACCCCGAGGACATCATCATCAGGAGAGATCAGCTGCAAGGGCCAAGCTGTCCCTTCTCCCCAAGCCCACGCTGTCCCTAAAGACAACTGATGTGACTGAGCCCATCTTAGCCCTACTCCCATACACTAATCCCACTGTCTGTCTTCTCATCCCATAGACAGGAACAACCAACCTTTCTCCTGTAGCACCCTCTGCTTTTAGTCGAAGCAGCTCCTTCCAAAGCATCAGTGTTTGTGGATGCTGAAAGCTTGGTCACAGAGAGATTTTCCAGCTTTCTGCTAGTGTCTGTGTGAAAGTCTTTGCTTTCACACGGATACTGGCCGAAAACAGTTAGAAATTTCTGAAAACTGATCCCTTTATCTTGCAGGTGCAAGATTGTTATGCAGCATTGTTGTGACACTGACTAGAGAAATATTCTGCAATGGGTGTTGTAGGGTTTAACCAATCATTGCAGGAAGTAGATGGTCAGGGACCAATGGCCTTGTGCCATTCAAGCGAACTAAGATACATAAACGAGTCTGTAAATTCATAAATAATTCCTTTTCTTCTGAGATCGAATTCGTGTCGTTTCTCGCCATCCCTGGTACAACAGCGACAAGTGTTATGCTGACTGAGGCAGATTTTATTACTCAGGTTGCACAAAGCACAAGAAGTACCTTGGGTAAGGGCACAGAGTCATTGTCAGCTTGTGTCCTAAAGCCACCCCTCCACAACACTGCTGGTTTTTGGCACCTCTGCTTGACGTTAGAAGCAGAAAGAAGACAACCCAGTTACATGTCCCAGCTGAAATCTGCAGCCTTAGCAAACCCCAACAGCATTTGCACTCCATCCAGGCAGACTCACAAGGCTATTCCTCCTGTCTGAGTCAGCCTGAAGTTGACCATTTTTGGGGACACAGACTGTAACTCCTCAGGGGATAACTCCACATCCACCCAGCAAGTTGTAGCCCAGCACCGTGAGGGTCCACATGCACGTAAATGACCAGCTCCCATCTTCATTCATACAGAGATGCTCCAGGACTGGAGCACTTGAGCATCTCCAGAGGAGAAGGAGTGGATATTAAATAAAAAACGTGAACAGTAACAAGCACTGGAGGCGGGGACAGTGGCTTCTCCCTCCCTTTGTGTCTTTACTGGAAGCTCATGGTCAAGTCTGTTGTCACGACCGCCTCCAAAAACATCACTGCTCGCTCGGGCACTCGTCCCTTCCTCCTGCTGTGGGCTCACAACACTTGTAGCAGCACCCTACACACCCAGCTGTAGGGGAGATGTGCAGCCCTCCTGCCCCTCTCCTCTGCCCAGTGCCACCAGGACTCACCCATGGGCTGGATGGCGGTGGAGGAGCTGACATTTGGAGCAGACGGATCCGTCACACCTCCTTGCCCATCCAGCAAGGACTGCACAGCCAGCACTGTCTGATTATCCATTCCTGAAAGGAGACACAAGCACGGATGGTAAACTGAACACAGCCAAACAGGGAGCGTGTGGGCACTGGGAGCTCACTCCTGAGCCACTCCCCAGCTGCTGCTCTCTCCTCCCAGAGCCACTCTCACCTTCTCACCATCTACTCCACAGCATCAACTACCACGCAGCAGCAACGCTCCCACCTGTCTTCATAACTCCTTTGGTGCAAAAAGGGAAGAAGGGCAAGGAAAACCAAAAGAGGGCTTGGTTTCAGGAACTTGCTGCAGAGAGGAAGGGTGATTATAACACTGGGTATGAAAAGAGCTGTGAATGGCACAGGGAATGTGGGGATGTCACAGGGCAGAAGCCTGGGTGGATCTGCCTGGGGATGCAGCACAGACTGTGAGCTTGGGGCAGACAAAATCCTTGTGTGCAGCCGCTCTCCCAGCAGCAGTGTCACAAATGCCTCCCTGTTTTCCAGGCCAGCATTCCTAGATCTGATCAGACACAGGGCACACACACCCAGTCAGATCTGTTGTTAGAATCAGCTTCCTTGCTTTGGCACAAACATTTTTCACTACAGCTAAAATGTTTTAAAACATTCCAGATAAATACAGGAGATTGGGACTGCACATCTAGGGAGACAACCTGGCCAGCAGCACGTGACTGTGGATTAAGCATGACACACTCTTTCTTTTTAGAAATCGAATGTAAAGACACAAAGGACAATCTGATTTTAGAAGAAAAAGACCAAAAAGGGGTGATTTTTATGTACCACTCCTTCCTACCACTCTTTTATGACACAGAATCCACAAAGGAAGCAAATGGCATGGCAAGGTTGTATGTTATACCTTGTGGACTAAGGGAGAGAGGAAAGTTGGGGGGTTCTTAGGTGGTTTTTCACTTCCAGATCTTTGCAAAACGAAACTGCAAATCTCTAAACTCGGAATTATGTGCCACAGGAAAGGAAAATCAATCTGTCTGATCACTCCTAAGCAGTGAGGTGAGGACTGTGCTGAGATGAGGAGAGGTTGCTCAGCAAACAGCAGCAGGGAGGACAGTGAAGCACCACAGCAGATCACAGCACAGCAGGAGCATCCACCAGCCCAAGTTCCTCTCGTAAAATTTTTCCTGAACAACTGGAATGTTACCTTCTTGATGGGGAGTACCCATATAATCTACAGCCTTTTAAAGATACCCTAAATACTCATTTCTCCTGCATTTCTAGTCTGAAGTATGTCACATCAAGACTCTGTGAACACCTTTTTCATCCTTTCACTGAGAAGAGGTTGCAAACCCTGCTCGTGTCCCTGGGAGGGAGCAGAGCACCGTCCTCCAAGGGCACAAGCAGCTGCTGGAAGGCAGCCGATCCCACTACATCCCACACTCCCATCAAATTCCCACCGTGCCTTTGGGAAGCCTTTCACACAGATCCCAGAGGCACAGCAAAGCTGCAGGTGCAGTTCTGCAAGCCTTGGCTTGCAGGGAGAGCTGGAGCCGGCCCTGCAGCTCAGCCCCGCCGGCAGAACGCCGCTGGAACACTCCTGGCAGGACTGCCTCACCCCAGCCAAAGCCCTGCTCTAAAATATACCTAAATCACCTCCTCCTGCACAAATAACCTCTGCTCAACTGCAAAGGCAGCACTGCAGGCTTCTGATGGCACAGCCAAAGCAGAGAGT
This sequence comes from Edolisoma coerulescens, assembly GCA_013397115.1. Classification (NCBI taxonomy): domain Eukaryota; kingdom Metazoa; phylum Chordata; class Aves; order Passeriformes; family Campephagidae; genus Edolisoma; species Edolisoma coerulescens. The sequence goes on from VWZW01004140.1 coordinate 302,846, forward strand.
GGCATGGAGCAGCCCTTCTCCAGTAAAAATAAGCTAAAAGGTAAAGAGGGATCAAAAATTCAGGTGAAGTATAGTATGGGGATAATTAAGATTGCACAAACAGTACCACTCTCGGTGTGCCTGACACTGGACAACTGGGTTTCCTTCTGGCACAGTCAGATCTTCCAAGGAAAAAAGCCAAACAACCGCTTTGATCCCACTAGGAGGAAGAAGCTTGAGGAGAGGCCAGAACTGAACACAATGATGCAGCAGCATTGTCAGTGTTGCACTCAGCCTCCTGATAGAGAAAAATGGCCCAGGACAACAGAATTTATCTGGCAATTCAGCGTCCCTGCACTTCACTGAGTAACTGCACAACACCACACTTCCCAGAGGGAAACCCCTGAGGCCATGGTAAGCAACCCCTGAAGACCAGCTGGCAGTTACTTGGTTACATGGATGCCACTTACAGCCACCCACAGACTCCAGGAGAAAGCTCTGCATCGATCCTGCCCTGCCTACAGCCAGCACCAGCCTGCAGGATGCTCTTCACAGTCATGCAACTCAAAAAACCCAGCTCCCTCTCTCCTGGCAGGAGCTGAGGTGCCCAGAGCCTGACAAAACCAAGATGATTTGGTGAAGCCAAGATAAAAGCACAGGACTGCTGATCTGTGCTTTTTTTTTTTTTTTTTTTTCCCCCCCCCCCCTCCACTTTTTTTTTTTTTTTTTTTTTTTTTTTTTTCCCTGTCAAATTTATCTCAGCTGGAGATGAAACAAGACTGCCTGTGTCACCCAGGTGCTAATTTGCCCTTGTGATAAAGTCTTTTTTTTCTGACAGGAGCACCAGGTGCTTTAGTGACAGGTGAAGATGCACCTGTGCCCTGCAGCAGCCTGACACCAGGCTGCTCTAAGAATGCCAAGTCACCATCGACTTGTAATCCAATCAACAAGACAAAACAAACAAGCTCAGACACGAAAAGCTGCCAATTGCTGTGGGCTTAAAAAAAACCCCACACTTTTTCAATTACCTAAAAAGCTCTGCTGCCCTGAATGCTGCAAGGAAAACTCACACAATGAGGAGCTGATTGCAGAGAGGAAATAGGGACCTGATTCTACACAGGGTGCTGGCAAATGCACCAAGTAACCTGACAAAACAAAGAAAAACATTTATTCTTTGCTGCTCTCTCTGCTGCTGTGGTCACAGGTGATATTCGAAAGCACAGGGGACAACCCCAATGCCAGGCCTTCCAGGCAGTGGTGTCCCTCCATGTAAAGGAAAATAAATCTGTAACCCAATTTAGGAAATCAACGCCTGTGAAATAGTTTCTCTCCAAAGAGGCTGACCCCTAGCCCAGTGTCAGACTGCCACAGCTTGGCACACCCGCCTCGGATGGCACCTGCCTGTAACAGTGTCCCAACACTAAACCGAGATGTATTTGAGCACAATCCCTTCACCCACACAACAGGCACTGCCCAGGCTGTGCCGACGAGCACAGTCATCCCTCAAAATACACATGCAGGGGCCAGCACCCACCCAGGCGCTATCCTGGGGGCTGGCACGGAGTGTGGCACAGCAGTGGGACCGGCAGTGTGATCCCTGGGGCGCGGAGAGGACGGGGGACCCCAGCATGCAGGGACACGGGAGGCACAGGAGTGACGAGAGCGCCCTGGGCATTGGTGGTGCTGTCTCCTGGGCACAGAGACGGGGGTGCTGGGAATGCCCCAGTGTGCAGGGCACAGGGGCAGCGAGGGGATGAGGTGCCCTGGAGCACCAGGAAGAGAATGGGTATAGAGTGTCCAGGAGCACCAGGGACAGGGTAGGGATGAGGTGCCCTAGAGCACCAGGCACAGGGGCAGGGAGGGAACGGGATGCCTTGGGGCAGCGGGGCAGGGTCGGGATGCGCTGCACCGAGCGCAGGGCCCGCGGTTAACGAGGGCTGCCCGGCGCCCAGAGCGCTGCGCTGGGCGGTGCGGGGATGCCGCGCGCACAGGCAGGAGGTGGCACAGGGCCGGGGGAGCCGAGGTGACAGCGGCGCCGCAGAGAGCCGGGCACGGCGTGGCGAGCCCCGGGCTGCGGCGGGGGCTGCCGGCGGGGGCTGCAGCTACGTCCGCGGTGCGGGCAGCGGAGGAGCAGCGCGGGAGACAGCCCGGGGCTACCGGGAGCGCTCCACGCCGCGCCGGCCCGGGCCTCACGGGGCGGCCCCGCCGCGGCCCCCCGTCCCGCGCGG
>VWZW01004140.1:305642-317382 GCA_013397115.1 Edolisoma coerulescens
GGTGCAGGGGAGGCGATTCCGCCTCCCTCAGCCGCAGTTGGGGTGCTTTGAACTGGGCTTGGGGTCTCCTTCGGGCCTGGCTCGCTCAGATGCGTGTGCTCTTCTCCCTCTGGCTGGGAGGGGACTGTTTGCTGTGCTGCTGGGCTGACTTAAAAGTAATAGGTATTTGGCTAAGTAGCCTTTTTCGGCTGTTAGTAGAATAGAAATACAATCATTTCATAGTATAAAACAAACTATGGGATATCTGTCCACAGTTATGGAGCCAAAATCCGTGCTCCGCACGCTCTGGTGATGACTTTCCTGTTCAAGAGTGGAAGGTATGAACCCTAATTTTGTATTTCTGTGTTGCTGCTTAAAATGTTTTCATCCCAGCTGTCGTTTTTCATGCTTCTAGAGGGTTTTAAAAACAGAAGGATGTGTGAGCCATGGTTGAGCCTTGTTCTGACAGTGAAGCACACACAAATATATATAATTGAGGGGGTTAATCGCTCAAGGAACGGTTGATGAGAATCAGAGGACAGAGGGGGAATTAGCAGATGCCAACAGCAATGTTCTGTTCTGTGTTGAAATATGGGAACCCAGGCTATGGCTGCGCACGTTGTGCCTTTCCCTGATTGCCAGAGGTTTGCATTTAGTAAAAACAAAAATAAATTTAAAAGGACTGTTTGAGTAGTGATAAAATTAGACAGAGGCACAGTCTGGGTAGGGCTGTGCTCTGATGAGTGAGCCAGAGGTGAGGGGATTTCTCTTCTTTCCCAAGACGTTCCCGGGATGCCCAGGCCATCAGTGTAGGTCAGGAGAGCAGTGACAAGGCTGAGTGAGTGCAGGGCTCCAGCCTTTTTGCTCTCCTAATTGTGTCTGTTTCTTTCCTTCAGTTTAAGGGAGAAGCTGAAATCCATTGCCCAGGCTACGTACGCTCACTCCCGGAACTTGGCCTATTTTGTGTTCACCTACAAGGGGCTCCTGGCAGCGCAGTCCCGGCTGCAGGGGAAAAAAATCCCATTTCATTCTTTCCTTGCAGCCTGCATTGGGGGCTGGCTGGTGTTTGGTGACAACAATCCCATCAACAGCCAGGTAAAGGCACTTGCTGAGAGTTTCTTTGGCCAGGAAAAACAACAGGTGTGCCAGGAAGTGGTTGGTGGCACCTGTTTCTGGTGGTTCTGACCACAGAGCATTGCTCTTTTATCGTATTCTGTGCACAAATTGCTGTTTTGACTGCTCTGCACTCAAACCCCAGAGGTGGCTGTGTGTCTCCATGAGCAGTGTGGGCAGTTGGAGTGCTGGCAGCCCAGGTTTGCCTCCAGAGCTGCACTGAGCTCCTAGGAAGGCAGTGAGGTGATCCAAAGATGTGGGGTTAGCCCACCTGTCACCTGAGCTGTGCTCACTGCCTGTGTGCTCCTGGTCTGGCCATCACAGGGTTAAACCCTTTACCTGGACTGTTGTGAGTGTAGAACTTGGTCAGTTAGAGCTGCACTGAGCTAAACTGGTTAAACTGACAACTAAACTGGTTAAACTGACATCTCAGCTGCTCAGGAGATGTTTGATTTAAAGCTGGTCGTTAACACGCAGTCACAAACCAATGAGTAAAGCACAGAGATGCAGATTAATCCAAAGTGATCCACTTAAGCCAGGCCTTCAGTGTGGTGTTAGGCTGTGTCCAGGCTCCTGAGTTCACACCTTGGCAGGACTGCTCTGGGACTGTTCCATCAGCACCACCTGAGGTGGCAGGAACTGGGCAAAGACAGAAGTTGTGCAGCTGCTCGGATGTGTTGCGTGAAGTGCAGCGTGTTGGTTGCTAAATCAGAGCAGCAGGGCTCTGAGGACGCGGGGAAGACACAAACAGCCGTGGTTTTGCAGCCTGCTGATGTGGGAAATTACAGCCTGTTTGCTTTGAAGTGGGTGAATTGTTGCCACCCCTCTTGGCTGGCGTGTCAGCTCTGAATGCCTGGAGCTGGCTGTGCTCAGTGCTCACCCCCTGCTCTCTGGCTTTGTCCTCCTGCAGATCACCATGTACCTGCTGTCCCGGATCCTGTTCGGTTTGGCTCGGCTGGCTGTGGAGAAGGGCTACATCCCACAGCCCAAGCAGGATCCCTTCCCTCTCGTGGCTGCCCTGGTGTGGGGGACAGTCCTGTGGCTCTTTGAATACCACAAGGAGACCCTGCAGCCCTCCCTGCAGTCCTCCATGACCTACCTGTACGAGGACAGTGAGGTGTGGCACGACCTGTGCGACTTCCTCATTTACAACAAAAGGACAGACAACAAGTAGGTGCTTCACTGTCAAACACCTCGGAATGGGATGGGACCTCCCAGCAGCTGAGGGAAAAGGTTATTCTGTTGCTCTTGACCTGTGATTTTTATAAATTACCATCTATCAAGCAGAGGTGGCTCTTGTCTCCAGGCCAGAATGTTCTGCTCGGTCTTTTGGCTCCTTTTAGAGCAAGCACCCACCCCACAGAAACTTGTTGCAGTCTTTTTTAAGAAGCCTTATTTTCCCTACAAGTGTGGCGTTGGGGTTTGTTTTTTAAAAACTAAGTATATTTATAAAATGATAGCCTGACACTAAGTGGGGAGTCTGAAAACGTGTTCTAGAGCTCATCTGAATGTTCACAAGTGGTTTTTTCTGTGCTGCTGTGCTCACCGTGGTGTGATCAAGGAGTGAAGGGAGTGGGGAACCTGCTGAGCTCTGAAAGCAGGGTCATCATTTCTTGATTGCTGTGGATGGCTGGAAATCCTGTTTAAACTATTATAAGGACAGTTGTGTGCTCCTTGAGAGAGTTCCTCTGGAATTTTCCCTCAGGGAGACAGTAAAATGTGTGAGAATAAAACTGTTGAGATTGTCTTGCACAAGCATGGTAAATCAGGCTTGGAAAGACTATTTTTGCTTAGTTTCTTTCATGCACTTGGGCTGAATCTGTGCCTCTGCAAAGTGCACTAATGGATACCCTGTAATTATTCTAAACTTGTTTGTAAAGCTCTTAAAAGCTGCTTGAACTAAATACCAAAAACAGTTACACAACTTGGGCTCCTCTACAACCAGGCCTTGGATCTCATGCTGGGGACTTTGTGTGTCCAAGGGAGCAACATTTAACAAGCACTTTTGTTTTGGTGGAATGTGGAAAGGGTTTCTCTGAGGTCCAGAATCTGCCCTTCACACCAGGGGCACGTGTTGGCTGTAACCAGGTTTGAATCTGATTTTGTGCCTGTGGCTTGTGCAGGCTCGTTGCTGAGCCAGGCTGAGGCCATGAATTAATTTATGAATTATCTTCCTCTCAGAAACTGAGCTGAGCCCCAGGATAGGGCAGCACACCCTGGCTGTGGCAGAAGATTGAGTAGATAGCTGAGAAAGCACAAAACCTCGTTTAATTAATCAATGAATAAATTCAAACTCAATAATGCAAGGCACTCACAGTGCCATATAACACTACACAGTTCACTCAGTGATGTGCACTGAAATAATTCCTGGCACACTGGTTTGGTGTGGTGATACTTCCAAGAGAATCATTAAGTTCCCTGTTTCCTTTTGGCTCTGTTGGGACTATTTGTTCACTTTCCCTGTATCCACCTGCTTTTTTCTGAGCTGCCCATGTCATTGCATAATCCTGCTGATGCTCTCTTCATCATCTTTTGAACTCTGTTTACCCTCCAGGCTCTGGCAGTTTCTCCTATTCAGTGGTACAGCTGAAAAAGTACATTTAACTTCAGGGAGCTTCTGAGTAGAAAAAAAATCTCAATTTCTTCTTAAGTCATGTTTCCTTGTCCTCCTAAATTCCTTTATTACTGTTGCACATATTCAGAGTGTTTCTTTGCTCTTTGTTTTTCCACTTTTCTTTGTCCGTGCAAATCCATGATGTACACGGTGCCCAAAAACCAAGATACTCCTTTGTCATAATAACTCTCTATGATCCCTTTAACTTCTAATTTCATTGCTAACTTCTAATTAACTGCTATTACAGTCTGGACTGAATAATTGAATTGGAACATCCATCAGTATTAAAGCAGACCCCAGGAAAGCTGAAAAATTAGGAATTGGGTTTGTTTCTTTCGGTTAAATATTTTTCTCTCTATAGATAAGCATAAAGATTCAGTACAGAAAAACTGCTGAAGCTACAGGTGAGGTCTGATTCCTTTGTAAACATCTTTATTTCCACCACTGCTGGGTATTTGAAGCATCACGATTTTTCTGTCAGAAGCCTCAATATTGTTCCAAATAAGAGCATTGGTATTCTGCTAATATTGCTGAATTCCTACAAACTTTGATGGGATTTCAGAAAATCCTTCCACAAGCTGACAGCTGTGTCCCTAAAACTATTAAACTCCCAAATCCTCGACCATGTGTAATTCCTGCAGCAAAAGATGCTGCGGGCTGGTTCTGTGAGCTGGGTGTCTGTGAGAAGGTTTTGATCTGTTTAATTTGTAGCTGGTGTTTCTTTCTCTGCGAAAGGCTTGTGATTCCCTTGGAGGTGCAGTAGTTATCCTGTGCTGGGAATTGTGCTGCTGTGGCTGCTGCTGAAGCACTTCTGTGGCCATGAGTAAGACGAGTGGCCTTTCCTGACCTTCTCACGCTGCTCTCTGTCCTCTCTAGAAAATAAATCCCAGCCAAAAACCAGTGGCTGGTGTCAGGGTTTGAGACAAATTTGGAGGAAAATATCCTCTGACAGAAGGCAGGTTACAACCGCCCCTCCCTCACCAGGTTCGGGAAAGAAATATTCCTCGAAGGAATGTGAAAAGGGAGGGAAAAAACCTGTTTATTTAATAAACACACAGGAAAGGAATAATAATGCTAAATAATAAAATCCCTCGCTTTGGAGAGAACCTGGTAAATTCAAAGTCCTTTTGTGGCTGCGGCTCTCTCCTCTTCGGAGCGGGGTTGGTGTGGGGTTCCTCCCCCAGGCCTCGATGGAAAGTTCTCCCAGATGATGCTCTGGTGCTGCTGCACAGTTCCAGAAGAAAAGAAGAAGAAGCTGAAGTCCAAGGGGAAAAAAAACAACTCTCTGTCTCTCTCTGGAGAAAACAGAGCCGAAAGCTGGCTGAAAAGCAAGAAGGATGCTTCCTCCGCTCTCCTCGCCACAGCCGAAAGAAGCAGAGGAGCAGTGATCTTGGAGCCCAGACTGCTTTGAAAAGTTCCCTCTGTTTTTTCCTCTCCCCCCTCTCAGGATCAGTTTGAAGGCACAGAAAAGCACAGGGTTCGTGTCTGGACATAGAGCCTGTCGATAGGGGATACACACCATAAAGTCACCCCAAGACAGCTGGAATCAGCCTGGCAGCAATGACCACCACTTGTCCTTGGTTCAAAACGCCCTTTTTCTCTTGGGAATCTCTGGCTTTCTAAGGAAACCGTGCCCGAGCCTCCAACCATCTGCAGCTGAGCTCCAGGAGGCAGCTGGCACCCCTGGAAGCCGCAGCTCCTCCCGGCAGCGCAGCCTTTGGGAGTTTGCTGGCCGTTGCTTTTCCCGCTGTGCCCGGGCCAGGACGTTCAGCTGCAAGTCCCTGCTTTCCCCAGGGAAGTAATTGGGACAGTTCCTTAATGACACCAGCCCCCACGGCTGTTCCTGGGACCAGATAGCTGCGGATGAGCCCCTTCTGCCGCCAAGGTGTTGGAACAATGCCGGCGTGTAGTAGGGAAGTGAACTAGAAGTAATTTGTCTGAGTCGGACTTTTGGGATATGGAAGTGACACTCCCTGCCCTCCCCCAGGGCATTGTGCGGGGAATGGAGTGCCCTGTTTGGGTTCCTTTTTTATTAGCATTAAAAGCAGAAGAAATAAAGAGACAGTTGGGAAGCCACCTGCGAATCGGCCAAGTGCTTAAGAATCACAAAGCAGGGCCATTTCCTCCCCCCCAGCCCCGACTGGTTCTGAATTTTAAGATGAACGTGGGGTTGTTTGTCTACAGCAACTTTATTTTCCCTTGTTATTTCTTCCTTGACACCTGACTGATGCTGAGTGTCTCTAAAGAGGAGCAGAGTGTCTCAGTCTTAGCTCAGTTTGTCAAAAGTGCGGATCACTGGATAAAATTGAAGCGTTTAAAATGATGCTTCTCCCTCAGATTTGAAGCCTCTCTTAGAGGCAGTTTTAAAGGTTAATGAATCAAAGTGATCAAAAGTTTTCGGCAATCCTGAGCTGTTCAAGCAGACTGACTATCCTGGGCTATTAATCATTTATTTTATGAAGGAACAAAGCAGGCTCAGGGTTATTTACTGCCGCTGCCTGCTGCCCTGGCATACCCACTGTGCTTCCCTTCCCTTTGGAGGACAGCTTGTGTGCTGGGGCTGGCTCTGGGGCTGGCTGGAGAACCCTTTCCGGGACAATTGCATTATTTAACAAAGGTGAAAATTAGACAGCTGCCTGACATTTGGGTTAGAGAAGGTTGTCTGTGCTGTGTTTGATGCTGGCAGTGAAGGAGAGGATATTTCTGAAAGAAAAACCTGTGTTTGTCCATGTAGTGCTGCAGAGAAGGGCTCGAGGAGAGAAGGGCTGCTGGAAGGTGTGAACCTGTGTCTGTAATGGGACAGTGGGATTTGTCCTGGCCACCATCCCTGTGTCTGTGCAATAACCAGAGAAACGTCCCTGTTCAGGGCATTTATCACAGAATCATGGGATGGTTTGGGTTGGATGGGACCTTAAAAACCATCCCACCACTGCCATGGGCAGGGACACCTTCCACTAGCCCAGGGTGCTCCAAGCCCTGTCCAGCCTGGCCTTGGGCACTGCCAGGGATCCAGGGGCAGCCCCAGCTTCTCTGGGCACCCTGTGCCAGGATGGAGAAGGTGCAGAGAAGCTTTGATAATTGGTGCTGTGAGACTTTCTTGCCCTGGTAGAGTAGGTCAAGCTCTGCTTTAAACCCAGCTGGGTGTGGGTAGAAGGGCAGGGATGATCCCTGTCTGGTGAAAGAGACCCCAAGCAGGCATCCATGGGGCCCCCCTGTGCACACAGAGCTGTGCAGCCAGCTGGGAGCTGCCATGGGCGGCTGCTGCTGGTGGAGTCGCCCAAACCCTGTGCAGATCCCTCACCCAGGAGAAACTGCTGGGACTCCCAACTCCTTTTCCCTGCATCAGCACAAAGGTGACCTTTGGATAATACCCCAAGCCATGTGCTGCTCCCTGTTTGTCAGGTTGTGTTTGTCTCCCTGGCTCATGCCAGCCCGAGCAGAACGTGTTTTCTGATGCTGCTTTTGAAACCCAGCAGATAAGGGAGGAGGGGAAATAAGGCGTCATGTCTGTCTGCCACTGTTAATATTTTTGGGGTGTTAATCTTGAGTTTTCAACCTGTGTGTTCCTACCAGATTGGTGGAGGAGGTAATTTTTTTCTTTACTTAGAAGAATTTTCGTGTCTCTGGTGATGAGGAGGGAGAAAAACAAACTAAAAACTCTAGAATACAGGTATTATTACCTCTGCTTTTGATATATATTTTGTGTTCATAATTGCTGTGTAATCCAGGCCCTGATTTTCTGACAGCATAGAATAAAGAACATAAACTCAGGTAACTTGTGTGACACTGATCAGAATGCTTGTAGAAATATCTCGGGTTTTGGGTTTAAAACAGTCAAAAGAGGGGGCAGTGGGTTGTTGATGTAGCTCTGACCACTATGAATTGCCTTCTTGTGGTCATTATTTCTGTATAATCACTCTTTGAATATTACAATACTGTGTTTTCTCCGAAAATAAAAATCCTAATTTTTTGTCTTTTTTTTACTGTCATCATTTTTAAGCTAATGTGGATGAAGCAGTGCTTGATTATTGCATGTCTGTAGTCCTCGATGTAGAGAAAACATGCACAAAGGTGCATTTTTGGCATGGCTTGGGCTCTGGTGTTACCAGCTTGGAAACAACAGCCAGTGCTGCTCTGACCCCACCATCAGATTTAATTCCTGCAGGGTAAGGATGCCAACTGCAGAAACAAATTGGAATGGCTGTCCCCCCTTCTGCCCCCCCCCGCCTTTTTTTTTTAAACATGACATACACAAATAAAGAAAATAAGGATGTCTATGGATGATTTTGCTGCCTCTTCCGAGCTAAAAGTTCAGAGGGAATGTGCTTTAGAGGTGATTGCTGTGGTAGTGGGGATGAAGCAATTGCTGAGTGTCTTTAAGACCAAACCTCTAGCTTTGTAGCTGCTGGAATACTGGAGGGAGAAGCCAAATTATCTCCAAACTGATGCCAATCTTACCTTCAAGTGTTTTTTTCCTCCTCACAAAGCATCATCGTCTGTCTGAGCCCTTGTTCTGCTCCAGGTGAAGCTCTGGGTGGCCTATAGGTTTTGTTCTGACATTTTGGGTTCCCAGTGTCAGTGCCCATGCTCTGAGTGCCAGGAAGTGAACTTGGGCTGGCTGGAGACACTAAGGATAGGCAGAAGCTAAAGCTTGGCATGTTCCCAAATCACTCCTTGATGACCCCCAGGCTCCCAAGAAACACTCCAGCCTCTCCATTCTTCCACGGGGTTTGAGTGAAGGAAATGGAAGAGCCTTGTGGAATGGAGTGGCTTTTAGTGTTTGTGGTGCTCTGGCTCAGAGGATGAGACCAGACTGCCCTGGCTGGGTGTGAAGAGCAGAGCAGGAGGGGAACGGGCTCTGTGCTCATCGCTTCCACTGAGAGACACTCTGCATGATGTGAGCTTTAAAAACAGGTGCCACCATTGGAGAGGAGAAAGTCACACTGCTGAGTCTGTTGTGCCCAGCATCCGAAAGAGGAGCTGAGCTGGTGTCCTGGGAGGAGAAGGACTGGTGTCACCTTGGGTGAGAGATGCAAGGGAACAGGCACTGCCTGGCTTTTGGGACTGCGATCTGAGAGGAGACACCTAACCCAGGGCAGCTCCCTTCTGCCAGAAGGCAGCTTTAGCTTCTCAATTTGTGCTTCCAGAAAATGGCTTTGGTTTCCACAGAGCAGCGGTGATGGCTGAGGTGACAGAGGTAAGGGGCAGGAGGGTCAGGGCAGCAGAACTGGGGGTGGTTCTGGGCTTTCCCCAGCTGCCTGTCCCCACCACGGGAAGATGGTGCCACGCTGCCAACTCAGCATCTTGTGAACAAACCAGTGAACTGCGAACAGGGGCGTTGGCAGGAGCCCCCAGGGAAGTCCTGCTCCCCTTCATGCCCTGCACACGTTCCGTGCTCAGCTCAGCACGGTCCGTGCGGGAGCTGCTGGAGGCAGGAGCGACTGCGATCAGGGACAGTAAATGTGCTCCGGGGACACCCACGTGTGCACAGGGGTGCAGGTGTGCGTCCTGCCGGCTCTCCTCCCACCTTGCTCCCGCTGCCAGGAGATGATTTTCCAGCGCAGGTCCCTGCTCTGGCTCCACCTGCAGACTTTTCCCAGCACGCACCCTTTGCCCTGAGTGCAGGGCAGCCAAACCCACCCAAACCCGGGGAGTGCCGAGTGTCTGAACAGCCCTCCCGATCCTCTCCGGGAGCGAGGGGGGCCGTGCAGCCAGGGCTTGCTTTATCTGGGAGCAGCGCCTGCCCGACAGCCCATCTCGGGGCGCGTCCGCGCTCCTCAGCGGGGCCGGGGGGAGGCTGCAGCTGTGCGGGAGACAGGATTCATCTGCTTGCCCTCATCCGCATGCGAGGAAAGCCCCTGCCCGCCCTTCTCCCACCAGCGTTTGCCTTTCATCTGTCTCCACAGCCGCCCCTTTTCGCGCCGCCAGCGCTGAAAGCCTTGGAGAAGTTGCAGCGCAGCCTCCGGGAGAGGGAGCGGAGCCTGCTCCCCCCGAATGAGCTCCTGCATGAATTAGGGGGGGCGAACCCAGCCTTTGTGAGCCGAGCGGGAGCAGCTGGTGCGGCAGCTGTGTCCCAAACCCTGCCTCATCCCAGGAAGCGCCGGGCTGAGGCTCCCCAGGGACGGGGAGAGCACCGCCAGCCATGCGCTCCCGCCCGGCTGCTGGGGTTGCCTTTTCCCCCCTCCCCAGATGGAAGAAGCATTAACTGTGTGCAAACATCTGGTCTAACTGTTGCTTATGCTTCGCAGTAATGATGATATTGCAGTGGAAGGGCTCTGGAGAGTGGGCCCTGGAATATTGGAAGGGCCAAGTGTTAATTAACTGTATTAATTTCCTTGAAGCAAGGCAGCGTTGCTCTTTGCTCTCTGCTGATGAAGAAATGAGGCACAGCGAGTTGATTTGATTGGTCACGGACACGCACCATGTTACTGCTGTATTTAAGGACGCAGGGAGCCAGGGAAATCATGGCACTGCTCCGCGTTGGCTGTCCCAGGGGAATTGCAGCCACTGCCAAAGTATCCAGCATAAAATCCTTTAAAGCCAGAAACCTGTTGGGCCAGCACAGGGACACTGCGTGTCAGGATCTGCTCCGCAGCAGAGGAGTTAACTCATCCCTGCAAATGCCTCCTGCATCCCACGCACTGCTGGGAAAAGCAGCCCATCTCCTGCATCCCAGGCAGGTCAGGGTTGGCAGCGGGGCCGGGGCAGGAGCCAGCGCTGGCTCACAGCCCTGCCTGGCAGCGGCGAGGGGCTGGGGAACACTGTGCTCGACCACAGTTCATGGGGGCCACAGAGGGGTGAAACCCTGGGCTCGGCTCAGAGGGGTTTGGGTGCCTGGCTCAGACCCTGCTCCACGTGTTCCTCATGAGCTTCCCCGTGTCTGGGCCCTGTGAAAGGCCTGATCTTTAAATGTTTTTTGAATTTTTTTTTTTTTAATTAGCAGGATGTATTTTTTTCCTTTTTAATTTTGCTTCCTCACGCAGCAGAAGGTTATCAGTGTCCTGCAGGCAGGAGATACCGGTGGTGGGAGCTGCCTGTCCCGTGTCTCGTGGGTGGACTTTCATCTCTCTCAGCATATGGGGCCGCTCTCGGCTCCGTCTGCCGTCCCTCTGTCCCTGCCTCTCCCCAGCCACACGGTCTCACGGCCAGAGATAGCGCCTGGCACGGTCAAGTGCAGGTTGTGCTCCCAGCAGAGCTTTTCCTCCGCCCTGTAAGGGGTTATCAACCCGTCCTGAAGGAGCTGCCGAGATCCGCAGCTGTTGGGTGTTTGGAAACACAGAATGCCGTGAATCATCCGCCAAACGGATGGAGCAGATTGCAGCATCCCAGTCCTTCCGTGCGGGCTGGACCCCTGGAGCAGCGTCAGAGCCTGAAGCCTCCAGACTTGCCCGACAGCCTCAGCCGTGGTCTCGGGGCTGCTTTGAAAAAGGGAGATGGACAACCCTGAACTGATCCCTTCAGTTTTAGACAAAAATCCTGCAGACCCTTTGCCCCGCAGGACAGGAGAGCTCCTGCCCCGGCACGGCTGAGCACCCATTGATGCCCCCCCAAAGCAAGGCACTGCTGCGGGGGATGCCACGGGCCTGGGTCAGGCTGGGGTTGCTGTCACCCCTGGGGAAGGGGAACACACGGGGGGCAGCCTGGGACACCCCGCAGAGCCCAAAGCCACCCTCTCCCCCAGCAGTGACAGCCGTGGCTGGGCAGAGTCCGCAGGGCAGGGGAGCGATATGAACTTTGCCCGTGGGCGTGTGCCGCTGCCCTCCCGGGCCATCCGGAGCGGGCAGCAGCCGCGCCCGCCGCCGGGAGCCCATCACCCCGGCGGGGCTGAGCCCGGGCCGAGACCCGGCTCAACATCCCCGCGGGTGGGCAAAGCGGGAGCCGGAGCCGGTTCGGAGCGGGGAATCCGCGGGGGGACACAGGAGGGGACACCCCGGGAGGGACACGGGGGGCACAAACAGGGACAGGGGAGGGGACACCCCCGGGGGGGACACGGGGGGCACAAACAGGGACAGGGGAGGGGACACCCCCGGGGGG
>VWZW01004140.1:335416-437665 GCA_013397115.1 Edolisoma coerulescens
ATGGCAGCAGGTCCCAGGGTGTCACCAGGATGGCAGCAGGTCTCAGGATGTTTCTGGGACAACTCCATGGAGATTTGGTTACAAAGGGCTCTGGGCTGAGCGCTGTGCTGTTGCAGGGGTTGGATGCCTGCACTGTGAAACCTGCCCAGGGAAGTGGTGTTTGGATTTTACATCTTTCTGTCCTGCAGCTGTTGGGAGATTTGGAAAAATAAGGTCTGGAAAATCCATCTTTCCATGAGGGTGTTCAGGAATTAGGTGCAGATTGCTCAGAGGCTTTGAGCCGGAGCCACAAGGGGTGGAAGTGCTGACCTGGTGGCTCTTAAAGTCTCTCAGTGGAAATAACCTCAAGCCTGTGACTCTCTGGAATTCTCTGGAGTGAATTCCCTCCCCTCTCTTTACTCAGAGCCTCAGCATCTGCCAGTCCCTGGATGATGGAGAGTGACTGAAACACTCTGTGTCACATGAGAAAGGTTTGGGAACCAGCTCTGTGATGGCAGTGGAGGTTCCCAACATGATAAATGATAAAAATAAAAAAAAAATTCCCGTCTGCTGTTCTGCAGCTGATTGCTGTTTTCTTGCATAAATTCCAGGCACATTCTGACAAAATCGCAACAGCATAATGATGACAAGATCCTTCATCATCAGCTCAGGCTTAATTACAGTTAATCAGTGGTTTGAGCACAGTCAAAATACGGTTGTGGGAAATGTGGAGAGTCTCAGGATGAGTGCTTTGGAGGCAGAGGATGGCTCTTCTCCTGGAGTGGGAAGGGCAGAGAGGAGCAGAGAAAATCCTGCTGCCCCCAGCAGGCCTGCCGAGTGGGTCAGGATCTGGTGTGCACGTCCTTTCCGTGAGCTCCTCCTGGCTTTTTGTGGGAATTAGTTCTGGTAGCGTGGGAATGGCAGCAGCAGCCCCGGGGTTTGCCTGCTGGGCTCTGTCCTGCCCGTGCCCTGGGGGCTGCTGCAGGCTGAGGGACCTGGGGAGAGGTTCCTGTGCAGGGCTGCTGCTGGAACAGGCTGCATCAGGAAGGGAAGGGTGCAGATCTTCCCCTGGACATCTCCCAGAGGGACGATTTTTGCCACAAGGTGTCGTTGATTGGTTCCATGTTTAGTGGTTTCAGTATTGATTAGTTAACGTTTCTCTTTGAGCAGCAAACAGACAGGATATAAAGAGTTATCAACAACCTCTGGCCTCTCCTTGGAAGCCGCAGGGTGGGAGTTGGTGGCAGCTCTTTGTCACACCTTGCTGCAGCCAAGGTGGGAGCTGGCAGTGGGTTAAGCTGGTGGCTCCTTGTTCCTGCTGAAACCAGTCCCAGCCCCAGGCACTCACTGGGACCAGTGCAAATGCCTGGGTACCGTGCGCAGGAGGCGTCCGTGTCCCCTCTTCGGTGACTTTTACCCTTCTCTCGGGTGAGAACCAGTGGCTCCCTGCCGTGACAGCTCTGGGGCACAGGTCTGGCAGGCTGGGCCGTGGATGCTGCAGTGCCAGGGCTCTTGCAGCACTGCAGCAGCTCTGCAGGCTCCAGACAGCTGCCAGAAATACAGGGGAGCAATTTAGAAGGAGCAAAACCTTTTTGCAGCGTGCACTGGTGCTCCAAAGCCCAGTGTCTCTGGCAGAGCTGCTCAGAGATGGGATCAGCAAAGTTGGATGGAGTGGGGCTGGCAGGGGAAGGGGCTGTGGCTTTGCAGGTTTGTCTGTATTGAGTCTCGAGGGAAACACGATTTTTTTATCCACTTTAAAAAGTGCCTGCGGTGCCAGGTCAGTGCGCAGAGCCTGCCTAAATCAGCTCCTGTGTGTTTAAAATAGCTGAGCCGGATCCCAGCCTCACACTGCCCCTCTCTGCTGCCTGCAGAGGCTCCAGATGCAGCTACAGAGCAGAGGGGCTGCAGTGCCCCTGCCCTGGCTCTGCCACCCCTCACACCAGAATATTCCCATGCTTTGGACCCCTGCCTGGGACTGGTTTCAGCAGGAACAAGGAGCCACCAGCTTAACCCACTGCCAGCTCCCACCTTGGCTGCAGCAAGGTGTGACAAAGAGCTGCCATCAGCTCCCACCCTGCGGCTTCCAAGGAGAGGCCAGAGGTTGTTGATAACTCTTTATATCCTGTCTGTTTGCTGCTCAAAGAGAAACGTTAACTAATCGATCACTAAACTGTTAAAGTGCACTGAATGGAAGCCCAGAAGAAAGAGAGAGGCAGAAACCAGCCTTTGATGTCTTGGGAAAAGCTGTAGGAAGATTTTGCCTTAATTATTTCACCGTAAATGGCATTTTGGGCACTTTGCACACTGTCCTCTGATTTTACATTGGGGCGTTTTTGTCCCTTTGCCCTGTGAGCAGTGTCAGAAGGGGGACAGGGTGATGTGGCCGTGGTTTCACACCCCCTGGGCAGCAGCACTGCAGCATTCCTTGTGCTTGGAGCCTGGCAAACTCCAGGTACCGCCAGTTCCTCCATGTGTGACAGCACTTGAACACTTCAAAAGCTCTTTTGGGCTCTCTTCTGCTTTCCCAATCAGGATTAAAAATGGTTGTAAACATTTAGGGGATTTTGAGGCAGCAGAATGCCTTGAGCAGAGGCTGATTTGAGTCAATGATGTCCTGGGGTCTGTCCCTGCAGGCTCTGGGTGATGCTGGGCATCATGAGCAGCTCTGCCTCCTCTGTGGCCGCCTGAGCCGATCCAACAGCACCAGGCAAACCCATCCCCAAAACCTGTGCCTGGTTTTGAACACTTCCTCCTCCCTCCCCACCCCAGCAGCACCTTTAGTAGCCACAGGAGGGACCTGCCCGAGCCCTGCAGGGATGCCAGGGTGGATTCTGCAGTGCCCGTGCTCTCTGTTAGTGAAAAGGGGTGGGGGCCTGGCCTCTGCCTCCAGGTTTTTGGAGCCAGATCCCTGCTTTAATGACCTTCAGGGCAGGAACAACCCCTCTGGTGGGCTGTGAAGCCATCCAGCCCCCTGGGAGCCCCCCGGCAGCCCCACACCACCGGGCTCTGAGGGCAGGGAAGAGGAGGAGGAGCAGCTGGGGGAGGAGGGGGTCTGGTGCCACGGGGAGGAGCTGGGCTGAGGACAAGGATAAACAAGGAGGGAGCCCTGGCTGGATGCTCCCCATCTTTTGGGGAAGAGGTTGGGTTGAAGAAGCAGCTCCAGGGCTCAGAAATGGGGCTGCCGACCCAGCTGGCCAGCCAGGGGTGTGGGGCATCTCCATCCCAACCCCACCCTGCTGTCACAGATGCTTTCCCAGCACACTCCAGCTCCAGGAGATGTTGGTGGAGCAGATTTTCTTGCTCCTTCAGCCCCTGCAGCAGAGGTGCTGAGGGGCTGGGAACAGCTCCTGAGCTGCCGGCTCTGAACCTGTGCAGCTTCTTATTTTTCTAAACCCTTCTGAAAATCCAGGAACAAGCAGTAAATCCACCGGGACTCAAGACAAGCCCCCAGAGCCCTGCTCACCACCACTGTCTCCCCCGCACCAGCCCCGCTATCTAACAGGAGCTTTTTTGTGTTTCTTGCAGTAACGTGGACACGGAGAAGTTGTGTGGTAAGTCAGGGGATGTTCGTGCCCTGGAGAGCTTCCCCTCCCCACGATGGGTGTGGTGGGGCTTGTGTATGTCTGACCTGGGCAGGCCTGGGTGTCATCGACGGTCCCTGCGCCTGAATCCCGGCCCAGAGGTGCCTTTCCCAAGGGGATGGGGAAGGACTTCTCATCTCAGTCCAAGTGGGAGAATGATTCTGGAAAGGGAGGGGAACGCCCCCCCTGCAGCTCTGGGCTGTGTGTGGGGAGCAGCAGCAGGGGAGGCGGGGATGGAGGTGCTCAGGAGCCTGACCACGGTGTTCTCTCCTGCTCCAGATTATTTCTCGGCGTACCTCGGGGAGTACAGGAATGTGCTGTCCGCCCTGGAAAGCCTCAACGCTGCGGTGCTGGCAGCCATGGACAAAACCAAGCTGGTAAGGACGGGACCAGGGGAGGGCAGGTGGGTGTGAAATCGGAGCCAGGGTGAGCTCCGCTGCCTCTTGGTGTGAGATTTGGGGGTCGGAGGCAGCAAACCCCTCACATCAAGGGGGTGTCTGTGCGTGCTGGGGTTGTCTGCATGTGCGGGCAGTGCTGCAGCCGCCCAGCCTGGAGGATGGGGAGCCAAGCCCGAGGAGGGGAAGGGTTAATCCAAAGCGTTTGTGCTCTGGAGTCATCCTCTCCCTCCTTGCAGGGCTCTGGCAGGGGCTGTTCCAGCAGCTCCTTGCAGGGTCCTGCCCTGGAGCACTTTCTGGGAGCATCCCCGAGAGTCCGTGTTGAGTTCCGAGCCACAACAAAGCGTTTCCCACGCAGCAGCGTGGCTCAGAACGCGCACTGCAGGGCGGGTGCTGCTCTGGAGGGACCCCAGCAGCCTGTGCTGAGCACAGCCCCAGCTCACAGCACCCCATCCCGGCTGCGGGACAGGGGCCGGAGCCGCTGCTCCGGGGCGTGCTGCAGTTCCCTGTGTCCCAGCCTGGAGCAGGGTCCATCCCTGCGGGAATGCTCTCCCTCTGCCCCCGGCTTGTGCCGGTGGGAAGCAGATTGGAGGCTGCTAATTAGGGCAAGCTCCGAGCCCCCGGCTGTGCTGGGCAGCGTGGGGATAAGGAGAGAGGGGAAAGGGAGCGGCAGCCCCCTTTGCACCTGAAATGTGTTCAGTGTTAAATAAAATCTGTGTGCTTGGGCTGCTGCTGAGCCATGGGAAGACCGTTCTTTGCCTTCGGTGCTTTGCTCGGAGCAGATGAGGGGCATCACCCATGTGAACGCTCCTCAGCTGGTCAGACAGAGAGGAACAGGGGGCTCAGTCCCACACTCAGCAAAGTGCTGTTTGTGCCTCTGCGGTGTCAGTGCCTCTCTGAGCTCTCCTCTGGCCAGAGCAGCCTCAGCAGTGTCTCCCTGTACGTGTGGGAATTTCATGCCAGGAGAGGGAATCTTGTGAAAATGCATTTTCTCATTGGGTTGGGTCCCCGGCCCTGCTCACAGCTATTAAATACAAGTCCAGAGGGAGAGGAGGAATCCTCTCCAGAGAGCTGTGCTTTATTTCCATTCCTTCCTGGTCTCTTTTTCTGGGGTAAGGAATGTGTACAGTCACGTATTTCTGCCAAGGACAGCACAGTCACTCTCTGCTCCGCTGTGCTGATGTGATGCATTCATTCACTCCGTAGTTTCTGGTGCCACCGGTGTTCCCTGGGAAAGAGGAGCAGGTTTTTCCTGTTGAAACAAATTTTGATGGACACATTTCTGCACCTGTTTGGATCTGCCCAGAGCCAGGGCAGCCCAGCGTTCCCAGCACTGCTCTCACCCAGGAGAGGTCAGTGCTGACCAGGTGCTCTGATGCCAGCCCTGATGTGCCCCAGGGCATATATTGATCCTGCTGGGAATCGTCTCCCTGCACTCCCTCTGCTCTGGGGAGAAGGCAGGCGTGGGCAGGGCTCTTGCAGAGCTGTGGGATAGCTGCCACTGCTGCAGGCTGCCAGAGATGATAAATGCTGCATTCCTACCTGCTGGGACCTGAATATATTCCCACATTTGTATTTCCAGAGCTGGACTGGGGTTTGAGTTATTATGGGATTAACGGGCTGGATTTGAGGCAAAGCTCACACCCCTGTGAGCCAGGGCAGAGAACAGATTTCCCAAATTACACCTGCGCCTCAATTCTTTTGGTTCAAACACCTCTCTGAGGTCTGAGAGCCCCACTTGAGCAGAGAGCACCCTCATGGAAGAACCAGCTGAATTTTCATCCCAGGGAGCTGCTTGTGCACTGAGAAAACTGGAAGAGCCCTGCTGAAGGATCTGCAGTCCCTGCCTGTTCTTCCCAGGCTGCATTTCTGAGGCCTTTGCCTGACTCTGGAGCAGGCAGTGATGCCCGGGCTGGCTGGAAGAAGAAGGAGGAGATCTCTGGCTTGAGCTGCATCTCACCACAGCATCTCTTGGTTAGGGCACGATCCATCTGCAGTAGTTCCTCACTGCTGCAGCCACAGGGTTGCTCAGCCCTGCATCCTCCAGGGACCCACAGCTGGAAATGTGAAAAGGAGCAGGAAAACAGACAGAGAGCCCGGGCAGCTCCGTGGGGGATTGCTCAGCCCATGCCAGGGAGCTACAGCGAGGAGGGGAATAGGGAAACCAGAGCTCGGAGGGAACGTGCCGTGGGTGTATTCGGGAGCTGTGGTTTGAAGCAGTGCTGCCAAAAGCCTTTTCAGGATGGAATATTCCCAGCTCCGTGCTTGTCACTGCGGGCCAGGATACCTGGCATGGATCACTGGCCTGTCTCCCAGCTGTCTCCTGGCTGGCAGGCTCCTCGATCTGCTGCCATGCACCTTGTCAGGAGAAACCCTGGGATGAAGGGTGAGAAGTACGAGCTGGGTTTGTCCTGTGGGACTGCAGGAAGCTCTGTGTGTGTGTGAGCAGCAAACCTGCTCGTGGTTGTTTTTATGGATCTACAGGTCAGCAGGAGGAAACCAAAGCATCAGGGGTTCCCATGCCTCCGTCCTTCCTCACTGGGCTGGTAGGAACATGCTGAAGAAAATATGCCTTGTCAAGAAGAGAGGGTTTTCCCTCCACATTCTGTCATTCCCACTTATTTGTAGAATAGAACTTGATAGGTGTGCTGTAGTGTGCTGATTGCCCCTTATTTTGGGGCTGAACTTCATGTTTGCAATATAATTGCATCAGGGTAGGAAGTAAGCGGTGGAAATACCTCAGGAAACAGTCTGATGTCTCTCACAGGGGGCCTGTGTGCTAAAATCTTTCCATTCCCCAGTGTGCAAACACTGCAAACCCTCCCATAAATACCCCTCTGAGCCAGGCAGCCTTATTTATCTTTTCGCAGGAATTACGTGGCCACCCCTTCCATTCTGTCCTGAGCTTAACTATCATCAGAAGAAACCAATAAAACCCCTCAAAAGCAGAACGATAGCAGCTCTTGGCAACTCGATGATTTTCATCTGGGTAAACGGAGCTGAAATACCAGTGCACCACCAAAATTCCTTGTCTTGTGCTTGCTGAGTTATTTCCTTTGTGACTCCCAGCCATGGGGCTTTGCCATGAGCTGTGCTTGGTGAGTTTATTGAACCTCTGACAACAGAGGCTTTGACCTCTGTGCTACATCTGATGAGAGGATTTTTGGTTTTTGCCCCAAAATGAGGAGTGTGACAGGGGCCAGACTTTTCAGTTCTTTCTCTCCCCTGGCATGAAATTTTCCAAGTTGATGCAGAGAGGTGAAGCAGCGTTTGGAGTTCTCCTGAGGGATGGTTGTTTCCATCCCTGTCTGCAGCCCGTTCCCCTGGGCGTGCTGTGTTTGGTGAGGCGAGACACAGGAGGCAGCTGGCAGTGCTGCCGTGCCCCCGTGGGATCCTCTGGAGCCGGGTCCCCTCCAAGCACAGCGTGCCCTGGGCTGGGAATGGGGTTCTGAGGGCTGTCACCCCGCAAAACCCCAGGTTTGGGGGGTAGGGACTGCCCTGGGTGAGCTGTGGGGCTCGGGGCAGGCTCAATGTGGTGTTGGTGAGAGCAGCTCTGCTCCTGCCAAAAAGCTCCATCCGTGGAGGGCGTGAGGCTTAGGACATTCAGGGTGGAAGCTGAGAGGATGGGCAGTGCTGGGAGGCAAGGCTGGTGCTTCTCCCAGAGCCTGGCCCTGGGAAGGGGAGTGGTGTGCCTGGGGAGAAGAATCCATCCCCATGCGAGGGGCAGTGTCCGAGTGCCAAGGCTGTGGCGGGGCTGGAAGGACACCTGGGAGGTGGGAGCACCCCTCACTCACCCCGCAGCTGCAGAGGCTGCCTGCTGGGGAGGGGCCCTCGGTGTGGCCAGCGGGATGGCAGTGTGTGGATCTGGATTTTGGGCAGCGAAATGGACTGTGCAGGGCTGTGTGGTGGGTGAATATTGTCCCTGCTGTGCCCCCCTGGGGCCTCGCTCACTCCAGCTGTGTCCTGGGGAGGCTGGAGTGTCTCTGGTTCCCCTTCGAGCAGGGAAGGCGTGTCCGGGCTGGCAGGAGTTGGGCAGGCACAGAGAGGCAGTGCTGGCAGGGATTTTAGTGCCTGCACACCCTGGGATGAGGAGGGGAAGGGGTGGGCAGGGATCCCCAGCTGTGAGCTCTGCATTCCTGGGGCTGTGGGTGAGGAAGGCTTTGTGGGAGCAGCTGGGGTGCTTGGCTGGGAGAGGCTGGAGATGCAGAGATGGAACTCGGTTTCCAGCTGCTTCTTGTCAGCGTTGCTGCCATCCTCTTCCTGAGGCAGGAAAATGAGATTCATTTTCCAGCAGGGATGAAAACCCCTGTCCCCCTGGTGCTGGGGGGGACTGTGACCATCCTTTGCTGACTCCAGCATGAGCCCAGAGCTTGGGAGATGAACATCCTTCCCTTCCCTTCCCTTCCCTTCCCTTCCCTTCCCACCAGAGAACCATGAGGGGCTCAGGACACTCCCCACTGCCCCCCTTCTCTGACACCAGCAGTGGAAGGGTTACAATGAAATCCTTCAGTGCAGAGCTTCTGGAATCCCAGATCCTCAGTGTGCTGGAGAGAAATGCAGCAGGAATTGGAAATATTTGACCCAAGTAATGGGGTGGCACTGCTGGACATTATTTTGGACATGGATCGTGGAGCCTGGGGGGTGAGGGCAGCCTGGCTCCGGGTGCTGCAGCCTTGGGGTCACATGAGGACGCCGTGGGGAAGGCAGGGATGCTGCTCCAGTCTGTCTCCTCGTCTGGTCGAGGAAAGGGGTTGGCCTCTCCCGGTGGATGCTCCTGGGGAGCCCCCAGCCCTCCTTCCCCGACCTCCCACTGCTGGTCCTGTCTCTCTCAGTGCTCACAGTGACATCCTGTGTCCCTTGAGGAGCCGGCACGGGGCTGGCCATGGGGACAGGAGTCTGCTGTGACAGCTGGGCTGTGCTCCCCAGCTGCTTCCTCTGCAACCTCTGATCCTTTCCTAAATGTCTGCCGAGCCGAGTCAGTTCAGGGAGGCAGCAGCAAAGCCAGGTGAGAAAATGCCTGTTCAGGGAGCTGAATGGGCTCCCTGAAGCACCAAATGACCTTTAGACCAAAATGACAAGGAGTGAATGCAGTTCCCTGGTTTTCAGCTCATCTTCCTTACCCAGTGCTGACCTGTTCCCGTGCCACGATGAGAAATCCCCTCCCGCAGTGAAGTGGCTGCAGCTCAGGAGGACCTTCCCCTGCTCAGCTCCTTCCTTCCACCCTTGTGGCTCCCCTTGGGGGTCCTGCAGTGCTGGCAGCTGGAGAAGGCCCCTTCCTCGTCCTGCCAGCTGCATTTCCAGTTGGAAAATGCAGCCTGCAGCATTGGGATTGACTAAATGTACCCAGACCAGACAGTCGGCGTGGCCTGGACCCCCAGCATGAGCCCCAGTTGTTTCCTAGCCTGATGGGCCAGACCCTTGTTCGATGGATGGTGGACAGGAAATAACCTGGAGTGTCGGTGAGAAGCACTTTGTTTCTTTTGGGGCACTTTAATTGACTTTGCAGCCCTGCAGCAGCGCAGGAGCCGCTCGGTCAGCGCTGCTGCAGCTGTGCCCGGAGCAGGGCAGTGTTTCGGGGTCACTCCTCCTGCAGAGTGACAGGGGGATGGCTACCGCCTCTCTACTGGAATTTTGTGAGCACGTACTCGGCCCCGTGCTCCTGGTACTCGCCCTTTGTCATCCACGTGTGCTGGAAGGACGTGAGCGAGGCTGCCATGGAGCCCCCGGCCCAGGCTGCTGTGCCCCTCTTGGGGTTTGCCAGGACCTCAACGTGGACGCCTGTGCCTCTGAAAAGGAGGTTCAACTCCAAGCACATCCTCTCGGGAAAGCCAGGAAACATGCAGGAGCCGCCTGAGAGCACGATGTTCCCCAGCACGTGCCTCCTGGCATGGTCGGGCACCGTCAGGAGGCTCTGCCCGGCCAGCTGGTGCAGCCCGGGGCAGCTGTGCTGCGGCAGCTCCGGCCGGAACAGCGGCTCCGGGCAGCAGAAGCGCTCCTTGCCCAGGGTTCTCCAGTGCCCGTCGGGCGTCTGGAACCTGGCTGGGCGATGGGACTCTCCCTCCCGGAGGTCTCCCTCGTAGTCCAAGGACACGTAGCAGCCTTGCTCCTTCAGCCGGCTCAGCGCCGCCTCGGCCAGGGCCTGCAGCAGCGAGGGCTCCCTGGGGCTCTGCAGCAGCAGCCGGTGCAGGTGCCCGGGCAGCTGCTCCCCGGCCACCCCCAGGCACCGCTGCCCTTCCGCAGGGTCCGGCCCCCGCAGCCTGAGGTGACGTGGGACACCAGCCCGGTGACCCTGCCGTGGGCGCAGAGCGACAGGAACCCGCTGTTGGCCGCGGGCAGGGCGGGCACCCCGAGGCTCTCGAACAGCACCTCGGCCGCCTTCGCCCTGTCGGCGGCGGGGCAGGCCGGGGGCTCGGCCAGGAGCACCGGGTGCTCCTCCGGGGGCACTTGGGGGCAGCAGCAGAAGAGGTGGCTCCACAGGGATCTCACGGCATCCCGGTCCTCGACGGCGCCGAACCTGAGCGGGTGGGACGGGGCTGCTGCGGCCGTGCCCCCCGGGCCCTCTGTGGCAGGGGGGTGCTGCTGGGTGCCGGGGGGCTGCACCAGCACGGTCCTCAGCACGCACTGGGGCTGCTCCTGGCCTGCAGAGCCCCCCCGGCTGAAGTGGCTGCCGCTGTCTATGACCGCTGCGGGTTTCAGCATGGCTGGCGCTCCACTGGGAGGCCGGGCACGGAGGAAGAGCCTGCAGAGGGACGAGAGGGGTCTCGTGAAGGCAAACCAGGCTCAGGTAGCTGCTCTGCGAGGGAGGCTGGCTCAGCCCCGCCGGAGGACAGCAGTGTCTGCTCTGGAGGTGTCTGGGTAGGTCACAGCCTTCCCTTCTGTCTCCTCGCTCCCTGCCTCGCTGAGCATCCCTCCTTGGGTACCTTGTCTCCATCCCTGGAGGTTTTCTAACAGCGCAAGGACAGAACTTCAGGTGGTTTTAAGGAAGCAAGTGAAAACTGGGCAGGAAAGTTGAGTGGTTGGAGCAAATGGGCTGCCTCCAAAGGAGTGAAAAGAGGTAAAAAGAGGTGATTCTCCCCATCTGCTCTGCTCTTGTGAGATCCCACCTGGGATACTGTGCACAGTTAGGTTTCCCCAGCATAGGAAGGACATGGAAGTGTTGGAGCAAGTCCAGAGGAGGCCACAGCGTTGCTGAGGGCACTGGAGCACCTCCCCTCTGGAGACAGGCTGAGAAAGTTGGGGCTCTTGAGGCTGGAGAAGAGAAGGTTGTGTGGAGACCTCCCAGCACCTTCCCAGTGTGTGAAGGGGCTGCAGGGAAGCAGGAGAGCGACTCTTCCTCAGGAACTGTAGGGACAGGGCAAGGGGGGATGGGATCAAACTGAGAGAGGGGAAATTAATTTAGATTATATGTGAGGAAGAAATCCTTCCCTGGGAGGGTGGGGAGGCCCTGGCACAGAGTGCCCAGAGAAGCTGTGGCTGCCCCTGGATCCCTGGAAGTGCCCAAGGCCAGGTTGGACGGGGCTTGGAGCACCCTGGGCTAGTGGAAGGTGTCCCTGCCCATGGCAGGGGGGATTGGAACTGGATGATCTCCCTTAACATCCTATGATTGTATGGATGCTGCTGCCAGCAGAGCCCACAGCACTTGGAGAGGAGCCAAGAGGATCTGTGATCCAAGCTGGCAAAGAGAGGAAGGAGTTTGGGGTGCCTCTGTGTGTGTCCAGGCACTTCCCCAGCTCTCTGTGCCTCCCAGTCCTGATCCTGTGGCATGGTGTGCCTCTTGACCCACTATTTGGGCACCCTCCAGGCCGGGTGACCTCTTCATTCTCTCCAGAGCTTCTAATGTGCCCCTCTGGACCCACCTTTACACCCCCCAGTGTAAGCACACATCAGAAATTCATCAGGGAAGCTCTCATGGAAGCAGACAGGCTTGGCGCTGTCTCCCTGGGCAGAGAGGGCACGAAGCCAGCCCCTGCCTGGGCCTGCCAGTGCTGGGTGGGTCCCTGCAAGGAGCTGCCAGCACCTGGGGGGCCACCACAGGCTCCCAGCCTTGTCCCAAAGCTCTGGAGTGAGCAGAGCAGTGTGTGAGCGGGGGCACAAGGGATGCTGTGCCAGCCCTGGAGCCCTCCCTGGGGCTGGGGGCTGTTCCTGGAGGTGCTCTTTACCTTGTGGCTTGTGTCCATCTGCCCCCCTCCACGGCTCCTGGGGCTGAGGGTGCTGGGGCCAGCCCTGGGGGTGCTGGGCCAGGGCCGTGGGTGCTGGGGCCGGAGTGCCCATGGAACCATGGCTGCATGCCCCGTTGTGATCCCACAGGCAGTGCTGCCTGAGGGTTCCTCTGCCCTCCAGCATCACTTCTGCCCTAAAGCATCACTTTTAGTGATAACTAAAAATCGGATCGAAATCCACCCCGCTTGGTTTACTTCAGGGACAGCCCCTTTCCAGGTGTGGCTGTGTGTCTGACAGATCCTCTCCCCTTTGCCCAGAGGTACGAGACCTCCTCGAAGATGGAGCAGTTCCTGACCCGGTTCCTGCTGCGGGAAACCATGCACCAGCTGCAGTCCCTGCAGGCGTCCCTCGAGTGTGCCGTGGACACGGTGGAGGAGCAGGCGGGCCGGGACAGGTACCGGGGTGGGACGTGCTGCTCCCTGTCCCCAGCCCCACGCACTGGGAGGGACCTCCGGGAGCGGGGCCTGCCCTTTCCAAGCCCTCCGTGGAGCTGACACCTCTAGGAATGCCTTCGGCCCCTCCTTTTGCGTTTTTTTTTTTATTCCAGAAAGGAGATCAAGAAATTGGAGGCTTCGGTTGGCCTGAGGTCAGGGCGGCGGTGTGGGCGCAGGGGACAGAAGAACATCTGCCTGTCCCCAGCAGACCCCTACTCTGGGATGCTGACAACAGGTACCTGCTGTCCCTTAGGCTGTTTGTGCCCTGCTGGAGCCTGGAGGGGGTGTGGGACCAGCACAGAATCAGTGAGGTGGGGAAAGATCTCTGAGATGGAGTCCAACCATTCCCCCAGCACTGCCAAGGCCACCACTAACCCATGTCCCCAAGTGCCACATCCACAGCAGCGCTGGGCAGTGAGGGCTTCTCCAGAACGGAGCCTGGAGCATCTCACCCAGATGCCAGCTGGAGCTTCTGTGGGATGTTGGATCTCTTAGGCAGTGGGAAAAGTATCAGCAAAAAAAAAAAAAATCAGTTTTTTGGATTAAATCAGAGGTTTAGAAGCTTTTGCGGTTGTGAGGTGTCGAGCAAGCTCTTGCAATGACAGAGCTGAGCTGGTTTTGGGTGACATCCCTGTGCCCTTTGCCGTGCAGGTGTTTGTGTCGAGGACAACAGCCAGTGGATGGCTCAGATCAACAGGCTCCAGCAGCTCATCGAGAAGCTGGAGTGCAAGGTGTGTGCCCAAGGGGGGTGGCTGGGACTGCCCCACACCTGGGCATGGCCAGATCAGTGCTGAGACCCCCCCTGTGCCAGCAGCCCCCCTCTTCAGAGCTGGCATTGTCACAGAGCTGCACCCACGCCCCAGCCCTGCAGTCTGCAGAGCCACCCTTCTCCCTCAGCTCTGGTGACCCTCTCCTGGCTTTTCCAGGATGCTGACAAGACACTGAGGCCCCACTGACCCCACAGATGAGCAGGGCACAGCCCTGCCCTCCCCCAGGTGCCACAGGGAATGTCCCTGGAGCGGTGCCCACCCGTCCCTGGGTCACTGCTGCTCCTGCTGCAGAGCTCTCCCAGTAACATGGTTTTTCCCCTGGTGTTGGACGCAGAGCCCACGCCTGGAGCCGCTGAAGGAGGAAGCCATGTGCAAAGGCCAGGATGCAGTAAGCCCCTGTCCCTGTCCTCGTGGTTTGCAGGTGCCCCCTCTCACACACGCTGCCCCTGTGCCCCGGGACTGGGGGAGCTCCTGACGAGGTGCCTGTGGCCTGCTGATGGAGCAGGGTGGGATTCAGGGCTGTGGGCCGGGTGTGGGACCATCCACGGGACAAAGGCGGCTCCCTCATGTCCCTGCCAGCGCCGGGCAGTGCCCACAGCCAGCCCAGAGGAAGGCAGCACTCTGCTTTTGAGTGCCCAAACCCCCCAGGAGTGCTCTGAGTGCCCACAGCCCCCGGTGGAGGGGTCCCCAAGCCCCTTTCTGCTGGGGGAAGCACACTGGGAACTGCAGCAGCCCCAAAGCAGGACCCCCCACTGGGGGATGGAGCATCTCCTGTTGGTGTGGTCCTTGTAAAGACAACCTGTCCGGGTGGGGAGAAGCCACTTTGTGTCCCCGTTGTCCCCAGCACGGTCGTGCCAGACCCAGTGCGGTGCCACGGGGTGGCACAGCAGGGTGGGAGCAGGGAGGGCAGGAGGGGACAGGCCGGCCCCTGATGCCGAGCTGTCCCTCGGCAGCACATCCTGGTGGCCAAGAGGCAGATCTCGGTGGCCACGAGCAGCATCGAGGAGTTCCGGCAGGCGTTCCGCTCCTACACCGAGGGCACGGCCGGGCACAGCAGCTGCCTGCAGTAAGTGGGGTGCTTTGGGGGATGCTTTGGGGGGTGGCTCCCCCAGAAATGGGGGTTTTAACACCCTTGGGGGACACAAGGGTTTGTGTGGAGTGTTTTGTGTGCTGGCCAGGGCAAGGGTGGGCTCGGACCTTGCAGGCAGGACGAGCGTCACGGCTGCAGCAGCGTCCCTGCGCTATCGCCCCGTCTGCCGCAGGTATTCCCAGTAGGAACCAGTGCCTGGCGAGGAGTGGGGGAGGTTTACTCCAGCAGGAGCGGCTGTGGCATGTTCCTGTGAGCGAATGCACGAGCTCCTCCAGCGCTGGAGGACTCGAAAGTGCTGGAAAGGTCAAGGGCAGAGCTCCTGCAGGGCATTGATGTATGGAGAGAGCGTGGGCAGCTGCCACGAGCGCCTGGAGCTGAGCCCGTGTGTGTCCCTGCTCTGCCAGCCGGGCCCGGAGGTGGCACAGCTGCTCCCTGAGTGGGACCTCCCTTCTCCCACGGGACACTTGAGGCCGCTTCCAGCAGGGAACGTTCGTGCTCTTCCCGTTTCAAGTGTCATTTTTCAGCTCTTCGCTTTCGGCAGCACAAATCCACATTTTCAGTCCAAACAAAAGGAAGATGCTCGCTGTGACACGTGCGGCGGAGAGAATGGGAGGCTTTTTCTTTGGAATTGATGGGCTTTTTTGTCATCAGGGCTATTTGTGGAGCCAGCGGGGTGGCGCTGCGTGGGCTGGCTCTCCACGTGAGCGGAAAGCTGGAGCCGAGCCCGGGAGGCTCCGTGGGCCCGCTTCACTCCAGGGAATTGCAGAGCCCCTGCTGGGGGCAGGGGGACGCAGAGCTGCTGGGTGACACGCTGTGCTGTCCCCAGGGGCTTGGCCCCCTCCAGCAGCCCTTGGCAGCAGCTGCAGGAGGGGCTGGTGCTCAGCTGGAATTGCTGCTGCAGCAGCTGAGCACAGCTGCTTCCCCCGGCCCTGCACCCTCACCCCCTGCTGCCTCCCACCCACCTTCCCACGGGCTGGGGGCAGCCCCAGCCTTTCCTGTGGCAGGAGGGGATGTGGGGAGCACCGCTGGCAGAGCAGCATCGCTTTGGGGGCAGAGAGCTGCGGGTTTGTGCTGTGAGCTCAGAGCCTGCACCCGTGCCTCAGTTTCCCTCCGTGTGCTGGGTGGCAGGTGACACACACCTCCTCCGAGGGGCTGGCAGCATGGGCTGTGCCAGTGCTGGACATGAGTAAGAAATAATAAAACACAGCTCGTGCTGGTTCCTGGGCGGCAGCAAAGACCAGAGTAGGAGCTGTGAAGCTGCTCTGCCACCTGGACACAGGAGCTGTGAAGCAGGATTTGGGTTTGGGATACCCTGGGGCTGTTCACAAGCTGTGAATGCATCCAAGCTTCTGGAAGCCTCGTGGTGAGCCTGGTGTGCAGAGCAGTGCCCCCCTGTCCCAGGCTGCTGGGGCACACGTGGCCACACCAGGCTCACGCCAGGGCCATGCCAGCCTGGCCAGCCCCGGCTCAGGGTCTGTCTGTCCCCGCAGTGTCTCTGCCTGCAAGCTGACGGACGAGGCCTGCTTCATCCTGTACGAGTTCTGGCAGGACGTGACCTCGTGGAGAAGGTGGGGCAGTGCCCATGTGTGGGGCCGGGTGCTGGGGGGCTCAAAGGGGTTGCCCACTGCTCGCCCAGCCTGTCCCACTGCCCTGCCCTGGGGCCGTCTGCAGCTCCCAGGGGGTGAACACCCCAATAAAGGATTTGGGGAGCAGGGCAGGAGCAGGGTCTGGTGCTGGGGGGTGCAGAAGCTGCCCTGTCCCCGTGTGTGGGCAGGGGGGTCCCAGCACCACATCTCCCTGACCCTAAGCCCTGTTTTACAGCCACTTGCAGTCCAGCTGCAGCAAGACTTTCCAGCAGTCCATCCTCAGCTTGCTGGAGTCCCCGGAGCTGCTGACCACCATGCTCTTCCCAGGTGAGGGTGCCTCAGTCCTGCCCCAGCTGTGCTGCAGAGGGCAGGAGCAGGGCAGGAACAGGTGGTGTGGCTCCCTCCAGAGCAGAAGGTCGCTTTGGGGTGACCTAAATGAGGTTTTTCAAGCCAGGGTGAGACCCGTTGTCCCCAGCAGGTTTAGCTGTGTGAGCTGGGTCTGTCCCCTGCCCAAGGGTGCTCTGCAGTGGGGACAGGCAGGAGCAGGGACACTGCCCGGGCAGCAGATGAGCTGAGTCCTGTCCCAAATACACCTGGTGCCTCGTTTTGTTTGTCACCTGAGCCCTGAACCCGCTCTGCAAAGCGCTGATGCTGCTGGGTCAGTCCCAGGGGCTGCATCCAGGGTTCCAGCCCAGTGCCGGGGCAGGGGAGAGGCCAGCGCAGGGAGTGTGCACGTTCCATGGAAGAAGTGGGACCAGATGTGGGGAACTGGAAACCATAATAAGCCCCAGTTTCCTTTCAGGCATCACTTCAGGGTCTTGTAAAATAATTAGTCCAATAAAGCATGGATTACTTCGGACTGAACCCTGCACTGCTGGTGCTGCTCCTGACCAGCTGAC
The DNA here is from genome assembly GCA_013397115.1 of Edolisoma coerulescens. NCBI lineage: Eukaryota > Metazoa > Chordata > Aves > Passeriformes > Campephagidae > Edolisoma > Edolisoma coerulescens. The sequence goes on from VWZW01004140.1 coordinate 352,371, forward strand.
CACATTCCCAGTGCTCTCCTGCAGAAGCTGCCACAGCTCCAGGGGCTCACCCCTCCCCAGGCCATGCCCTGGGTGGGGGTGGATGCCTTAGAGCCAGGGACCTGCAGGGTCAGGCGCCCCATCTCTGCCACCCCAAACCCCCGTTCCCAGTTTAACACCGCCCTCACCTCCCTGCTTTCCCTCTCTTCCCAGCATCCTGGTGGATCATGAACAACAACTGACCCGGGGCAGCCGTCTCCAGGACACCATCAGCATGCGGGAGGACGTGGAGCCCTGGGCACAGCCATCACTTTTGTCACCTCCCTGTCCCTCCTTCCCTCCTGTGGCCAGCGGGGGCTGCCTGCCCTCGGCCCTGCCGGTGTTTTGCTCCTTTGCTCTTTTCATGTTAATTTATTTATTTATCCTGCTCCTAAGACAGTGTCTGAGCTGCCTGGGGAGCTGTGTGGGGGTGGCAGCCTGGCCTTGGGGGGAGCACAGGGCTGGTGTTGCATCCCAGCAGCCCTCAGGCCCTCTTGCACTCCAGCTCCTCTTCCTGCTGCCTCTGAGGCTCCACAGGGTGCTGGGAGGGGCAGAGGGACGTGGCTCTGGCCAGCTGTGCCATCCTGCCCAGGGAGCCAGGTGGCTGATACGGAATGTGAAGAGTGTTTTATAGGGAAAAAAATACTCCGTGAAGTCTTTCTGGCAAGGTGGCTTCTGCCCTGCCACGCTGGCAGCACGTGCTGTGCCTGTGAGACTGGCTTTGTGCCCCACCAGCTGTGCCCACGGCTGGGCCTGTCCCCAGCCCCTCCCAGGAAAGGCCAGAGCAGCTCCAGGCTCCGCTGCTCCCTCAGTTCCCATAAACCAGCGTTGGCACCGGGCAGTGCTGCCAGGAGCTGGAGCTGGGTTAACGGGGAGGGGTCTGGGGTTGGGAGCACTAAAGAGGGGGCAGGGCTGGAGCAGATCCCAGCTGCTCCAGGGGTTGCACTGGGGCTTTCCTTGGTGGTGCTGCAGCAGCAGCTCCTCTGCTGAGCCGGGGAACAATGCACTGTCACAGCCAGCGGGGAGGGAGTGCCAGGGCACAGGGGCAGGAGGGACCCTCCTGGCATGGAACACGTCATCCTTGTGCCCCTGCCTGTCCCCAGCACCAGTGTGGGGCACCATGGGTGCCTGCACCCCCAATCCTCACTCACCTGGGACCTGCTACCACCCCCCAACCTGTTTTCCCACTCCCTGTGGGTGCTGCTCCACCAGGAGCATTAATGGGAGTGTTTCTCCGCCCGTCCCTGGGTGCAGTCAGTAACACCTGGGGCTGAAGGGGCAGCGGGTGCAGCTCCAGCCTGGGGCCACCTCGTACACCCTGTGCTGGGCGGGCCTGACACGGTGGCAGCCCTGGCTCCAGGGGCTGACACCACAGGAGGGTTGTGGGGTCTTGTTTTGCTCCAGCAGAAGCTTCCTGGGTTTGGGGTGCTGGGGGGTGACTGGGCTGGTGCCAGGAGCAGCCTGCAGAGATGGGATGAGGGAAGCTCCAGGCTGGAGGAGGGGAGGAAGAGCAGCTCAGCTGGGCACTGCCAGAGCCAGGGCAGGCTCAGGAACCAAAGCACAAATGCCCCTCCCAGGGCTGGGACAGCAGAGCCTGTCCCTGTTCCCATGGGGACCCACCCTCCAAGCACCCAATTATTTACCTGGTTATCAAAACCCGCTGCTTTCCCCGGCCAAAGCCGTGACCTGCTGTGATCACGGGGCAGCAGAAGTGGCTCCAGCCCCGCGCAGGGGCAGCTGCTGGGCCCAGGGCCACATTCCTGCCCTGGCAGTGACATCCAAGGGATCCAGGGATGTGCTGGAGCCACGGCAGGATCGTGGGCCATCAGTGAGGGATGAGCTGTGCCAGGGCACAGCCAGGGGGGTGTTACAGAGGGGCACCCGGGGCAGTCACAGAGGCAGAGCTGCCACAGGCACAGGTTTGGGACTCCTGAGCTGCCTCCCCAGCCCCGTGTGGGCTTTACTCCTCGGTTTTGGGCTTCTTCACCACTGGATTAATGTTTGCAGCAGCCTGGAGACTAAAACGCTGAGATGAAGCCAAGGTGTGAGCAGGGGGCATCCCCGGGGGCACAGGGCTGGCAGTGGCAGCCAGCTGTGACAGGGCCCTGCAGGCTGCTCTGTGCTCACATCAAAAAGATCATTTAAAAAAAGCTCAGAAAGCAACACACTGAGCTATAAACTCAAAGAAATGCAACACCACTGAGGATAGGGCTGAACTCCAGCTCTGCCTGCACCGCTCGCAGGCTTTGCCCACAGCATCACCACCACAGGAGAGGCAATTTTTGTCCCTAAAAGTTCCCTGGCCAAGGCTAAGGCTACGGTGTGGCAGCGTTCCCCAAAAACCCCAAGGGCTGCCTCTGAGCACTGCTGACAACCTCTGTCCCATCCCAGAGAGAAGGGGGAGCTGGAGGATGAATATAGTCTTTTTATTGACTACTTTTGAGTAGAACAAACTAAATACATCTGTAAAGGTGTTTATACAGGACATTAAATAAGTTATGCACAGGAATGAAGTAACAAATTTCTATTACAGAATTAAAAGTCCAAAAAAAAAAAAAAAATAGAAACCTCAACCCAATGTCTTCCCACGCCCCAAGTTCACATTTATCATTCCATGTTTTAAAAAAAAACAAACAACCCAACAACAAAAAAAAGAAGCATTCTAATCATGACTGTTAGTATTTCATTCATTTACACCGGGGTTAATTTTAATACACGGCCATCAACGTCACATGAGAATTATGGAAGACAATCTATATACAAGCAATTCCTTCCAGCCCTGCCCTGCTCTCCCTTCCCAGCCCCCCCTGGCACTGTCACCGTGGACCCTGCAGGCGAGGAGGGGATGTCACAACCCCGTGGGATTGACCCGAGGCTGCTCCAAATGTGTCCCTGTCCTGTTAGGGCAGGAAATCTCTTCCTGACTGCCCTGGGGTGAGCACCCCTAGGAGGGGCTGCTGCAGGTCAGGGTGGCTCCAGTGCCACCCTCACTGGGAGCTGCCTCAATCCCAGTGCCTGTGCTGGGCTCCAGCACCGACTCCTGGGGACACAGGGGACACATCCCCAGGGCCACTGGAGCTGTCTGCAACACCAAGAGACCTCGTGGCTTTTTAATAAAGCCTTGCAGACAGGGGATCACCAGCTCCATCCCACAACAGCAGCTTCCCAAGGAGCTTTCCCAAGGGATCAGGGCTGGAGCAGCAGGTCCCCCGCTCACCCCCAGCAGCACCGTGACGACTCATTACAGCTCCATTATTCGTCTCCAATTGAAAAAGTGATCAAAAGTAATTTGGGAATTACTCGCCTCATTGGGCTCCAGCCCAGCAGTCACACACAGAGTCAGGGAAACACAGCTCTGCAGAAGAGATGGATTTCTGGAGCCCCTGTGTGTGGCTGTGGGAACGGAGGCCCCTCCGTCCCACGGGCTGTGCCACCGCCGCCCTCTGTGACACCGTGACACCGCCCTGCTGCAGGGCTGTGCTGATCACAGCCTGCACTGCCCCGAGTGCCTCCAGTCCCTCCTTCCATGCCCCAGCAGGGACTCTGCTACGGACAGATCCCCCCAGGCTGAGCCCCCATCCCCACGGAACCTCCTTCCGAGCCAATCTCCACGGTGGATGCACAGCCCTGGGCATCTCTGGCTGCAGCACTGCAGGAACACCCTGGGGCTGGGGGTGAGAATGGACACAGGACACCCAGAGCTGCCCTTCTTTCACTGCTTTGGCCCACGTGTGTGGGGAGCAGCGGCCGTAAATAACCCCTGCACCAGTCAGGATCCCTGGGCTCAAAAACAACAGCAGGAACTCTCAAACCAGCAGCTTCCAGGCAGTGGAAACACCAAACGCTTTCTGCACAGCAAAACAACGGCCCCAGGTGGGAAGGGCACCTGCACCCAGCCCAGCTCTGCTCTGCACGTGTTCCCCCAGCTCAGGCCCCACCCAGGAAACACCAACTGTCTGTCTCACCACAGACCGGGATGAAATCCAGGCCATCCAGCAGTACCTCCCTGCCACTGCCACTTGTTCTAGAGCAGACAAATCCTCTCCTCCCTCTCTGCAACCCTCAGCTGCCAGCCTGGAGGCAGGAGAAGTGGGCTCAGCTTTTGCCATTGCACACAGGATGAGATGCTCCCGCTGGGAAATTGGCTCTGGTCTGTTCACAGCAACAGCCAGCCAGGCATGGCCACCTGAGGCATAGCTGTCTGGGAGTAAGGCAAAAACAATGGATGTTATGGAGGAAGGGTGGCTGAAGGAGGCAGTGGTGGCTCTGACACCTTGGGGAGCGAGCCTGAGCATGCCACAAGGACAGGGCTCCCTGCTTGGGCACCACACTCTCAGCATCTCCAGCATGTGCCAGTGCTCTGCCCCCAGTCCAGGTCCCCCGAGCGGGTGCCCAGTGTCCCCCAGGTCCTGACGACGCTCTGGTTGTCCCCCAGAGAGGAGCAGAGAGATGCTGCAGGCGAGGCTCAGCCCAGTTCATGAGCCACAAAGAACAAGGCAGGATGAGAGGGCAAAACCGGAGTGTCGGCGCTCGGAGGAGGTGGCGCGATTGTGTCGAATATGTCAGGTGGTAACAGTTGCTGTGGGGCGTTTTTCAGCTTAAAAAAACCCAGGGAACTCATCCAGGGGAGCGAAGCAAACCCTCCCTCCTAGAGTCCGTTCGTGTCTATGGCTGTCACGGATGCCGGGGTGGAGGAGCGCGAGGTGGTCGCCGAGGTCTTCTCGAGGGCAGGGCTGGGGATGCCATCGAGGCTCTTGGCTGCTGCTGCCACCCGGCCCGTGGGCAGGGCCAGGGGCTTGCTCTGGCCGTGCAGGCTTTGCCCACAGATGCGGTGGTGCCTCTCCCAGTCCTTGTGCTGGCAGAAGGAGCCGCAGTACCGGGCGATGTTGCAGCCGCTGCACGTCTCGCTGGCCTTGCGGCCGCAGTTCCAGCAGCTCTGCAAGACCAAAGACACCGCGCTTGAAAGGGGTTTAGGTTCCCTAAGAGCTGCAGGATGGTGCTGACTCAGCTCTGGAGGGGACTGTTCATCCCCTCTGGCCCAGGTTTGGGAATATTAAAATGAGCAATCCATTAATTCCTGCCATTTCCCAGCTCTTTGCCAACCCCCACTGCTCTTTGCCCACAGTCGCTGTCACACTGCTCCAGGCACATCCTCTCCCCTATACCCACCCGAACGCAGGGAGGAAACAGCAGGTATGGACTGAAGAACACGCTGCAGATGCTGCTATTGGGCCTTTTTATTTCCTGTTTTAAGCAGCTCTATTTTGGTCTCGCTCCCAGCCAAGCGCTCTCTGCGGGGATCACGGCGCGCTGCACAGGCACCATTTGCTCCGCACCCTGCCTCGCTGCACAAGAGGTTGGAGCAGGCCAATTTGGAAAAGCAAATGCTCATTTGAAAGCCTCCCAGCCAGGTGGAAGCACTGCCAGAGCCCGAGCTTCAATCTGGAAGCGGAGCAAAGCCCCTCTGGCCGCCGGGAGAGGTGTCAGCTGGTGGCTCCCGGCGTGCCACCGCTTCCCTCGGAGCGCGGGGCAAGGGGCCAGCGCCGGAGCGGCGGCTGCAGCTGCTCCGGGGAGGGGAAGGAGCGGCTGAGCAGCTTCCCTGCAGCTGGACCAGGGCGTAGCAAACACACACTGGGGAGGGCAAGCTCAGCTGTGGGAACGCAGCCTCTGTCAGAGCTGGCCTTTGTGGGGACACCGCTGCTGCGACGCCGGCAAAGAGCTGTGGGAGCGGGGTGGTGGGAGATGCTGGGCTGTACCAGGCTGCCCTGTTGTGGGGAAGGGCAGTGAGAGTCCCACTGCCAGGCTCAGCACTGGAGCCACCAGCTCATGTGATGGTTTATGGGCTGGCAGTGAAGCAGCTGACCGGTGTACTTTGGAGTGAGCTGCTCCAGAGCCTGCTTGTCCCCAAGGCTCCTCCACCTTCCAGGGGAAGCAGGACTTGTGACCAAAAAGCCCCTACCAAAGGCCGTGGTAGTTCTTGGAAAACTGGGTCACTGCTTCACAGCTGTTTACACTTCAAGTGTTTTTCAACTGTGTTGCAAAGGTTACAAGATGTCCCAGAACACAGGACAGCTTTTAGACAAGGGCTCTGGGGCTTGCACAGGGGGTGCTCAGCAGCTCCCGAGGTCCCAGACTGCTCCTCAGCACAGCTGGAGGAGGAGGACACTCCTCTGCTATTCCCCTATGGAGAAATCACTACTTGCCTCATTCCTTCCACGGCTCCCTGAGCAGTTCCACCCACTCCCATCACGTGTTTACTGACTGGTGTGTTCAACCCTCAGCAAATTAATTGGGAATTGCAGTATGGACATAATTCTCTGGAATGACACCGAATTATTCCATGGTTCTGGCCATGCTTCCTGAGCCCCAGTTGAGCTGAAACCCACCAGGAGGAGGGGATGGACTTGCTGCCCCCACATCCCAGCAGACATGAACAGCACGATCCCATCAGATCAGACACAAACCCTCTGCTCTTGCACATGTAGAGAAATTAAAACATGGAGCAAAGCCCACATGGATGGGATGTGGTAGTGCAGGAATGAGCTCAAAAGCTCTACCGAGTGAACTTCCTGTTAAGCAACAGGGAGGGTTAATTGATGACTGAAGAGTAGAAAGAGATTCTCTGAGACACCCATTCTGCACATGTCACTGGCTATGACAAACCAAGAGCCATCCTTTTCCAACATGCAAGTGTGGTACAGACCACCAGGAATGTGCAAGAGCTTCTCCTGCAGCCCAGCTTCTGCCCTGCCCTATTTTCAAGCCCACAAACAGGAATTCCTTTTCTGCAGAGATCAGGTACCCCACCATAATTTCTGAGCTCAACTGCTGCATGCACCAGCATCCTTTTCTCTTTCCTTCTAGACCTCTTTCAATCCCACAGAACCCCTGGTCATTACACTGGGTGCAGCTCAGGGTGTCCAGTGGCTGCACACACACGTGTCCACAGACATTGTTTAGGCTGCTTCCCTGCCAGCAAAACCTAAAAAGGAGCTTTTATGATATTGGGGCATTGCTTTAGTTATTGGTTGGAGAGAGACTTCGAAAAGGAAAAGGTGTTGAAGACTGGACAGAGTTTGGATCACCCTGGTCTAGTGGAAGGTGTCCCTGCCCATGGCAGGGGCTTGGAATGATCTTTGAGGTCTCTTCCAACCCAACCCATTGTGTGGTCTATGATTCTATGAAAGGGGGTGGGGGACCTGCAGGCTTGACCTGGAGACTTTGTGAGCCTTGGAAAGCCCTTTCCCATGTTGTGCCCTGGCACCTCACCTCGGTGGACTCCTCCTGCTCGTTTATGACGAGGAAGGCATCCTCGGTGGCCTGGCGCTTGGCGTCGGCGATGGTCTGCTCCATGCGCGCCCGCTCCGACGCGATCATCTCAAACGCCTTCTGCTCCGCCTCGGCCACCGCCTTCTGCACCTCTGACATGGCCTGGCGCTTCACCTCGTTCACAGCTTCTTCTGGAAGGAAAGAGCAGCCTCACCCACCCGCCCTGGGAGTGGGGGGAGCCTCCCAGAGAAACACAGTCCCAGCAGCGCGTTCCCAGCACCAGCATCCCGACCGCTCCCGGGAGCGGCGAGGCCGGGCTCAGTCCCGCGGGATCCCTGCTGGCACCACAGAGGAGCAGAGCCCTTTGGAAAAGCCAGGCTGGGGGTGCTGGCAGTCAGATGTGCACGTTCTAGGGCGTTCCTGCAGCTGGGCTTCTGCTGTTTCTGCACAGCAAATCCGCAGCATCTGTGTTTACCGCGAGCGATGGGGCAGGAGCCCCGGCCGGGGTCACCGCAAACACTCACCGGCTTTTTTCCAGATCTCCTCCGTGACGTAGCCCGTTCCCGACCTGCTGCCGAACTCCCGCAGGGAATCTGCTGGAATAAGGGACACAGGGAACGGTTGGCAAAGCCTCGTCCCACCCAACTGCCGCTCACGTGCCCAGTGGTACCTCAGGACATCGCAGGGCAGGGAAGGATTGACCAGCTAAAACTCAGAGCAGAGGATCCCCACAGTTAAAGCCATTCCTCAAACACTCAGATGATAAATTACAACATTTAATTAGCACCGTGCATAATTTATGACACTGTATAACCTATCTCCTGGTACTCTAAAACAACAGGCAATGCTTATAAATGTATGTTATCCAACTTCTGCACTGTCCAGAGGCTGTGAGCATCAATCTATAGACCAGCAGTTTACGTTAAGCACAGCACTTCCCAGTCCCAGGGCAATTCAAAGGCTTGAACTGATGGACAAACTGTCCTCCCAGACACCTGGAGATGCTGCTTGATGCTTAACTGCACCTTCTCACAGGAGCAATAGAGACGAAAATTATCCCTAGGTCCCACAAGGGGAGAAAGCAACAGCGTTCCAAAGTTATATAAAAATTTTTAATTGTATCACCTTTAACAACATGGGGCTGGAAGTGTATTAGCCATGATATACTTAAATATAGAAGGGCTAAAAGCTGGCTGTGCCCCACAGGCCATCACACACACACACCCACTGCTCCTCAGGCTTTGTGGCCACTGGAGCCAGGGGCACTTCGCTTCCTTGCAGGAGGATTCCCTCTATATTTTGTGTACAAACAAGTAGAATATACATCAAATTGACATTTATTCTTGCTAGAAGAAATCCATTTTTATTACTGAATAATCAGAGGGGATTTTTCCCCAGAACTTCATTTGCAGCAGATTTGTTTGGATGGAAATCAGAATTGCATTTAAATAAATCAGCATTCTAGACTTGTTTTTTGTATAGGGTCAAACCCCTGCATACTGGAGGGAGAAACTAGTCAGCTGTGATAAAGTTGACTCATGATACAAAAACCAGAATTAGTAACACAGGTAGCTATTACACTTACAAAAGCCTTTGGTATTTTTAGAATAAATAGACCTTGACATTTAAAATCCTTCAGGCAAGAGGGACTGGAAGGGGGAGAGTGGTGGAGACAAACACCTGCCTTTTCACCCCCAGGTTTATCAACTTTGGCCAGCAGTGACAAGGGAGAGGCTCTTCCAGCACGAGCAAAGGTGCCTTTAAACACTGCCAACAGCTGCTTCCAGGAGCTTCCCTGTGCTGCCTCTCTTCAAAGCCTTGAGAAAAACACTTCAGCAGCGTGTAACCAAACTCATCCCACAGCTGGCACAAATAATCATCCCTCTCTGCCCGGCGGGGCCGTGGCAGCCAGACCCCTCCTCACCGCTGCCCACGGAGTCGGCGCTGGCGGGGCTGTGCTGGCGGCTGAGCAGCTCCGCGCCCGCCTTGCGCGGCTCGGCCGTCTCGGAGCAGCGCCGCTTCCAGTAGTTGAGCTCCTCCCTGTCGGCCTCCTGGCAGCGCCGCAGCACCGCCATGGAGCGCCGTGTCTTCTCCACCATCTCCATGATGCAGTTCAGCGCCTGCGGGAGGGAAGCGTTCTCAGTCATCCCGGATTTCGCCGTGGAGGGAACCGTCCCAGGCAGACGAGACAGGAGCGAGGTGATTACCCAGGATTTGGGGTGGTGCCGTGCCCAAGGATACAGCACCAGCTGGGGGCACACACAAGAGGTCACCACAAGAGGTGGCTGAACATCTCCAGGCCATGCTCTTAAAAGTGGAGAGGAAAACCTCACCACTTTCCTGTGCAGTTAGGGTTGGTTATGATCCTGGTGGCAGGGCTCCACAGCCACAGCCTCACTCCAAATACTCAGCTACAGGGCCTTTGCTCCACCCGAACCCCATCCTCTCCAAAAACCCATTAGCTTTAGACCATGAGGTCTCTCTGCATTTATGATCAAAGCTGAATTTTAATCCCATCTCTTTGAGGGAAACAGCAGTGAAGTGCCTGGAGGAGCCGCCTTGCTCAGAAGGAAAAAGCTCAGCATAAAATCTGCCAGAAGCACCAGGTCTTGCTGTTGGTGCCTTTTGTGGTCCAGAAAAGGCTGGCACCTCAGGAAAAAAAGTCTTAAAATACAGAAATGATAGGTTTACTCGTTTTGTAAGTCCATATCCTGACTGCACTTAACACATCTGTGCATTTGTGCTGGCCAGGGCTGTGGCAGAGAAGACCCCCGTGGGGATAAGGCTGGGTTTGGTTGCTCGGCCAGCCATGGCAGCACCTGGCCACATGCTCTGCAGGAGAAGCTCCCCAGCTCCAGACACTTCATCCACACTGATTTTAATTTCCACTGGCCATGGGCAGGGGAAGCCTGCCAGGAAAGTGCTACAGCTCCTCTCAACCCTCCCCACCATCCACCTGCTTGTTCCTCCACCAGCCACCAGGAGAGACTGGATATGGTACCAACAACAAGGAAATCACCAACTGGAGCAGGTGGAACACTGGGTTCCCACAGAGCTTCCCACGCCCCCTGCCATTCCTTACGTGATCGAGATGCTTCCACTCATCCGCCCACTCCCTCTCTGTTAGGCGGTGATCCACCAGCTCGTCCTGGTAACCTCCGTTCAATCCTGCAACAAGCCACAGCCACAGAGGGATTAGATGGACCAATGGAGAGAGAAGTGGCCCCAAAGCAAGAATAAAGAGCTCTATCTCCAGCTCCACATAGCTGGGATTTTAAAATACATCTCAAGGTGGCAGCTCTACAGGGGCAATTCCACGCTGGTGCTTTTTTATCCCTGTCTGCTTCACTGTCTGGGAAGTGCTACAATCCACTTGTGGCTTCAGCTCGGACCTGCTTGTGGAGCTGGTTCTCCTGCTATAAACTCACAGCAGCTCAGAGCCTGTGATTCACGCTGTCCTGTTGGAAACACATCATGCACCTCCCACACATCCCTTGGAGAAACAGGGCAGGGGGTCAATCTCTGCTCTCCTGCTTTGGAGATCTTGGAAAAGTTAATTTCTATTTCCCTGCCCTCTCTTCCTGCCTGCTGGGTTGGCTACACTCAACTCACACATCCAGGCCTTCCTCCTCATCCTCAGTGACTCCAGCCTTCACACAGGGAAATACAAACTCTCAGTCTTCCTGTTTGTCACTTCCCATGGGGAGTTGCTTCCTCCGAACTCCCTGCAATGACTCTGCTGTGAGGACATGCCCAGCACCACACATCTCTGGGTACGAGTGGCCAAGTAGAGACCAACACCAAAGCTCAACCCTCCAGGCTTTCTCACCGAGCCCGCCGTGCCTGTCCCGGATCTCTCTGTGCTCCAACATCTTGCTGGGGTCCCTGTAGAGGTGGGAGGTGGCAATATCTTCCAAGGTGTAGTGCTGGAGGGGCGGTGGGGTGGGGTGGAACTGCCCGCTGGGGTTCATCAGGGGGATGGTGAGGGCAGGGCTGTGCCGGGGCGCGGGGCTGATGGTGCAAACCCTCTTGGCCGGAGGCTCTGTCGACAGCGGCTCCCTCTCAAAGCTGCTGTCTTCCCTCCTGCAATCACACCAGCAGAGACAGGCATTCCTTAGCATCCCATTAATGTACTCAGAGATGCAGATTTGGAATCAGCAGGGTTTGGGCAGCAATGATTTTACCAGGGGGTAAATGCAGAGAGCTCAAACAAATGTGCTCAATTTGTGAGGCGATGCACAAAGTGACCCCGTCAAAGGAAAGGGTTCAGGATGCCTGAGTGTTGTGATTCATCTCTCTGAGCATGACCAAATTAAAATTTCACAGTTTTTATAAATTTGAGGCATGCTCCACATAATTGCATAACAACTTTTATCTTGGAATAAAACGTGGTGGAAATGAAGCGCATCCTTCCCAGCCCTGCCAATGCCTCCCTTCATTGCCTTGGAGGTGGGAAACTGCTCAGCTCTCTGGCTCAGGCTTTTCAGTGCTACCCAAAAATCCCTCTGGGAGAGAACCTGCCTGAAAGAGGAACCCAACCTGAATTCACAGTGCAGTAGGAGCAGTCATTGGAACAGCCAGAACAGTTGTTGGGAGCGATAAGATCCTGGATGCTGCTTAAAGCTTTGTCAGCAGCAAAGACAAAACAAAAGTCACGACTTCAACAACTGAGCAGAGTGACAAAAGCTGTTTTTCACCTGTCTGGACTGTGCCTCTTGCCATTGCCGTTGACCTCGATGAGCAGCTCGGAGGAGTCAGCGGGAGACGTGGTGTTGGTGTTGAGCAGGATGTGCTCGTGCTGTGCCAGGTACTGGGAGGGCGTTTGCTTGGCAGCGCGGGCACAGTGCAGCAGCTCCCGCTGCAGCAGTGGGAGGTTGGCCTGGAAAACAAGCACAGGGCAGGAGTTTCCAGCTGTTCCAAAAGGTTTGGTCTTCATTAATGCCTCAGAGCAATAGCACCTGTGGCCCATGACCCCCACTCAGGATCCTCTAGCTCCTGGTGCCTGCACTGTCAGATTTATCTGTATTTTCCCAGGAGCCTGATGTTGGTGGACCCAAAATCCAAGTGTTAGAGGAAGCACTGTGTGCTTCCAGCATCTAGTTACCCAGAGAAATTGTGGAATCCCCATCCCTGGAAGTGCTCAAGGCCAGGTTAGACAGGGCTTGGAGCAACCTGGTCTAGTGGAAGGTGTCCCTGCCCATGGCAGGGGGTTGGAATGAGATGAGCTTTAAGGTCCCTTCCAACCCAAACCATTCTGCGATTCTGTGATTTAACCATCCCAGACAGACTCTGTGTGCCAGCACTTCAAACATTCTAGATCTGAACATTTGCAAATAAGATTATAGGCTCAGAAGCTGCCACATGGAGCTTGGTTTGCCTCCTTTATCTCCAGCACACAAGCAGACATATGTGGCACACGGCACAACGTCAGCCAGTCCCACACGGCCACTGCTACGCTCTCTGCAGTCTGTCTTGGACTCCAGCAGAATTGCTGTGGTGCCTGCAAGGAGAGCTTTCCCAGCAATGTCACACTGCCAGGAGGCACAGGCAGGCACACCGAGTGTCAGCAAGCCCCAGCAGCTCCCTGTCACCTTCAGGAAGGGGATCACAAACGGCCGCAGGGGGAAGTTGGTCGCCTCTTGCAGCTTGCAGTGAAATTCCTCGATTGTCACCGTTGAGTTCTGAGAAAAGAAATTAAGAAATGAAATGGCAATTTGTTCTTATTTTTAGACATGTGGGAAATGGCTCCAAATGAACAGAACTGGGAGGGAGACAGCATCTGCCACTCCAGGACTGACAGCGTTCGCATTGGATCCTGCTGAATGCAGCCAGGAAGGCTCAGGCCAGCGGGGCAGGAATGCTGCACTAGGAGAGGGGTGGGAACTGCCTGGCCCAGAACCCCCCTGCTCCAGGGTGGGAGGCAGAGGCTGACTCCAGGGCAGCAGGACCCAGCTGGCGTCTACTGCCTGCTGGGGCAGGCTGTGGAGAGTCAGACTTCAATCTCAGCTGCTCAGAACTGCACACCTTCCTCTCCTTCCTCCCTTTCAGTTCTCCTCATCGAACCTATCCATGGAGTCTCATCAGCCTTCTGCTCGTTGTGGTCATCTCCTGGTCCAGCCCTGCATCCCCCGGGGCTGCTCAGGCTGGGGAATCCCAGCACAGGCAGCATTTGATAATCTGCATGTACAAAACTCACCCCTGTGATGCCTTAGGTTTTAACTTTTATATTTTCAAATCCTGTACTGCCTGGTGTGTAGCTCTGAAGTTTCTTGTGGCCTGTTAGCTACTNTACCTGCCTTTATCCCCTTATTCCTGTCTAGTCTCTGTTTTTAGGTGGCCATTTTAGGCATCACCTGCAGCAATTACCACAATCCGAGGTGAGAACAACAGCCAGAGGGACCTGGACAACTTCTCATTCCCTCCCCAGAAGGGTAAGATAAGGTACTACCCTACACCCATGGAATTAAATATGCTACAGAAATGCAGCAGCAGCATTTTGCATTGAGTGCTTAAGCCCTGGGAGTGACCCTGAGGACACGGACAGACTCAAGTTTGCTGCCAGCCTTGGAAGCAGAGATGCTCCAGGCTGCTGCAGTCTAGCTCCCTTCAGTGCCTTCTGAGCCTCAAAAGAAACGTGCTGAGAAACAGAGATCAGTGCAGGAGCCCCACTGGGTGCCCCACGAGACCACAGCTGGCCAGGGCTCCAGGGCCTCAGTCCAAGGTCACAGAATGGTTTGAGTTGGAAGCGTCCTTAAAGATCATCTCATGCCACCCCTGCCACGGGCAGGGACACCTTCCACCATCCCAGGCTGCTCCAAGCCCCGTCCAGCCTGGCCTCGGGCACTTCCAGGGATCCAGGGGCAGCCACAGCTTCTCTGGGCACCCTGTGCCAGGGCCTCCCCACTCTCACAGGGAAGAATTTCTTCCTAATATGCAATCCAAACCTCCTCTTTTTCAGTTTAAAGCCATTCCCTCTTGTCCTGTCACTCCACGCCTCTGTAAAGCATGTGGAGTATCATGTCTAATGCACTGGACAGCATTGCTCCCAGTTATTCTGTATAACTGCAAACACTGGATACATTCTGCAGCAAGACCCATTCATTTGGGTTTGAAGGGTGTTCTCATGGCAGGGGTTAGGAATGAGATGATCTTTAAGGTCCCTTCCAAATCAAACCATTCTATGATTCTGTGATTTACAGAAAAGCTTTGTCCAATTCCTTCCAGCTTTCTTTAAGTTTAGCTGCACACAGGCTCCTGCCTAAGCCACTGGACCAACAGCTTTACGAAACACAGCAAAGGCAAGAAAAAAGAAGTCACTGAGTTTCCCAGGAAGCACAAACATAACAGAGCCTTGCTCAGCCACCAGCTCTGCTTACAAAGACACAAACAAACAACATTGTGTGTCAGGACCTGGGAAAAGCCAGGCAGCCCGGGATGGTGCAGGACTTACCACCAGTGCCAGGACGAGGGTCCGGACCTTCTCCCCGATCTCCGGTGAAATGTCATTCCCAAACTGCTGCAGGGTGGTGAGGAAGCGCTTCAGCTTGCTGAGCTGCCGGGCCCCACACGTGGCTGGGAGCTGCTGGTTGGTCAGTGAGGAGGAGGAGGACGAGGAAGGGCCATTGCTGAACCTCTGGGGTGGGGATGGGGCCCCGTTCAGCGTCGGGGGGGAATGGTTTATTCCGTTGGGCACTGCAGAGGGGAGACAGAAGCGATGCTGAGCACCAGACGGGCACGTCCCGGTGGTCTGGTGCTTACGTGGATCCATCCTCCCTCCAGCCAGGGAGCTGCTGCTGCTGAGGGGCAGCTCAGGTGGCTCCACCTCGCCCGAGGAGGGCTGACAGATCCTGCCCTGCGCCTGCCACTTCTCCCTGGGGATTTACAGGGAGTTTCGCAAACACAGTTGTTTTTTCCAACCTGGTCCCATCTGCAACTTTGCCTCCTGTCAGTGGTGAGCATGTCGAAACAGACTGAAGGGCTGGAAGTTTGGGAACTCAGCAAGGGATTAGGATAAATTGTTGACATCCTCACGCTGTGGTTGCACAATGTCAAACTCTGT
Source organism: Edolisoma coerulescens (assembly GCA_013397115.1). NCBI lineage: Eukaryota > Metazoa > Chordata > Aves > Passeriformes > Campephagidae > Edolisoma > Edolisoma coerulescens. Next base: position 367,717 of record VWZW01004140.1, read on the forward strand.
CTGATGAGCAGCTGTGCACTGGGGCCCCAACTCGGTATAAACCCAGAATTTCAGAGTGAAAAGCACGTAATTGGAAATAGAGTCATAGCTGATCCACTGGGTTTATCCTTAAAAACCCAGCCCTGAATCCCTTATGGTTTAAAGTGCTGACAAGGGGGCCACAAGGTATAAAAACCATTTCAAATGATGGTTTTCAGAGAAGCCCTGAAACCACCTGGCAGAGCTGCCCCTTGCCTGTGGGAGGAGCAGAAACTTGCAAAAAACGATGCCAAAATTTCTGCTGCAGCTTCATGAGGACCATACCAAATCCTGATGAACCCAGCGAGGGGTTTTTCAGAGAAGACAGGAGGTACTTGAACAGTTAAACCACTCTGGGGCATGCCAGGGTTGGAGGCTGGAAAGGCTCCACACACCTGGACCTTCGTGGTGAGCACAGGAGGGAAACTTAACCAGTCAGTTAAGATGCAAGGAAAGATAAGGCTCCAGAGACCATCAAAGGTGGTTCCTGCTAACCAAGAGGTGACAGCCCTCACAGACAGATGATGAGATGAAGCTGAAGGCCAGCACTGAGAGAGGATGGAGGTGCAAAGATAGTATGAGCTCATGCCTTTTGTTATGGAGCAAAACAACCCGAAAAAGTCCTGTCCCCACTCCCAAAGCAGCAAAGCAACAGGGACATCAGGATGTACCCACGGGTACAGCTCCACAGAGTACACCAGAGCTGTGTGAAAGGCAAGGCCGCTGGTAATTACTCACAAAGGCATTTATTTCACTACAAAAGGGTTATAAATAGGGGTGAAGCTGCCAAGAGAAGCTCCTCTGAAACAGCAAAGGCTGTGCAGCTCCGTGCTCTCCGGCGGCCACAACTGAGGCGCTTTCCCCCTTCTCTATTTCACTTCCTCTTATTCTTTCAGATGAAAACCTGGGAGAGCAAGGGGCTCTATTTATACCTCAGGAGAGAGAGGGGCTGTGAGACACCCCTGGGGCTGTGGGGGACGCTCGGGAGAGGCTGCCAAGGAGGGAGCAGAGGATGTTGGTGGACGGGGGATGCCACGGAAGCGGCGCGGGGTCGGGTCGGGGCTGCCGTTAGACGCGGCCCCGTAACCGCGCTCTGCGTTTTCGGGCTCACCCCCCTGACCCTCTGCCAACGGCATCACCGCAGGGCAGCTGGCAGTTATCTGATCCTGCACGTCACCAGGATCTGCTCCACCACAGACCACACTGCCGGGCTGGCACCTCGACTTCCAGGTGAGAGCACGGTGCCGGAGCAAGTGAGGCAGCGTACCAAGACCAGTGGGATTGGTTGGGTTGGGGACAGCAGGATGATTCCTGGGAACAAAGTCATCATCTAATGCTACTCTTAAATTCTGCCTGAGGTCCTACATAGTCAAAGGTTTCGCTGCTTCTCCAGCCCTGTGTTAGTGATCCATAGGCAGGCATGGCTTTGTTCCAAGTGCTCCAGCTCACCTGCTCAAGCCATGGGCTCTGACAGGGCAGGTCACACACCCACCGAGTGACCAAGACCCTCTGGTGCAACTGAGAAAGGAAAAAGCAGGAACAAACTTCACCACAGGTCGCATCTCTCATCTATCTTGGAAAGAGGCAATTAAGTCATCTGCAATCAGCAGATTCAGGCTTCTTGGCCCTTAACAGCATGCCAAGCATCCTCATTGGAAAAATTAATTTCTGTCACTTTGCTAATGGTCTTTTTCTGCCTGAGCAAAAGGAGAGCCATTAAAAACGCCTGAGCACATAAAGATGGGGACAATGTGTCTGGCGGGATAACCCGGTGATTAGTGCTGCTGCCAGCACCACGCTGCACATCAGAGTGTACCCTCCAGGAGGCTGGGCTGGAAATCTCCGAATCCCACTGCCAGCATGGAACTCTGAGATAGCCCAGACACCGTCATGGACAGCACAGCAATGCAGAACCAGCTAGGGAACAGTCTGTGCAGGGAAAAGGGGTGAGGAGAGCATGGAAAATATGTACGTGCCATGTGTGGGGGTCAGATAACTCCATGCCCAACAAAGTAAAGCAGCTTTGCTCCTGAACAGTGCTTTTAAAAAGACATTAAATAGCTTAAATGTTGGCTAAAGGAGGAAAAAAAAGACCCTTTCTAGGCTGTAAGAAAAGGCTGAAGGTCCTTTCCATCCACGGAGTCACCTCTGAGCAACACTCAGCTGGAAGAAGTGGGTGCAAGGTTGTGCTACAGCTGGGCAGGATCAAGACTGACTGCAGCTTAATAGGAAAGATTATAAAGAGAAGATGGAGAAAAGAGAATCTGGATGGACAGCAAGGAATTTTCAAGGCTGGGAAATTAAAAAAAAAAAGAAAAACTTTCTAATCTCAGCTGCAGGAATGCTGTCTGCAAAGTGAGATACAGCAGAGTGGGAATTAACGCCTCCAAAAGATAGAGCGGAAAGCCCAGCTCTTGGCTCGCTTGAAGCCGACCTGATAAAAGATTCAATTTCTTAAGGAGTTTATGGTGGAAATCAAGGCTGCACCTGCAAAAGGAAGGACTCAAGGCAGCACCAGGAGCAAGGCAGGAGCAGGCAGGGGGGCAAAGGGGGATTACACACCCTGTTTTATGTCCTGCATGCATTGCAGAACTGCAGGAAAGCCCCAGTCCCCCCTCCCTCAGAGCCAGGCAGCACCCCCGCCATGCCCTGGCTGAGACAGCCCCGGTGAGTTCTACGAGCAGAGCCTTCCCTCCTGGCTAGAGCTGGTCCCAGGAAAGCAGCATTACTGGGGTCTTACGTGCAGTCGGAGTGAAGGACACAGGCCGGGGGCCGCCGGGGTTGACGGGGGGCAGCGGCGGCATGTTGGGAGGAGAGGACCTGGACTGTATCTTCACTTCCACGGGCGATCCGGGCATCACTGGCACCCTCTTCTCACCAGCAACTGCACCAAGAGAAGGTGGCAAGGCTTAGTGACAGTCACTGACACGCATTTCCCCGCCCAGCACGCCAGGAACAGTTGCAAGGGTGAAGATAAGAGCTGGGGGAAGTCAGGCAAGGCTCCCACGCCGCTCTGCACGGCCCCGAGCTGGGGACAGGCAGCTGGGGTCACGCTCGTGGTGTCTGTGCTCACCACCCCAGCCTCCTGACCCCATCTCCCCACCCCTCATGCCCGAAGATGCTGTTCAAAGTATTTCTGTCAATCTGCTTTGTCCCCATTTAAAATCTCCCTGATACTCCCCACACGTGCCCACACACGCCTTGCTGAGCCTTTCCGGAGGAACCACAAACTCTGGAAGCAACAGGGAACCTGGATTTGTGCTGTGCCAGAAGCAACTGGAATGGGCCTGGGGTTGTAGAGGTGAGCTGATATCAGCTGCTCACGGCCCCTCTCCCGTGTGCAGTCTCTAGTGTCTCATCTATCACCAGCCCAAACTGCAGCTTCCTTTCCAGCCTCTGAGGGATGTCCCAGCTCGGGGGAACAGCGTGACCACACTCCCAGCTCCAGTGGCTGGCATCAGCTTCACAAGACAAAAAGGAGGAAACATGCTCATGTAACTGGGGGATGCTTTTTTTTTGAGTGGAGTGTTTTGGGGTATTTTTGGTTTTTAAAATGCAGACAACTCAGCAGACAAAGGCTGAGGATCTCCAAAGCACAGCTCCCATGGGAGCCAATCCCATTCCAGGGGTGCTCTGTATTGCACTGCCAGCGCCTCCAGTATCCATGACCCCAAACAAATCATCCCTCTGAGATGATGGTCCCCACTCCCTGCTCTTCAAGCTGCCCCTCTCCTCGCTCAATTAACTCACTAACGAGATGGGAGCAGCTTGTCCCACCCAGGAACACGGCTGGGTCCCCAGCACGTCCAGCTGCACCCCAGCTCAGGCTGTGAGGGAGCTCAACTCAACTTCCACCTCTCCAGTGATGCAAGCTGGGCCTGGGATCATTACCCACTAATTTGTTATCCACAGTTCTTACCAGTATCTGTCAGCTGCAAGAAACTCAGCTTTTGAGCCCGGGCAAAGGGATTAAATGCTGCATTGCCACAGAGCACTGAAGAGGTGGCAAACTTCTGCGCTGAAATACAACACGAACCTGCTACTTCTCGACTCCCAACAACAAAAACGCTGCTTTCGAGAGCAGAGAAGACACAAACTGGCACCTGAGCCCTCGTGTTGCTGCCTGGGATCTGCTCTGTCAGCCCCAGCACCTGCTCTGCCACCGAGCTGCCTCATTTATTTTCCTTATGGCAAGTCATGGGGAATGCCAGCGAGGTAACAAATGAACTTCATTATTCCCAGCATTTCTTTCTGCTGTTTGCACGAAGGGGAAGCAGGGATGATACACACTGAAAATCCACGTTTTCCTGCCCTGTCAGTGCAGCTGGAATAACTTGGGTTGGAATCGCTACAAAACCCACGTCCCAGAACATTTGTGTCTTCATTTATCTAAGCCTGCTTTCAAGAAAAGGAAAAAATTCTAGGCTTTGCTTTCATGAAGTAGGGAGATACTGAAGCCATGGGAAACTATTATTAATTTTAACATATAACAACTACATTAATCCCACATTGCAAACTACTTCCATACAATTGAACCCTGATGTGCAGACTCTCCCTGTCATTCCCATGCATGAATACAATATTCAGATGAATAACCATGCATTGATGTAGGAATATGACATCATTTATATATGTAGGCACCTATTCCAGCACATGAGTTTATCAGCAAGAGCAGGGAAAACCCCCTGACTTTCTTTCCTCTCTAAAGAAATGCAGCAAAGCAGTGAGAGAGCTGATTTTGTGCACAAAGTTAGGGGTGCAAAAGGGTGCCACAAAAAGTCTGAGTTCCCTCACCCAGGCAAGGAAGGGAAACACTGCTAAATGACCCAAATTTTTCTATCACAACAGCACTAATTGTGCCTCTCCAGCATTTGGTGTCAGCTGCCCGATGACCATCCAGGCACCCACTGTCACCACCTGCCTCCTCTTCTTCTCCCTCTTCCCATGAAACCCCCTTTCCCAGGTGTACATGGCCAACCTGATATTGCCACACTCTGGAGAGCACAAAATCCTTGAGTTTTCTCCAATTCCTTCCTAAAATGTTCCTAGGGCACATTAAGAAAGCAGAACTAATTTGGTTAATTTACAGGAAGGGAGATAAATTTCACATGGAATTTATAACCCCGAAATAAAACCAGCTACTGTGTGAGACACCAAAACTGAAGCCCACAAGAAGCCAACACCTTCTTTTCCAAGCCCACTCCAACAGACAAGAAGCAAACAGGATTGTTAAATTTAAAAGCTTCCTGCTAATGACCTGGGGCATCTATAAATGCAGATAAAAACCATCTTTCTGAAGCTCTTCATTTTTAGCCTAAACACATCCATTTAATGAGAATCATGTGAGCAAACCAGGCTGCGACCAAAGGCTTGAGTCAGCCTCGAGCTGACCTGGGGCTAAAACTGAGCCAGTGAGCTGCTCCCTGGAGAAAGGCTGCCTTCCTAGTCTCATTCTTTCACTTCCACCACTCGGAAATATTTGCTGGCTCACCAAGAGCAGCTTTTCAGCATTGCCTCCAGATGCACGGGGAGGATGCAGAGATGCCCCTCAAAACGTGTGCAAGCCACTCAACTGTATCACTCACCTAAAGAGTCAAATGCCATCACAGATTTTGGATGATCCTCTAACAAGAATAATTGTTGTCAATGACGGAATGCTCCAAGTACCAGAGCAAGACACCTGCCCAAGCTGGAAACACGGCACTGTTTTCCTTCAAACACTCCTCCTTCCAAACTTTACCTGGATTAGAAACCCAAATGCTGTTGCTACTTCTCAAGCAGTGCCTGCAGGAGCAGGCCAGACATGTTTATGGCACGACACTTTGGCTGCCAAGCTGCCAAATGTCCAAACTTTGCAGTGACACGTGCTCAGCTTTGCACCAGGACCTGCTCAGGGTAACCAGGGAAAGAGGCAGCAGTGACATGGACACCAAGGCGGGAGAGCTGCCTTCCCTGCCTCAGACACACTGCAATTTCACATGGCAAGACGACTCAGAGAGAACAAAACCCAATGAGATGCTGGTTTAGTCTTGGTTCCACGCGAGAATTCCATCTCCTCCCAACAGTGGCGGGCTCTGCAGCACAGATTTCGCAGCGCCGAGTGACAGATCCCAGACGCTCGAGCTGCCGGCTGGGCACGGGCAGCTGCGGGCACAGAGCAGGCTGTGCTCCTGCCCTATTTATTCATGTGTCCCATTTAAGGAGCCCAGGTGTGCAAGAGACTAGAAAGCCCCAGAGCTGTGACGACACCTGGAGCCCTCCCTCCCTCCCTCCCCGCCACGCTGCAGGCCCCGGGTTCATCTGCCTCCGCTCTGGCTGTCGGTGTGCACCACACTTCCTTCGCTGCTCCAGTTCCCATCCTGGCGTAACAAATTAAAAAGGAACATATGTCAGGATTAAGTGCAGCTGATGATTTTCCTTTCTGGGGAGGAGAAAGAGCAAAGTGAGACAACGGGACAAGACGCCAAGAGAAAACCTGGGGTCTCGACAGATCCTCAGAGAAGTCCCACTCCTGCATTCCCAGCTCTCCAGCACCACAGCACCTTTCAGAGGGGGCAGTTTCAACACCAACTCGAGACAGATTTCATCCTATTTATTTTCTTTAAAGAAGTCTTCCACCTATGGTGTTTAGTACAAAGAGAGTGTTGCTGTGACAGGTAACCTCTGACGAATGGCCAACAATTACTTGCACTATAAACTATATAAAGAAGCTGCTTTATCAATCTCTTCATGCCTGTGGGCTTGCAAAAAAAGGGAAAAAGCACAAGAAAAAAACCAGCAACAAGTTAGGGAGTATCTCAACTACACTGGAATTTAAATTAATCCTTAAATTCCTTTGGCAATTAGGGAATAAACTAAGTGATGAAAAAGAAGTAAAAACAGTGCATGAGGAGAACTGGATGTTATCTTCCCCTAATAAGCAAGATAAGAAACTGGAGAAGAGTTTCAGTGAGGCAGACAGACACAAATGGTCTCCTCCTCATCCTCTTCCCAAAGTTCAAAATATAGTTCAAGGCAGTATCAGGAGGTGCTCCACTCTGCTCAAGAGAAAGCCTCAATCTAGATTCCATGGCAGAGCCATGGATTTGCTGAGAGCAAGGGAAGAGAGGAAGAGCCATTGCTACAGTGCAGAAAATGGGGATGCTTTATATGAATTTACACTGCAGTGTCTGCATGGGCACAATTTAATCCAGCCACCTCCCTGAGTGAGCACACAGACTATGTGCAGGTTTAAACCTTGCTATCAGTCCGAGACAGCAAAGCCTTTCCTCCTCCCTCATGGGACATGGATTTAAAGCCTGTGGCTGGGTGTTTGGAGGGCTCCTACAGCAGGAACGTGGATATCTTCAAGCCATTCCTGATGCAGGGGTAGGAGTCCCCTTGATTCCCTGGCACAAGGGTTAAGGAGGAAGGATGAACCTGCCTACCCTGGGAGTGATTTTGGAGCTCTCAATTGTAAATAAGCTGCAAAGAGTCAGAACTGTGTCTCACCAACCCATGTGCCAGACTGGAGCTCTCCAGCTTTCTGTAGAAGTCAAACCATGAAACATCTTGGAAGAAATAAGAGAAAACCACATGAAACATGAGACAGCCCTGCAACACCAGCAGCTATGTCCAGGTAAGGGTTTGCTTTTCCCTTTGGCAGCTTGCAGGACAGAGAACAGGCTCAAAATCAGACCTTGTCAGCAAAGCTTTGACCACTAAGTGGTTACATTGCAAACCTGTAAATTAACAAAGATATTTTTTGAGCAAAAGGCTGTGTACAAGGGTTTGCCCAGTGGTTCAGTCTCGAGAGGGAAAGCATGTAACGATTTCAGACAGAAAGAAGAGGCTTAATCAAAGCAGATGTTTTCAACTTTCATCTAGAAGAGGCAGAACATATTAATAACCTAAAAAGCCCCTCCTCACCTCAAAAAGTTAAAAGCCCCAAATTCATACCTGCCTCTTGAGAGCAAGGGACTGGAGAACTGTCCCAGTAACAGCAGCCAAGGTTAGGTCCAGCAGGAAAAATTCTTTGGTCACCCATGAGCCAGGTCTGAGCTTGTTCCGGAGTCAGTGGGCAAACAGACACCCCAAAGGCGGTCCAGCTATCCCAAAACATCCCCCAAAGCAAGGGGGATCAGCCACACTCCAGCCACACCTCTCTTTCCACTGGCCCTGACACCTCAGGTGAGCACTTGGACTAGAGGCATGAACTATAGTTTGCCTACAAGTCAGCAAAATGATCCCTTCCTCCAAACAGTCCTTGGAACTTCTTTCCCCACTGTTTACACGGATCAGAGCTCCTGGTTTAAGATAAAGCAATGCCAAACTTGGCTAAATGGATAGAGAGGCTATCGGAAAGAGGGAAAGGAAGGAGGGACAGACCTTTAACAGCCCCTTCTGACCCAAACTATTCTATAATTCTGCAATGTACCATCCTGGAGGACAGGCCAGGGAAATGCCCAAGGCCAGCCGTGCCAGCCCCGACGTCCCCAGCGAGGAGGACGCGCTGCAGTTGGCTCGTCACAGGGTCCCTGTTGATCGTCTGAATGCAGACGAGAGGCAGCATCAGTGTAACCTGACCTGATAATGTAAATAGGGTGAAATGAAATATGGTTCGCCACCTCCCCAGCTTTGGCGAATGTTTATTTTGAATAACATGCTTATCTGCTCCAACTGCTCACCATCTGTTTTCAGTCTCCACCAAGCTAATATTTTTCACATTTAGGAACTGAGAAATGGGAAGAATTACATTTAAATTTTATTAACATCTTTGCTCTGCTCCAAGGTTGCCTTTCCCTCCCCTTGATGGCTCTAAGCCATCTGTAGAGCACCTCTGCAGCTCTCCAAGGCATGCAGATGAGAGGTGATCTACATGCAAAGCAAGAGCATCATTACTCAGGCTTCCAGAAGATGCCATTTACTGCTTCTCCACCGCAACTCCCTCCCTCACCTGCTTCCAGACAGCTTCCCCCAAGCTCAAACTCAAAGCACATCATCAAGGGAAAAGTAGTATTTTATCTTTTTGCGGCATCGCTGCATCAAAAAGCGATGGAGGGGGAAGACTGAAGATAAGCATCAGGAACGAGGCAGCCCATACAGCAGCTTTCGGGAAAAAAAGGATGGTTGGGTCTGTCCCAATTTGGAGGAGAGTGAGACGTTGGGAGGTTTGTAGTCAAGATGACTTCTCTATACAAATATTGACATTTATTTGCATGTGGGGTGGTTTCCAGAGGTCTTTCTTTGCTTGAGTCAACAAAAGGTGATTTACAACCAGAACTGGGGGACACGAGTGTGTGGCATAACCAGGACACCAGCAAGGGCTGGTCACATGAGGTCCTCCTCCCTCCATGCCATGGAGCTGGCCAAGATGATACTACAGCATCTGTGGCAGTGGGTAACTCATGTCACTGCACAGATACTTCCTCCACTCCATGTGATCAGCCTATTTTTACCCCGTTTAGCTCGGGTTTATGGCACATGCCGGCTCCTGAGCTGTAAGATGCTGTGGGAGTGGAGAGGGCTCGGCACCTCACAGGAGAGCCTTGCATCACACAGGAGGGAGCTGCTGAGCCTGGGATAGGCATTTTATAAATCAAAAATAAACGCGTGTATCTCCATTGCCATCTAGTCCTCTCCCACACACAGCTGTTTCACTTTAAATCTCAATTCAATGTGAAACTCAGATAGAAGAACTTGAAAGAGCAAAGTATGTTATCGTTCGCAAGCAGTCCAGAAAGCAGTTAATAAGGGAAATAAGATTAATAATTTATTCCTGAAGGCAGACTGCAGATCTTTATCCATCTTGCCCTTCAGTGGTTTTTATAAAATCCTATTAATGTGCCTGGCTCTACGAACTCAGCGGTAGCACAGGTTGGATTTCGGAGCAGCTCCCACCCAGACGAGGCGGCTGCAGCTCCAGCTCTGCCTGTGCCATGGCCATGTCGGACCCGTCAGCACAAACCTGCCTGCGTGGTATTCCTGCCCCCTGAGCTCTGCTTTCCTCTGGCGCCATGGACTCAGGCCAGGACCAAACCCATGGATGCAGGATTCACCCCACAAACTATCCCATCCAACACGCCCCACAGCTGTTGTACATCAAGCCCCCAAATTCTGGTTGTCTTGCTCGTACAAGAACACAAACCACTCTGTTGTGGTAATCCCCACTCTCCTGCTCTCTCTTCCATGAAGGAGGCAGGGAAGCCATTCCCTTCCCACACCACCAGCATCCCTACAAAGAAGTTCTGGGGACCCAAGTTCATCCCTTGAACTCCCCAGCAGCAGCTTGTGCTCATCACTGTCTCAAAGGGATGCTGTGAGCTCTGCCAGGGAGCCCATGGTGCCCCAGGGCACAGAACCCTCCTCATCCTCACCAGCTGATTGCTCTGCCCCCATCAGAAACAGCCACCCTTGGAGGGAGGGATATACTCCTGGAATATAGCCCAGGAGAATATATTCCTGGAAACCAAGGCCTGCATTGCCGTTTTAGGACAGGAAGCACTGTGGGGATTGAGGGGAGTGATCCAGCGTCCCCAAACCACCCTACTGGCTGGGTTATAACCTGGGACGGGGCACTCGCTCAGCAAAGCCAGAGTCACTCACTAATTCATTTGCTTGGTTACTGCTAAGTATTTTGGTAATTTTTCATTAATTCATTGCTCCATTTAACATTACAGAATCGAGGCTACTTTTTTTTTTTAATCACCCACTCCTAGAACAATATTAAGAAATATTCCCTCCTCCGCACTATTTACTCCTTGGGCTAAAGCACTCGGAATGAAAAATGAAAGCAGTTACAGATATCAAACAGGCAATTATCACAATCATGGCAAAAAATTAGTTCTTAAAAGTCTCAGCCTGCTGCAGTGCTCTCCAAAGCCTCTGACTCCGAGTGAAACAGCGGTGGCGGGAGCAAAGTTTCCAGATGGGAACATCTGTGTCTCATTTGCCGCAGGGAAGAAAACACCAGGAAGATTAACGGCTCCCGAGGCTGGTGGAGCCCAGACACAACACGTACAGAAGGGATACCATGGAGAAAGGCTTGGAGCAACAGCCTGCTATCAAAGACCTTTTTTTTTTTAAATTTAATGATTATTTTGTGGGGCTTCTACAAGTGGGGAAATGAGACGTCAGGGCAAAAGAGAGCTTGAGTTTTACTTACTGTAAATGCTGCGTAGAGTGAAAGCAAGACTTGAGTTAATCACGCTTATATCAAAAAAAAAAAAAAAAGCAGCATTTTTACCATCCCAGCTACTTTTTAGATAGAAAAAGTAATTTTAAGAGTTGGCTTTAAGGGGTTACACCTCCAAAAGGTCTGAAATTGCTCCCTGCCCAAAGCATCAAGGCCATGGATTTGCCCCTCTGGGGTCCAGTGAACACCAAGTTTACACCAGAGAGTAAGAAGTGATCCAACAAGCAGGAAACTCATGGTTGAATGACCAAGTCTCTCCTGGCAATGGCAGCAAAAGCCTGTTTCCCTTAGGAGCATTCCTTAAACTCTGCCACAGTTTAGGGACCACATTTCCGAAGGTGGGTAGGTGTATAATCCACAGGTTATACAGAAGAACAACTGAGTACTGTGATTTTGGGAGTGCAAATCTGGTTTTCATTCTGCTTAGGCTAAATACCATGGAGTAAATAAAGCTGGAACTTCTGTACCTGTAAAATTCTGGGAGGTCCAAAAGAGGGGAAAACACAGTGAAACAAGCTCTAAGTTTAGAAAGCATTTTCCACCTTAACAGAAGGCTTCAAGACAGCCTTTAGGACATGATTTTATCTAGCTCTCATAAATCCTTTTAAAACTTGGATTGCTGGCCATTTAACAAGCAGCTCCACCCTTCTGCTCTCCAGATGAAACACATTCGCACTGGGCTCCATTTTGTTCCCTCCTTCTCTGACCCAGCAGTACCAGCAAAGCAGCAGAGCCTGGGGAACCGTGGTTAATTGGCATCCTCTAATTAGTAATTAGCTCTGAGGGGCTCTCTGCAGCTCCAAACAGTCAATAGGAATGCATCCACTGATTTAAATAGGCTTGGGAAAAGCAGAGCTGCTGGAGCAGGATCCTAGGAATGACCCAAGGAACTGCACAGGGAATCCACAGCTCCCCATGGAGGATCCAGCATGGGGCCACCACCACTGCAGCCCTTGCTGGGTTCTGGAGGAGCCTCAGGGAGGTTACAGGGTTGTCTCACCCGAGGGGAGCATTCCCAGAGGGTTCTGGCTGCTCTGCAGCTTCTCCTGCACAAGAGCCTCTCGCACGGATGCTGCAATTAGAGGTGTCCGAGCAGCGTTTGTGGCTTAAAATTCCATCAGAAGAGATTTAAGCCACAAATTCACCCCACCACCACTCCACAAACTCCATTTAGGACCCTGAGCCTACTCAGTGTCCAACTTTACCCTTTAACAAAAGAGCTGAGGAAAGGGCAATGTGCACAGAGCAGGTCCCAGCAGGAGCCGACAGCCGCCGGGGCAGCTCACCCAGCGGGGCCACAGCTCCTGCTCTGCAGCACTGCCCTTCTCCCTGCTGAGCTGCTCCAGGAGATCCAGGCGAGCACTGCAGCTCTGGCATTCCCATGGCTTCCCCAGGAGAACCCCCTTCCCAGGGGAATCCTGCAGCTTCCGCACTCTGAGTCTGGTTCATCCCAAAAGTGATGGTCACCAAGTCGACGTCCCTCCTTTTTCACTGCCTGGTGTTTTATATCCCAGCTCTCAGTTTCAGTAGGAAAAGTTGTGGAAAAGGAGGGCATTTTCTAGCCAATTCCATAAGAAATTTAGGAGGTGCTGAGAAGGATGCTGTTTCTGGGTCAGCACAGCGAGCCCCTTTGCTGAAGGCTCCCCACCAGCGGTCCCACTCTGCTCACTGAGGGATGAAACCCTGCCTCTCCAAGGACAATCGTTCTGGGAGTTTCCTCTGAGAAAACCATCCCAATCAAGCAGAGCCCACTGCACTTCCTGGTGCATTTTTAACCCCAAGCAGCTGAGGGAGTGTGTGACACCCCTTATCACAGTGCCAGGTGAGCTCAAATCCCAATCCCACAGCTCCTGGCTCCACTTCAGATCCCGCCCACTGTTGTGCCTCTGCTCCCAGTTAGCTGCTGGGAATAAGTTTGGCCACATGCAGGACAAGTTCCTACAGGGATGGGAATGGTCTGCACAAAAGCTCCCACAGATTGTTACGAGGTCAGCAAGGTTTACTCAAGTTTTTTGTCATCAGAGAACCCAGAAATCCTTCAGCCACAGCAGCTCCTTCAGGGGAGACAACCTTGTCTGTGCAAACATGTCCTTTTCCCTGGGCATCCTTGAGATGGGATTGCACCTCCACAGTGATCCTGACTCACTGGGTACAACAAACACAGGCATTGTCCATGACTTGGACAGGTCCCCACTGCCACACTGCTCCTCCTGGCACACCCCAGGGATCTGTACAGCGGGGCAGAGACAGCCTGGAGCACCTCGGAGGTTTTTGCAACACAAGGAAAAAGGGGAACAGCCTGAAAATCATTAAATCGTTTAAAATAAAAGGATGAATTCGAACCCACCTTAAAATCACCCAGTAACTGAAGATTTGGGAGCTTTAAACCTGATTACTAAAGACATACAGGAGGAGTTTTAAGTCAAGCTTTAAAACCATTTAAGAAGACATCCCTCTCACTGTCCTTCATCTTCCAAACCCTGCTGCTTGATGGTTTGGTCCCCAACACTATAAACCAACCTTAAAACCAGTACTGACCTCAGAAAACAACTGGTACTGAGCAAATCTGGGATTCTTAGAGTATCACTGAGCATACAGGGATCTGAGCTAATGAGAACAGGAACAGCAGGTCTGGGGTTTAAGGGCAGGGGTATCCAGTGAGTACAGAGTATTCAGAATGAGTAAAACACAAACTGGGATAAAAAAGTCTCTGCATACCAGGCAGACTCAAAGCACCAGTGCCAGCAGCTCAAGCCCCACTACCAATAACTGTAAATAACAGCAATTAAAAAAAGCAAGGTCACTTCTGAAAGAAGTGAGATCTCAAGGCAGAAAACCACATTTAATCCATAACAACCAACGTGACCGCAGAGAGGCACAAATAACACCGAGGACACCCAAAGCTATTACAAAAGCCTACATTAAACTAGAAAAAAACCACCTAACAACTAAACTTGTTTGTTAAGCACAGACCAGGTACAAATCCTGACCATCTGGAGAAGGAAGCAGTCCCCAAGCTCATAGTCAGAGAGGCCAGTTCAGATGAAAACAATGGTCATTTTAGCAAAAACAAAACAGAAACCAAATCCAGTGCAAAACAAACCACTAACCAAGTTCTACCACAAACCCAAAATGAAGCAATCAAGGAAGGATACAGAAAAACATCCCCCCTGGGTCCCTGAAGTCATACATTTCCAAATATAAAGCAGAGTCTAAACACTGAGTCTCCCTTCTCCGGATGGAGGCTGAAGAGCAGGAGCTCACCACTGCCAGCCAGCTCCAGGGCTAAAGTTCCACTGGACTTTATCCAAAACTGGGCAAGTTGTCCAAGAAATCAAGGAGGAACTTGGGAAAGATTTGGGAAGTCTCTTTCATCCTCGTTATTTACAACCTCCTACAAGATCCAGAGGGGACTCCATCCCTCTGTCAGTGTCTACAGGGAAGGGTCAGAGCAGGGACCAGACTCTGCTCTGTGGGCACAAGAGGAACGGGCAGGAACTGATGCCCAGGAGGTTCCACCTGAACACGAAGAAGAACTTCTTTACTGTATGGGATTGCCCAGAGAGGGCAAATATCTCCCTCACTGGAGGTATTCCAGAACTGTCTGAACACAACCCTGTACCATGTGCTCTGGGATGACCCAGCTGGAGCAGGATGTGGGACCAGAAGCCCCGCTGCGTCCCTTCCAATCTGACCCACCCTGAGATTCTGTGACCAGGAGTGTCCCTTGCCCCGCAGCCAGGGTGGCGTTCCCAGGCAGCCCTGGCACGGTGCTGGCAGTGCTGCCCACACCAACACCCTTCTCACTGCCCTGCTGATATTCCTGAGGTAGCCAAGCCTCACTAATGACTCCCCAGCTCTGTGGGGAGCTCACTTCATTCGCTTGGGCGCTAAGTGCATTCCATGCTGCCCAGCTAATACTCCCTGCCATCAGTGGCACACACAGGAGCCCTGCCAAGACGACAATTCTGCCTCTTAAAAACACTCCTCACACCACTACACAAATTGCTCTTCCTCCGTGCCTGAAGCCTGACCAGCATGTGGGAACTTTCCACCATCCCACAGAGCTGGAAGCACAGGAGGAATGCATTTAGGGGTGTGTTTAAGGGAGGTGTAGGGGCCTGATGATGCAGAGGGGCCCCTACACACCTGGAGCACCATGAGCCAGCATCTCCTGCAGAGTCCAGGCACAGAGAGACTGGGATGGACAGGAGAACCATCGAAGTTCACTATTTAGAATCATGGAATGGTTTGGGTTGGAACGGACCTTAAAGATCACCCTGTTCCAACCCCCTGAACACCTTCCACCAGACCAGGTTACTTCAAGCCCTGTCCAACTGGGACACAAACACTGCCAGGGATGGGGAATCCACAAGTTCTTGGTCTGTTCAGGGAATGATCCTGGCAGAGATGGATGCACAGCAGCGACTGTTTCTGCTGTGCCTCCTTCCCCTCCCTCTCGTGGGCAGCAGAGGTGGAGAATTTCCATGGATAACCTCTGGAGACTCAGTGATGCACGGGGACTGGAGAGTGAAGGCTGGCTCAGCTGCTGCTGCACTTGCTTTCAACCCACCACACTGCAACACAGCACAGACAAGACTTTCCAACTCATCATTCTTAGGGCTGTCCTCAAGTAGTTACCAGTAACCTGCATTAACCTGCTCCCCATCAACTGGAGCATGGGGGAAAGACAAAAACCCAAAAAGCTCAATTGCCGAAATTGGGAGACCAGGGCACAAAACAACCCAGCAAACCCCCGAGTTTGTTGTGAACTGCTGTTTTCCTCCCCTGGTCACAGCAAAGCCTGTGACACTGCGCCTATAAATTTCCCCTAATGATGCAGCAGTGAGGCAGAGCCCCATCTGTGCCTGGGCACAGGTGAGACTTTTCACTATCGTGTAAGTGCAGGCTGCCTTTCAATTACACTCACCAGCCCATTAGGCAAATTAGATTTGCATATGAGAGGATAACTAGAAAGTCAAGAAATTGGCCCTGAAGGAAAATACCTTCTATAAGCTACACATCCCTGGGAAGATGTGGACAGGGAGTTTGCTGTTCAACCCAGGGCTACTTTAGGTTTTCATGGTGTTCAGGTTTCTCTCAGCGCTGGCATGGGTTTGAGGACAGCCTCTCCACCAGGCAGAACTGAAGCCAGACAAAGACATCTGCGTTCCCTGCATTCCCACCTCCCTAAAAAGATGCCATTTCTGCAGGGCTTTGCATCATTTGCAGGTTCTGCCTTGCAGTATGCTGGAAAGGAGATTAAAATATTACTGGTGTGAGAGAATTTCAATTGATTCCACCTGGGTTTCAATAATGTATCACTAAACCACGGGATTATTTCCAGCACCCTCAGAAGGTCCACAGGGACATGAAACCCAGTGGTATGGCATTACACCAGTGTCCCATGTCACCGAGGACATTCATGTGGACTAAACAG
The DNA here is from genome assembly GCA_013397115.1 of Edolisoma coerulescens. NCBI lineage: Eukaryota > Metazoa > Chordata > Aves > Passeriformes > Campephagidae > Edolisoma > Edolisoma coerulescens. The sequence goes on from VWZW01004140.1 coordinate 384,348, forward strand.
TTCTGCTCAGGTGATTCTGAAGAATTCATCTGCCTACACACTTTTTTTTTTTTCCTGGTGAGTGTATGCAAAACAGAGACAACCTAGCTCATCTCCCAGAATCCAGATGGCACTTGCAAACCTTGTCTGTGTATCAAATGTTGTTTTTTAGATCAAGTGTCCCTGGTTGACAACACAGAACTTCACGATGCTATCTTTAGAGAGGCTTCTCTGCAAAGAAACACCCTTGGAGCATACGTTGCAGGATTATGCTAATGTGGCAGGGTGTTTTCAGCGGCCACAAATGGATCTGTTCCTGGGAGCTCAGACACCCCACAACAAGCTGAGACTGGCTGGAGATGAAGGGCCACCCAGCCCCTATGGAAAAGATGCACCAGCAAGTGAAAAACTGCAGAGAAAGGTTAAGTTACACCACTGGAGAGATGCAGGATGAGCTCACAGCAAGGGTACTCACACACGAGAATGATGATTACCAAAAAACCCTACTAAATGAGTGAGGGCAGCTCAAAACAGACAGCAAAATCCAAGACTTTCCATTCCTTGACTTCTCCTACAGGTTTACACATTCTTACCCTATTTCCTGTTCAGCTAAGTGCAAGGATCTTATAAAAACCCAATGATTTTCTTCCTTAAGGTCTTCACTTCCTCCTCCAGATTTCATGCAAAGATAAAAGCAGCACATGCAAAGTAAGTTCTTTAAAACCAGCCCATTAATAAAGAACAAAACTCTACAAAACTTGCAGTTTCACATCTTCCTGAGATGGTCATATTACCCTCAATAAAAAAATAGGAGCAGTTGTTAAAACAAAACACCAGCACCCCCCCCAAAAACCCACCCTGAGTTGTTTTCTATTCTCCTCAGCTCCAAGAACAAGAATCATCACCTGCATGTGAAAAAGCATGAAAAAACCCAACTTATACACACTCCCCACTAAGCAGCAAAAAGGCTTAACAAAAACCAAGAAAAACCAAAGAAAGCTGCAGAAACAGGGTATGATCCAGCTCAACCCTGGGATCAGAAGGTGACACCAACAGCAATGAGGTGGCAGAAATAACCCCTTGTGCCCGCTGCTGAAAAGAACATTTCAGAACAGTGACATCAGGTAAAGCAGCAGCTTTTGAAAAAAGAAAGTGATCCAGGAGGTAGCTCCTTCCATATTGCAGGCGCTCACAGTAAACACCATATGGCCTGTTAATTTAATTAGGGAGAAGAAACCCCCTAAGTTTGAGATTTGACTTTGAAGGGTTTAAAACAAGTCTGAGGAAAATTGCTCGAGATATTCCATTAGGTTGCCTTGCCTCCTTCATCCACCTTTCTGACCCGCTGGGCCTAGTGGCTCTCCCCAGGCTGCACAGCACCCCTAAGAGCTGGAATTTGTTTACAAGTCCTCTACCTTCACCGCCACTGCACCTGCACGGATGCTTCCCAGGAAGATCTGGGTGGTCCATGCCAGGCAGCCAAGCCAGGAGAGGTCTGGATCAGAAAGGAGGTACTGATGCCTTAGGTTTTAACTTTTATATTTTCAAATCCTGTATTGCTCAGTGTGTAGCTCTGAAGTTTCTTGTGGCCTGTCAGCTGCTGTTCTCTCGTGCTGGTCAGACAAAACAAACCTCTCTGAGCTTGTTATTCAAGGACACTCAGACTGTCCTAGGCCAAAAAGGTGTAAACCAGGGCCTCTAGAGAGGTGGAAAAATTGTAAAAATTACATCATTAGCTAAAGTTTTAATTGGCAAATTTATGCTGATGTGCAAATGAGCCAAACCTATAAAAGTGTGGAGAACTCGGGACTCGTCGTCCATCTCTGGGTCCTTTTTGGATGTAGCCTTTGGCCTGCCCAGGGTGTACCTTTGAAGGCCTTTCAAATAAATCCCTGCCTTTATTCCCTTATTCCTGTCCAGTCTCTGTTTCTGGGTAGCCACTTTAGGCATCAGTACATGCAGTAAATAAACCAAGCACTTCAGCTGAACAGACCTTCTCAGATAGCAACCAGAATTTTTATTTTAAATCCTCACAATCTACATTGGCAGGTCCCACCTGTCAAAGAGAGGATGGAGCTCATGGTGAAGGTTAACCTGACAAATGGTGGAGCACCAATGCTGAGACACAAAGCCTCAGGGCAAGTCCACTCCCCATCCATAAGTAAGTTTGCATTTGTAATCTTGAGATCAACCAACCAAGCTCCAGCTGTCCCCAAAGACTTTTGTATCTGAGCAAAGTCTCTCTGCAGTGTCTAATTCCAGACTAGCCAGGAGACTCTGTTTGCTGAATAAAACATCATTCTCCATTACGAATATATCTTCCATGTCTCTCTGTGAGGAGAGAGGGGCATTTCCAGGACCATTTCCAGCTTGAGGTTTGCTTTCCTGTATCTGTACCACGATGGGACACTGCAGCACCACTGTCATGCTGCCCTGCCAGGTCTCAGCACGAACTGCTCAGGGCATCACCAGCAGGAACAAGAGAGATCCCATGGAAGGGGCTGCTGGAGCACCACCAAGAACACAAAGACACAAAAGGTGATGATTGCCTGAGGAATGGCCTCCCAAGCTGTGACAGCTGAGGCTTACGAGGCTCTGGGGGGCTCTCACCTTCAGCAGCCCCCTGACGCTGGGACACCGGCATGAACACCTTGGCCACGGTGCTCCAAGGACCATCATCCCCTCCCGAGCTGCTCTGTCAGGAGCCTCCAGCACAAACCTCATCAGCACAACCTTTAGGGAGTCTGGGTAAGGGAAACCCCACATTCCTCCAGAGAGGTGCGACCGACCGACCTCGGGCCTGGGACAGGGCTTTGGCACCCAGGCTGCTTGGGCAGGGGCACAGGGGGAAGCTCTGCCTGATGCCTCCAGCACGGGCACGAGCTGCCACCCTCCTCTGTTCCTGCCTGGCACGAAGTAGGTCAGGGCTGCGTGGGCTGATCCCGTGTCACAGGACATGACCCACCTGTGCTCCCCACCGGAGAGGCTCCGTGCCCCTGCAGAGCCGGTGCCTTCCCAAGGCCCAGGCAGGGCAGCAAGGGATGCTCCCTCCCTCCCTCTCTGCTCTTACCAACCGCAGCCCATCTTGTCTTGAGGAAAACCCAGGATGCTCCATGCCACTCTGCCAGCACCACCCCAGGAGAGATTTTGGGAGGTTTGGGCTTTCATGGAACCTGCTGCCCTGTAGACATATTGTACAAGGAGAAAACCACATCGTTCCTAGAAATTTGTAGCCTCAGTTGGCATGGAGTTTCTCCTTGGCTCCTCTCAACAGCTGACTACACTCACAAATTAACATCCCACTTGTTCAATTATGTTTTCCTTTTCTATCCAGACCCAGGTAGGGATCTGTGTGTCCCTTTAATAGGTGTGTCACAGCAGTATGCCAGAGTTTCCCATTTTCCAGTAAAAAAAAAAAACAAACCAAAAAACAAGGCCAAACCCAAATAACAAAACATCTAAAGCCCAGCAGCCTTCTTCCTGCTAGCAAGGAAACCTCCTCTCAGGACACTGCAAAGATTTAATTTACTACCAATTGCCCTCTGGTTATTTTACATTTATGGGGTGGGGGCTGAAGAAAGGAAGAAAGCAGAGAGGGTGTAATTAGCTTTGCTTGTAAAATGTTCATCCCAGTTGTAACAGCAACTGGAGCCTATCGGGGCCTTAATAGATTTCAGGGTTTTGTTGAAGCTGAAGGGTCGGGGGGAAGAGAGGGGGGGGAGATAAAAAAAGGGAAGAAGAATATTAAAAAAAAAAAAATCAATATGTGGATCCTACATCTTGCCACAGCTCCATATGGAAGTAATCAAGCACAAGGGTGGCAGCTGGGGCCAATAACAGTCACCTGCAGTTGAGGGACGTGGGGGTTTCGGATGGGTTTTTAATGCTAATTTCCTGGAGGAACAATGCAGGAGCGGGCGCGGAGCAGCAGCCGAGGGCGGCTGAATGGGGACCGTGGGGAACAATGGCTGCACCTGGCGCGGGGAGCAGCGCACGGAGCCGGCACGCGGCGGCAGCGCCCGGCACATCTGTTCTGCACAATGCCCGCTCCCCCCGGCACCGGCCCTCGCCTCTCGCAGCCTGCCGGCCTGCAACAGGTCCGAGCTGTCCCTCCTCCCCTCAGCTCAAGGCTTTTGGGGTTTCTTGGCGTTGTTTGGTTAAAGGGATGGTTACGCAGCATCCCGCCGGCAGGTTGCGGCATCCCGTTGCCACGGGAAGGCGAGGAAGGAAAACTGACTCTTGGCTTTGAAGATCTGCAAGTGTTGGCTCTTCTAAATGGTCTTCTGGCCACCTGTGAGTGTCCTCCTTCAAAACCCCAAGTCCTGCTGCAGCCACCAGAAATCTCATGGCCAGGAGCGCGCCGAGGAAATTCAATACGCATTATTCTAAAACCCTAAGCTTGGCTTATGAAAATGCCACTGCCCAGCCCAATAAAAGGCATGATAGTTACACTTTAAAATGCTTTGAAACCTCTGAAATCGCTATTGTCCTGTCCAACATAAGCTGCTGACACACAAAGCAGTGCTAAGGTCAAGGTCCTGCCTCAGAAAATTGCTTGCAGACCCAGGAACTGAACCCAAGCCTCTCCGTGCTGCACTTTAAACTGTGGGATCATCGCTCACCATTTCTTCCTGGCTGCTGCTCCCGCTCTAAACAAAGGTTTTTCCAGCCGTTCCCTGAACGCTGCATGAATTAAGGCAGTCTCCGTCATAAAAATAAAAGTTGAACAGACTCCCAGAGACCTGCAGTGACACTGCCCCCAGGGACTGCTCTGGAGTGTCTGTCGAAACACATTTCATACCTAGCTCCTAACAAGCAATCAGATATGGAAATAGTCACTAGATAAAGGCAAGCTTACAATCCAGCCCAGAACAAGTATGGGTAAGCCAGCTCTTGTAATGGGAAAAAACCCAACAGGCAGCAGATTACGACCATCTCCTGCCTTAAATCTGCTGCATGTGCCCAAGTGCTCAAATGACTGTGTTCAGCTCTGCAGCTATACTATAAACATCACACATACACGTCAAACAAATCTTATTTTTTGTCCAAACCTTAAAAAAACAGATCTGGAAAAAACAAGAGGCCACCTGGCTCCCCCATCCCGTCCCATGACCGTGGGAGAGTGCTGCCTTCTGCTAAATGCTGCTGGTGGTTACTGCATTTATGGGTCAATTTGGGGACTGGAGGGTTGATTGACTTGAAAACTCAGCTCCTGCAGTCAAACCACACAAACCTGTCGAACCAGTGATAACCTCTACAAGCCAAAATCCACTGTGGGCGATGCAAGACAAAGCTCTGTAAAGCAGCAGTAAAATCATTTGGGACTCACACTCGCTGCGACAGGCGAGGCAGCATTAAGTGAAACCCTGCTCTCTTGGGAACACCGGTCCTGTAGGACTGAGAAGCATAAACCAGAAAAAAACCCAAACCCAAGAGCCTGACCCAGGGTTCACGTGAGCAAAGCTCCCTTTGCTTTGGCGGGTTTAAACAAGCCTCTGCAACACCAGCAGATGCAAGTTGCAAAAATAGCAGCATCTTGGAAGTAAGCAGGGGCTGTGGCTCCAGTCCCCGGGCAGAGCAGAGCCTGGCTTGGCAGCACTGGTTTGGCCTTTTCACTATTAAATGGAGTTTCTGCTCTTTTCCTCGGGGCATTCCCTGTGTAATAGAGTTCTCAGATTAACGATTTATTCTCCTTGCCTTCAGCAATTCTGCTCCTTCCTCAAACCCTTCAAATCCTTCCCTTGGCTTAGCTGCACTTTCCTGTTGGCAGTATTCGCTCAAACTGCCTTTGCTTTACTCCTTTTTCCTTGTTTCCCACACTGGAGTCTCTTAGTTTTGCATTATTTGTGTGTTTCTCTGACTGCTGGATGTGCTGGGGTAGGGCTACCTGGCTGTGAAGGGCACACAGTCATTTAGGTGAAGCCCAGGGAGTTCCAAAAATCAGACTAAACATCTTTTCCATATTAATAGTGAAAATTGTGTCATCCAGCAGACAATGGGGGGGGGGGAAGTGTCCTCACTTGGATGTCCTACACCATTTCTACAAAATTACTAGGGCCAGTGACAAAGTTTCAAGCCACCCTCTTCTTCCCCAAAATACAGCCACCTCTCTCATCTAAGCACTTGGCTCATCAGGCACCCTAAATCTTTTTTAAAAATAAAGGAGCCTGAGGAAAAAAAAAAAAAGAGAGAGTTTCCTGCAGGGCTTGAGCAAGACTCTACCAAATTAGTTGTTTAATGGCCAAATTGTGGTGCCCTGATGCCGGCAGAACTTCCGTTTGCTTAATCAGGGCTCGACCTGCAAGGAGACCGCAGGAGCAGCTGCTCCAACACCCTGCACTGCCTTCACAAACTCGGGAAGTCTCCAGGAGAGCTGCAGCAGAGGAGCACAGCTCTTTGCTCCTGGATATCATCACACCCTGTATGCCTTTGCTGGACATTTTTGGGGTTTCAAACTCCTTTGTGCTGGTGCACTTTGAGACACTGAAGTGCACGCATTCCTTCTGCCTCCTCTCCAGGGACACACAGGGGGTGCTCGGTGCATCTCTACAAGCAGACTTGTAATATAGAATATTTTTAAAAGCCTCTACCCCAATGCTTGCATGCTGCAAAAGAAGGAAAACCTTAAGGTGGCCCATGGAGTGGCCAAACTGGCCGAGCACAGAGCTGCAGCCCAAGCACCCTGCCAGGGAGCCCAGCCAGGCTCTCCCCCAGCAAACCCTGTCATTTGGCATGTTTAAAGCTAACCCGGACAAAGCAACACCAAAGGGAATCATCCTGCACCAGACAGCCCAGCAAATATTCCTCTCTCTGCTTCCAGCCTGACAGCAAGTGATGCTCAGCCACATTTAAGCTCCCCAAACTTTGAGTGCTGATTTTCGTGCATCTCCTGTGGCTGGGCAGGATTGCTCCAGCACATAAAATGGACTGAGTATCATTGCACAGGAGCTGAGTGGTGCAGGGGGCAGAAAAAGCTGCTAATATTTGGGGAATCAGCTTAAACATGCAACAGAGGGATCTTTACAACAAGCTACACCACAGGGTCAGAGGAGCAATTTCAACTGCTGAGCCTTCCCAAAAGACAAGGAGGGGGGAAAAGGGCAGGTTTAAACTAAATATGCAAGATACAGGGATTACAATAGAAAAAGAGAAAATACAGCCTGTCTACAGCCCAGCAGTGAAAATATAGAGGGGAGGTGTGTTCTGGTGTCACAAGATTGATCTGGGAGATTTAGATGCTGGGAGCATCAGTTGCTGCTCAAGGAGCGCAAAGACAAAAAGGGAGCAGTCTCTGCCACAATGCAGAGGAGCCCTGAAAAGACAGGGAAAATTAAGGAAATTTTGGAGCCAATGGAAGAAATCCACCTCTGCAGTTCACCCCCCCGCTCCCAGCTTCAATACCAGCATGCAGAAACCAGAGTAAGCCTAGGCACAGCANAGCCGTACCGCAGCTCTCCTCAGAGAGAGTTCAGTGTTTTTTCAGCTGCAGAATCCTCGCATGCAGCCGGCTGGGCTATTGAAGTTTTCCCCAGCACTGCAGAGGACCGAGGCAAGGCTGGCAAAGCGCTGCGGCCGCTGCCGCCCTCCTCTCCCTCTCTGCCTGCTCCGAGGTGAGGCTCTCCCCAGCCCGCCGGCCAAAGCTCCTCAAACCTCCCAGGGCTGAGCATCCCCCGAGCATCCCCCGCGGCCCCGGATACGCCGAGCGCTGTTTAAAAATAATCCCGTGCCTTGCTTACCCTACCCAGAGAGGTTGCAAGGATCCAGCTGCTGTGGAATACACCTCGTTTCTTTGAAATAGAAAGAAAAGCGCTCTTCCTCCTCCTCCTCCTCCGCCCGTGATCTTCGAGCGCAGCCGGAGCCCAGCCTGCCTTCTCCTTTCATTAGCTGGACATGTGTCAGGTCCCGCACATCTGCGATTTCTCACTGCCTGGAGCCGCCTGTCCGATTCCAGGGAAACACAGATGGATCCCAGATGGGAAGGTCCTGCCAAACAGACCAGCTCTCCACCTTGCCAGAATACCCAGCTTAGAGGCACACACCCTCGGCTCCCTGCCTGCTCCCTGCCTGCGCCGCGCTGCTGCCAGGCTGCTCGCCAGCTGATGTCACCAGGCACACACCTACCAGCGCCTCGCCGCCCGCCTGACATTAACTTGTTAAATACACGGAATTTGTTTATGGCCGGCAGCAACAGCGAGACAGCGGCAGGAGCAAAAGAAGCTCCACCGCCCCAACCCACCCTCCCCAAACCGGCCCTGCCTTGTGCAGCACCGGGGGCACAGCAGCCTCTGTCTCAGCCCCGGCTTTTGAAATCGGGATGAGCTGTTGGGTAAACCGGAGGATTAATTTTCCGAAGGTTTCCCCACGCACGTAAATCTTCGCTGCAAACTCCCCCTGCCCCGAGCCCAGCGCCGGAGTTCGCGGCGCTGGAAAGCTGGCATGTGTTAGCAATTAGAAGCAACAACAAGATAACAAGACACTGATGTTGCAAGGGTACCAAACGCGGACTGGAAAATTCAAAGGAAGAGCAATTAAATGTGTAACATACTACCCGGCTCGAAGAGGAAGTGTTAAAGGAAAATGTAAATCCGAAATGTTTTATACCGGGAGTAAACTCCACCAGAGATCTCAGAGCAGTGAGGGAGGCTCGGAGCAGGAACCCCCTGGGCACGACCACATTTGACCATTTCCCCCCTCCCATTAATGCACAGACGTGGCTGCTCTGCCACCTAAAAACCTCCTGGTAATCCTGACAAGCTGCTCCCCGAGGTGCGGCGTGAACAACAGATATTAACTGGAGGCCCCTGACTAATCCCATCAGCCCGGCACCATTCACCGCCAGCCGGGTGCTGGGCAAACACGGATTTACACAACAGCATTCCTGGCCACGCCGGCGGGCATCCCTGGCTGCCAGGGTACTGCCCCGAGCAGGGGCAACCACCCCTCAGACTGCCCAAACTATCCTGCTCCACACCATCCCACTCCCAGCTCCTGTAAAACCACCCCAGGGGGAGAAGCAATGTTTGCATTCTGCCTGCAGACCATGCACAGGCACATTTTAAGATCTCAGGAGGGATTCACTGCTCCAGTCCATACAGCTGAGCAGGTTCAGGTCTTGATAGCCTTTCCAAATCTTTGCTGTCAACACCACCTTTCCCCCCAGCTACTTTTTCTTGAGAACCAGGGACCTCAATACTTTCCCAGTTCAGCAAACTAAGAGCCTGCCACTACCCAAGCTGGGGGATGCTGGTTTTTCACAAGTCCCCAAATCATACATGCTAAATTCTCCACAGTTGGTGAAGGCATGACGGGATAGTTACTTGTTCACAGGCAGCAAAACGCTCCTTTTTATGAAATTCCCAGTGCTCTGGTAGGCTACTGCTAACTGCCAAGCCACGTCCATAAACCTTCTGGAGGTATTGCCCCCCGGCATCTCATCTAACCCTTCACCCTGGCCTCTCTGCTGCTTATTCCTAATTAGTTTAAGGTACCTCTGCTTCCCTTTGGGAGGGGAAAAGGCTGTAAAGGGAGAAAACTGCTTTAAAGGAAGCATTAAAAAGCATTCTGCAAGCAGGCATGGCATGAGTTCATGAGCACAGGGGCCACGATCTCCTCCTGCAGAGGACAGGCCTCCCAGTACAGGCAGGATGCTGCTGATAATGGGGGTGGAATTTGGGCAGGAGACTTTGGGCTGCTGTAGGAGCACATGAAGCTGCTGCTTCCCTGGCTGGGCAAACACATCACTCTGAGAAGAGCAGCCTGGCTGCAGGCAGAGGGGGCACAGGTTTGCAGCAGCTCTCCCTCCTCCAAACCTCACCCAAGAGCAGCAATTCCACATGCTTCAGTTAGGAGAAAAAAAAGTGAATCACATTCAAGTGTCAGCACACAAATACCCGGAGCATCCCGTGAGGTGATGCTCAGGCAGCAGAGCAGGTTGGGAACAGGCAGATCCAACAGTGCCTCCCAGCACTCCCTTCTTCCAGCACCCCAGTCCCCACTGGAGGGGCTGCTGGCAAAGCACGTCAATAAAACATTTAAGTTCAGAAAGTTCAGCTTGCTGGGGCTTCTGACACTTCTGATGGAGGTTGCGCAAAATACTGAAGCTCTCAATATTTCATAAGCTGAGATGGAAAAACCATCTCGAAATTACACAGACAATGAAGGGAAACACAACCCAAGCAGCTCCACCAGCACCAGAACTAATAATTTTCCTATGGACTTGCATCTCATGGTCGGCTCCCCGGCACCTCACGCTGTGAGGTCCCCAACAGGAGCCGTCCCCGGCCGGGCTGTGGTGACAGCGGTGGCTCTCATGTGGATCCTCTGATGTCTTATAAGAAGCAAGCTCACGTTGCAGCTCTGTCCCCAGTGGAGATGGTACCAGGCAGATGGATGCAGCCCTGTGCTCCCAGCATTAAGTATCCAGCATCAGACACCGCTGCTCCATGTCCAGCCCTGTCCCAGCATCCCCAAACCAGCCTGAAACTGGGCAGTGAACTCAACAGCTGACTTTGGTCTGAGTGGGACAGAGGGGGGGACGCTGTACGATGAACAGCAGATGCTCAGGAGATGCAGCCTGGGATCTGTCAGGTCTTTGTGTCAAAGCCATCAGAGAAGTACCCTCAGAAGGCACAGGGACATCCTGGGGCCAGGGGGCTTTGTGGAAAATAGGTAACCAGCACGAGGTGTTCCCTTGCCTGCTTTTTAATCATATTTCAGCTTAAGGACCTGAGCAGTTTGTCACATTTCACTTCACACAAATAAAAGCTGTCTACAACTATGACAACTGGGTTCTAACTACCCTTTGTCAACCCATGGCCAAATAAATCCCTTCAGTGTTTTTACAACCTAAAGCACTCTGAAATGTCAAGAACTCAGGTCACTGCAAGTATTTTAAGTATAGTTACAATGACTTTATAAACCTTTGTGAAAAGGCACACAACTCCTTGTCACGGTGTCCACAGCCCAACGTCTACCAAAACCTCACCATCCTCAAGGAAGAAATCACCACTTCTGGCTAGAGAGGCAGGAACATGCTCAGGATCAGATTGAGTTTTGGATCCTCCAGGCATAAAAACTACAGGTGGGATCACTGGGGTGCCCTGAGTAGAAGTCATTGCCAAACCTCCTTTGAAAGGCTCACGGATTGTGTCTTATACATGATCCACATGCCTCAGCTCACCCAAACCATGACCTATCCCTAAACTCATCCCTGAGCTCACCACTGGCAGAGGCAGGTCTGTGAAATATAAAATCACACAATCCCAGACTGGTTTGGGTTGGAAGGGACCTTAAAGTTCATCTCATTCCACCCCCCTGGCATGTGCAGGGACACCTTCCACACATTGCTCCAACCCCCATCCAACCTGGCATGGGGAGGCCATTCATATGTCATCTACTGACCCCCCTCACTGTTCCCAAGAGGCTTGTCTCCTCCTAAACATGCATTCAAGCAGATTTTGTAGCCCAGACATCACCGGCCCAGCGGAAGGAAGCAGAACTGCAGGCGGCACGGGGAGAACTCTTTTCCCTGGCTCACCATGCTGATCTGCTTCTGCTTTCTTCTCCTGGGAATGTTCCATGGAAAGAACGATGCAAGCAAAGTTTGAACACTGGGAGCTATTGATACCTGCTGCTCAGTGTGGTTTCTGAGGAAAGTGAGGAAATTTGAAGAATTTTTCCAGTTTCCAGTGGAATTTTTATGCCTATCACAGCCCATTGCCACAGCGAGCACAAGAGACCCAAACTGCTTCTGATTTCTCTGCTATCCCACAGATATTTCATGATGTGCCTCGGCTTTATTTTTTGCCTGCTGTGTTCTTACCTCAGAAAGAAGCTTCACTTGAATTCAAGGCAAGCCTGGAAAGCCTTTGCCTTTTTAAGCTGACCACTTTCCATCGCACAGAAAAATAAATCCAAATGCACTGAGGCAGCCAAAGCCATTTATCAGGCTAAGTAGAAACCGTAAATTCATGCTAACTGGAATCTGATGGAAACCAATTGGGATCCTCCTCCTCCTCCAGGCTCAGGTCTGGCAGGAAAGTCAAACATTTTATTGCCTTCTTTATGCCTTACAAGACAGTGGAGCCAAGAAGGGACTGCTCCCTTTGAAGTGATGCTGGTGGGGTTGTGAGGGAGACTCAGTGACTTGAGTTCAAGCTCAACCCCCTGAAACAGAGATTAGACCTCTCCATTCCTGGCAAATTTATCACATTTAACAAACATCCTCTTTTCAATACATCCATTATTTGAATTAGCACACGGCAGATTATGTTAACAAGCTTAATTTGTCACAGAATCATGGAGAAAGGTTTGGGTTGGAAGGGATCTTAAAGCTCCTCTCATCCCACCCCCTGCCATGGGCAGGGACACCTTCCCCTAGCCCAGGTTGCTCCAAGCCCCATCCAACGTGGCCTTGGACACTTCCAGGGATCCAGGGGCAGCCACAGCTTCTCTGGGCACCCTCTGCCAGGGCCTCTCCACCCTCACAGGGAAGATGTCCTTCCCAATATCCCATCTAACTCTGCCAAGGCAGTAGGAAGTCACACCATCTTATCACTCCAGACCCTTGTCCAAAGTCCCTCTCCAGCTCTCTTGGAGTCCCAACAGACGCTGGAAGGGACTCTAAGGTCTCCCTGGAACTTTCTCTTTTCCAGGCTGGACACCCCCGGCATTCCCAGCCTCTCCCCAGAGCAGCAGAGCTCCAGCCCTCAATGAAATCCAAATCCCATCACATTGCCTCCTTCAGGAGTGAACACAAGCAGTGTTTGGCTTTTGTGCCATTTCAGTCCTGCCCAGAGAGGGGAAAAACCATATTAAAAGTTGGCCTTAACTGAGCTGGAAGAATTTTACACTCAGAACATCCACAATCAGACATAGCCAAAAAATCCCCCAAACAAACAGGGGGAGCAAAGATGCAACAAGAATTAAACACAACCTGAGGAGGTTACTGAAACTACTTGTGGCCACCTGTTAAGAGAGGGGACACACATCACCTAAGCAGATGATACCTTATTCCTGTGGCCACATATGCAAAGAAAAAACATGCAAGAACTGATGTCCTGTCCAAAAATATCCCCTCCAAAACAACAAACCAATTCCTAAATCTAACACCCTTGCTCTGATTAGAAATCCAAGCTTCTGTAGCTGTCACGGGTATTTAAACCAAACACAGAAATATGGAAAAAATGAGTAATCCTATTTGGAGAGAGTAAAATCCAGCCTGCAGAGGATTAATTCTAGTCCAACAGCTCTGCAGCTTGACAGTATTTTCCAGATCAATAGCAGTGCCATTTGATTACAGAGATTTGTTCAAACACACACATCCACTCCCCTCCAATTGTCATTTCGGTGATGCTCAACTTTAATTGCCCAACACCCCGACCAGGAGTGTTCCTGGCTTTGGAAGCTGTGCGGATGGAGCTCTGCTGCAGCTCTCAGCCACCTCTCCACTACTTCAGAAAACCCAATTACCTGTCTACATCTGGCACCTCTGCCCCACTCCTTCCTGGACCATCCTCTTTAGCACCTGTTCATGGTACAGACAGGCTTTGGAAGCCAAAATCCTCCCTTCTGCAGGTGAGATGGTGGCTTTGAGAGCTGTGTCCTGGATCAGGCACCCTACTCCAGGCTGCCAGTGCTCCTCACCACCAGATGGGGAAGACCATTTACAATTAACAAAGCACAGGTTAAAGCCCAGCAAAGCAGCAGAACTTGGGTTTTTTGCCTCATCCCAGAAGCCAATGTGAGCGATAAAACGCCTGGGATGGATCCCAAGCCCCTTCCCTACAGCAGGGTCACCACATCCCAGTTTGCTTCCAGCACCTCCCTCCACTGGTGCCTTTCCCTGCCACAAGCTCTGGCCCTTCCCCTGAGAATGGCTTTTCCTTCTTTATCTTGGGCTCTTTTAACAGAAGCCTTTTTCCCAATTTCACCCTGAGCTTCCCTCTGCTCCAGTCCCTGAGCCTGCACATTTGTGAGGGCTGCTGGGGCTCTGCTCCTTTCCCAGTGCTTTGGAGGAGGAAAGTGGAACCTCCTCACCACACAGCCACCCAAGGAGGGTTCTTTTCTCATTAATTAGTTGTCACTAACCTGGTAACCTTGATTAAAAATATCGCAATTCCAGTCTCCCTTTAAAGAAAAATAAATCCTGAGCTGTTTTCTTCATTACACCCAGCAAAACCACCAACTCAGGATGTTAAGGGAGGCTTCCTGGCAGCATCCCAGTTTGTTGGCTTTGCAGGTTTAGCACTGAGCAGGGTTCCCTTCCTTCCAGCCTCAACCAATCACAAAAACCACATTTCAAACATGGTTTTTTGCTAGTTTTTCCTACATTTATTTTTGACCCATTTTTCTTTGCCAGCTCCCTTCTCCTGCTTTCTGCTGACCCTTTGGACCTAACAAATGCTGCCTTTGGGGAGAGAAAGAAGAAAGAGCCCAGCGCAGCCCTTTGCGCCTGGCCCGGCATTCCAGCGCTGCGCTCCCGGCTCCACCAAGTCTGATTTAGGAGCACTGCTGGGAGCTATTAGTTTACGAAAGGCCCAGCACGCCCACCCAGGCACAGGCGACGGCGAGAGGCTCCCCTTTCACCGCTGCCATGTGCCTCCCATCCCGCCCGGAGCGCTGGGGAAGGCTGTGGTCGGGCTCAGGGCAGGGAGCCAAGGGAAAGGCAGCCCGGGCGGCGGGCGAGGAGAGCGCAGAGGTCAGGGCAGAGGGCTGGGTATCGTCCACAGCCCCGTGCTGCCGCAGGAGAAGCCATTAATTAATGGGAGGCTTATTAAGAGAGTTCAGCCTCCATCCAGGCTCTCCTTTTATCCTGCCCGTCGCTCCTTGTTTCCATGTCCTGTAACCACTTTCTTCCTTTTTGTATCCTTTTTCCGTTCCCACTACCATGCTTTTAATCTCTTTTTCAATCTGCTTTTTTGTCTTATTTTTGCTTCCCTTCTCCACTCTCTGCTTTTACCATCGCCTGCCTCCATCCCTTCCCTGACAGCACAGAGAATCCCCAGCAGCCCCAACAGCTGATCCTGAAAATCATCACTGCCATCCCAACCATTGGAAACCCATGGAATCTGCCGAGCAAGTTCAGCCACCTGCCCAGGTGTCTTCTAACCTGCCCAGGTAACCTGTCCCTGTTACCCACCCAGAATTAAAGCATGCATCAGCCTCCCAAAAATGTGTGGCACAGGGAACTTAATCGCATGGTCTGCCAACAGCTGCCAGACTTTGGCCAGCTCATGATCCCAAAATGCCTGGTGTGGATGTAGGACAGAGTTAACTCCCCCAAACTGAAGATCAGCTCAGTGGTGGGAGAGGCAGGGAGAAAAGAAAGGGGAAAACAAGCAATGAAGCATTATCATTTTGGAGTCATCAGGGTTTTGACATTCCCCAACTGGCTTCTATTAGCATTGCATCTGTATTTGGGTGCCTGAAGGAGAAAAAATAAAAGGAAAGCCTCATTTGCAGAGGTATAGAGCAATCAGCAGGTTCTCTGCACTTCCACTGCCTCTGGAGTGCTTGGATGCAGCTTAAGGAGGACCAGGCACAGTGAACAAGGACCTGAAATTTTATTACCTTCCCCTCCTGCCGGAAGCAGAGCCTATTTGCAGATTTACAGCTCGTGTCAACAGGAAGTTCGTGTTTACAAGTTTCCTGGAAAAAAAGCCAGCATTCCTGTCCTCTGCCATAGGCCAGTGGGAATGCTGCCTCATGGGGGAGTGCTCAGATGGGTATGGGAGACAGGAATGAGTTTTAGCCATGTAAAACATCCAGACAAATAGATAAAGCTATGAAAAAAAAATTTTTGAAGGCCAGAAGGAGAACAGTAATTCAGCAATTTGGTGGAAAACGCACAGCAAGACAGCACAGCCGTGTCTGGAAAAATACTTTTGCAGCATCTGGGATTCACACTTCAAAGAAGCAGAAGAATTTTAAGAGGATGAAAAGCTATATTCAGGCTAACATGGATTTTTCTCCTCCAGCCCAACTCTCTTGTCATTCCCATTACACTGTTCCTCCAAGAGTCACAGCCAAGCTCAGCTGGTCACACTGGGGTGGGCCCTCTTCTCCCAGTAAAGGCATGAATGGGACCACGGTAGTGTCTGCTGGATCGACCAGGACCTGCCAGGATCCACCAGGATCCATCCACCCCCAAGCTCAACCCCAGATGGAGCTGAGGACATTGTTTGTTGCCTTCACAAACTGGAGTCCTGGGCCTAAATAGCCCTATCTTGTGAAACCTGGATTTAAAATCTTCCCCTTTCACGTGGTTATTAAAAAAACCACTGAAATCCAACAAAAAAAAAACCAAAAAAACCTCAATATTTGTTCCAAAATTACACAAAAGAAGAGGACACAAGGACAGCCAAAGGCCAAGCAGCCCGAGCTCTACCAGGACGCCAAAGACTCAAATCAGTAAATATTTATTTAGGCCATGCTGTACAGTTCTGTAAAGACAGATATGGAGTGCCTAGGGTGGTATCTGATCCCCTGAGAACACACTGCTCCCAAGGAAAGTTTCTGTCTTGACAGATGGACATTTTCCAACAGAAGAATGATCCAACCACAAGATCCCTCTGAAGCAAACTCATTCAACAAGACACAACAGGTACAGAAAACCAAGTCTCAAAAAGCCACAGCTACCTTCTTCCTAGAGAAAGAGCTGGAGAAAGCCGAGCTGACGGCTCAACCCAGCACTCAACCCACCCAGCCTTACAAACTCCCAGGATTTAACATGCAGAAGCTTGAAACAACCGAGCTGAAGAGGAAACTCAGAACTGCTGCAGGCATCGGGTCCTTCCAACACCACCACAGCTGTCCCCAGCCCTTTCAGCCACAGCTGATCCCAGCACAGATTCAGGGTGATCCCCCTCAGCCAGAGCTGCACATCTCCACTCATTCCCTGGATATTGGAGCTCTTTCCACATCATCCAGCAGCACCAACAACAAAATTCCCAGTAAAGTCAGAGAGGTGGGGAGGAGAGAGCCATGCAAAGCTCCCAAAACTTATTTTTCCATCCTAAGGCCTGCAGGAAACCATCACTGAGGAGCTGCCTGCCCTGGCTCCAAGCATTTCACATCCAGGTGTCACCATCCCTGTGCAAGAGAATGGAAGTTCAAAGGGAAGATTTTCGAAGAGGCTGAAAGGAGCATTTGCTGAGAGCATCACATTAAAGCAGTCAGGTGTCTTCTACCCCACACACCGGACATACATGTTCAGACAACTTCAAGAGCCAGAAGAACTCAAACATGTGTATGGGGAAATTAATTCACATGCACAGAGAGGAAAAAGCAAGAGAACAAAAACTACCTTCAGCCCAAACCACAGATTTACTAAACTTGAAACTTCAAAAATCATCAAAATCTTCATTTTCTACACCATGAGTTGGATTAAAAAAACAAACCAACTCAGGGGGACAAATAATAAAGAGATCTCTTAACTTAAACAATAAAAAAAACCTGGAGTAGGAGATAAAAAAAGAGAGATTCATCAGCAAAGCTCCTCCACAAGGGGGTTTGGAGCTGAGGGCAGAGGCAGTTAAATGGCAGCATTCTGGAAAGAGATGATTTGATTTGGCTGTTACAACTGAGGAAAAAAAATCCAGCAAAACTAAAGCAGCTCAAACATCCATTTACTTCCTCTTCATTTCATTAATCCCACCCGGGGCTGTGGCAGAGGTGAAGCTGAGTTTATTGCCCCCGACCCTGCTTTGGGGTGTGCTCTGCCCAGGTGAGCCAGCACGTCCCGGGGCTGCTCTTAACTTCTCCCAGCTGTGTTTTCCTGATGCCCCAAACATCTCCACCTGGTTCTGCAGACGGAGCAGCTGCAGTTGAAGGCAAACACCTGGTGAGCCACAGCCCTGCCCTGCATTGCAGGGGCAGATCAGAGTTAACAGCAGCTCCTGCCCCATTGAAAGCCGTATCAGGGTTGTAAGTGCTGTGTTTGTGGTTAATAATCTGCCTCCTTTAAGCCCAGGGAACCTGAAAAGCTCAGCTGGGCAGCTTTGCACTGACCAGCCACCAAAGACCTCCTGAAGATGTGGAAAGGAGTGCTGAATCCAGCAGAGGCTGTACTGAGAGTAAACCACTGCTGGATGCTCCAATGGTTGTTCCTTTACAACAGTTGCATTTCTCACACACCAGCTTTGGGCTGCACCAACCCAGCCAGCACAAGAGCTGCAAATGTGCCCAGCCCCCGGCTGGGCTCCAGGCTGGCATAGCCAGCCTCTCTTGGGATAGAGGAAGGAAGAGCCTCGTGCTGCTCACTGCTGATGTCTGACCTGGTGCTCCAAGCTCCAGCGCGAGTACTTGGAAATTCACTTCCCTAGAAAAATATGTGACAAATACTCATCCTCCAGGGAATGTCACGATGAGCAGAGCAAGAGAAGTACTAAGACTGTTTTCTGAGGGATTTTTACAACACTCATGTCAAGTAAAACCTCTCTTCAAGTCAATGCTGCAGTCTGAGCAGGCTTTTAGTCCAACAGTTCATTCTTCTTGGAGACTCCTTACAACTAAGCAGCAGTGTCATACATCTGCCTGGTTAGCAGTGCTGCTTCAGCATTTCTTTGCACCATTTCCCTGCAAGTTCTCGGTCAGTGATGGCAATATTTATATTCAGAACACAAGAGTATATAACTGTAAGACTACAAACTGGAGAGGCAGACAGTGCACTAAAAAAATCCCCCAAACCCACTTCCCAACAGGCTCCAGGTGTCTGGACACCACAGCATCAGCAAAAGAGGCTGTTTGTTACTTAGCAGTAATCTCCAAGTGACTTGAGCTGAATTCAGAATTGCAGTCACACAGGAAAAGCAATCCATGAGAGATGCTCAAGGGCAGGTTGGAAGGGGCTCTCAGCAACCTGGGATAGGGGAAGGTGTCCCTGCCCATGGCAGGGATTTGGAACAGGATGATCTTTAAGGTCCCTTCCAATCCAAACCATTCTGGGAGTCTACGTAATAACATTTTGGGGAAAAAGGAGATAATTTAAGGGTTAAATTAAATCTTGCAAGGCCAAACTGACAGGAATCAATTCCAGAAAGCCTGCAGAGTCAACTTGTATTGACTACAGAAGATCCTTGTGCAAATTAAAAGGTTTCCCTGCCTGTTTGTTTCGGCATATGGAAAAGCTGCAAATTCATTCCCTAAGGCTCGCACCGAGGAGGCTGTTAAATGCCAGGACAAGTCTCGGGACTGGGATGTTTGGATGGTAAGGAGTGCTGGAGGTGCAGCCTGCTGCAAGTCTCCTGTGTGGTCAGGAGTCAAGTCAAATCAAGGCGACATTTGTAAAAGCCCCTCTCGGGTCCCGTTTCCAAACACCTGCATCCCGGTGTCTCCTGGGTCCCCCGGCTCTCCCGTTTCTCAGTGCATCTCTGCAGGCAGGAGCAGTTCACTATGGAAATGGAGAGTGCCTGTCTTCCTCACCCATGCAGAACAGCTAATCCCAGCAGGATAATCCTGCTTTAATGAGAAAACTATAGGACCTTTGATAAAGCATATAAATCTTATAAAAGCCCTACTACAACATTCCTTAGTCTCTGGGACTGGATGACCGACCTCTAAAATGAATTTTGCATGTGGCTGTCTCAAGCTGTGGAAGGTAACACGTGGCAGGGAGAGCAAACTGCTCCCTCTTGCTTGCAAGACACCATAAAATCTGTAACAGTGCTGGAGGCAAATTTTCCATGCCTCTGGACATGTGTGCCACTCCATCAACAAAATGCCTCATCCTCTGCCTGCCACAGGAGCCAGAGGACACGGGAGCCGTCATCTCCAACTCCTTTTCTCCAACTCACAGCACACTTCCCAAAATGGGAATGGCCATGGTGTAGCTGACCTGCTCCAAGTCTGTGGCTCTGATGCCTAAAGAGGCCACCAAAAAAGACTAGACAGAATAAGGGAACAAAGGTAGGTATTTATTTGAAAGGTCTTCAAAGGTACACCCTGGGGAGCCAAAGGCCACATCCAAAAAGGACCCCAAGATGGACCCCGAGTTCTCCACACTTTTATAGGTTTGGTTCATTTGCATATCAGCATAAATTCACCAATTAAAACTTTAGCTAATGATGTAATTTCTACAATTTCTCCACCTCTCTAGAGGCCCTGGTTTACACCTTTTTGGCCTAGGACAGTCTGAGTGTCCTTGAATAACAAGCTCAGAGAGGCTTTGTTATGTCCATCTTAGCATGAGAGAGCAGAAGCTGACAGGCTACACGAAACTACTGGGCAGTGCAGGATTTGAAGAATATAAAAGTTAAAACCCAAGGCATCAGCTCCAAAGGTCCAGTGATTTCCTCCAGCTCAACAAAGAGCTGGGAGATGGCAGGAACTGCGTCAGAGCCAACCTGGGCTGCAGCACAGCTGCTGAGCTCCAAGATAAACTTTCAAGCCTCTGCCAAACTGAGAATCTGTGTCAGGTTTTGTATGACAAAAAAAAAAAAAAAGACTTGAAAACAATTCCTCATTACAACTTAGGTGTAGAAATCCACAGACACTTTTTTCTGACCTCACAAGACCTTGCTCGAGCATCGGAGAAGAACCCAATGAATTGACATTTCAACACTTTCTTTTCCCCTCAAGTACAAACACACAACTGCTGAGAAAAAGCAGTGATGCTCTGACCTGACACAACCAGTTGTGTTGAGGGATAATTTCTGTGCTGTATCAGTGACTGGAATTACCAGGGCTTTGCCAACAGCTTAATGAAATGGAAACTCACGCTCCCACTGCCAGAATTTGTTTGTCGGGCTATAAACTATTTAGATGCCCTGAATATTTTGCTCCTGTGTTATAAAACAGGTGGGAAGAGGTGCATCTCCATTCATGGAGCTGCTGCTCGGAGCAGCACGGCCTTTTGGACAGATTGAAATCCTGGTGTGCTGTGTGTACACAAGGAGATCTGTCCATTGGCTTGTCCTTCACCCAAGGGGCTCTCAGAGCCCGGATGGTGACTGGGTCACACCTGCCCAGTGTCCTGGACCGGCTCTGTGTGGTGCTGCCAGGTTCTCCAGGGCTTCCTGGGCCACCTTAGACCAGCAAGAGCACCAGCAGCACAGTAAAAGTGCAGTGCTGGTGGAAATTGAGGCAATCCTTACACGTGCACAAGGCAAAGGGGAGATTCTACGCCAACCAAACTGTCTTGTTTGGTACCTATGAGACTGAAGGCAAGAATTCCTGCATGGATGAGATCCTGGTGTTTGGTGCTCACCTGTCCTTACACCACCAGGATAGTCCTCAGCACCGATGGAGGATCAAGATGAGGTAAACAATGTTCAGGAGCAGTGACTGAGTCTACAAGTGGTTTTTTGGAGCATATTTTACCATAAAAATATAACAAATTTCATTCCATTTATTTTATCTCAAACTTAGCTTTCTTAATTAGAGGTACAGGACTCGAGGGAAACTGCTGTAATTATTAAATGGGAAATAAAATCTGATGAACACAGTAACTGCAGTGACTGAAAACTTAAATAAAACTGCTAGAGGACAAATCAAGAAACATCTAAAAATCACCTGCTCAACAGTTTGTGTGCTCTGATAGTTATTTACCCATTCAAATCCACAAAGAGGTTTTATTTTCCTATTTTCCCTCTTGCTAAAATCAATACTACACAGGAAAAAAAAAAAGGGTTGTTCAATGAGACAAATATATTCAAGAAGAAAACGCTCAGAGAAGTGCCTGGGAATGTTTTTGGAATATTGCAGTGCAAAGCCAAGACTCTCCCTCAGAAGATTCCATCAAATTAACTTCTAGGTGCTCAGCATGCCTAGATAAAGAGGGAAACCCAAGCTTTCACAGAAAAAACCATCCCCTGGGGGGAAAAAAGGGCACCACCAGTGTATTCTGGAATGTGGAAACTCAGGTGGGCCAAGGACAGTAATCTGAAGTCAGGTGTTTTGCAGCAGAGGGGTAAATAAACACCAGTAAATGGATGCAGGTGATCCACCCCCAATTCCAGGGCGAGCTGATTTTGCAGTCCCTGGTATGGGCGTCATATGAACAAACCACTGCCTGTGTGACACAATTCCTGACCCGTGCTGGTTTAGCAGTGGGAATGCCTCTCTGGAAGAACGCTCCTGAGGACGACACAGTTTCCCAGCACCACGCAAAGTACAGCGTGTCTCCTTACCACGGAAGGTGATCCATCAGCATCTGTAGTGTGAAGAGGGAAGCAAACAGCAGAAGGAAAGCAAAGTGCTAGAAAGAATTCCTGGCTAGAATCTGCTGCTTTAAATCTTCCCATGAACATGGGCTGCGAGCTGCAGAACGACACACTCGCACCGGCAAAGCAAAATGGGTACAAGGCTCCCATCCAACTCGGATTTAATGGCAGAGAAGATAGATCTGCTCTTTGAGAAAAATCCCAATTGTTGATTTCTATTTTGTCTGGCGATGGAGCACAGTATTCCTCCTTCCTTCCTGCCAAAAGTGGTGGAAGTATGATGTGCTTTAAAGTAATTACAGAAGCTCATCCCAGAAGTGGCTGCATTTCAAACGAGGCAGGAGATGCACAAGTGGGGAGTGGCTGCTCCCAGCTGAATGTTGAACCTGCCTTCAGAGCCGGGGATGAACGGGTTCCCTCCAAAACAAATCACATTTCCTTCCAATACCTGTCCAATTTTCCCCCTTCTGGTCTGCCTAACCCTGCTTCATCTCCATGGATGGCTGGAAAACCCACAGCAGCACAGCCCAACGTGGCATCCACGGGCAGGACGTGCCTTCCTACAGGGACTTACCTTGATCCAAGTTTTTTTGAACTGGTATCTCTCTGACTCCTCAGCAAAACTGGTAAACATTTGGTTGTGCCAACCCTGTACCCCTCTAAACATTGCAGCACGCCTGGAAGTGCGCAGAATTTACATTATTGGTAGAACAGCCGTAATTATCCAAATAAAACTATTACTATACTGGGCCTTTGATCATAAATAGAACTTAATGGATTTTATTACATCCCAGGAAGCGAGAGCTACAGAAGGGAAAGTATTGCTAAATGTGCTTTGCTACTACCTATCAATTTCTCCTAAACACTCAGCACTTAAGAAATACCCAAAGAAACACTGCTTCCACTGCATAAGCATTGCAAGTTCCCCTCTGAGCTCTTCCCCTTTAGCCAGCTCGCAGGGGAGGCTTCAGCAGCTGAAAATTAAAGGGTCACAATATTGAGCTTTCAGGTATCAAGTTCACAATGGAAATAGCAGCTGACACAGAAAGGGCTCCGCTGAGCACGGCAGTGATAATTCTGTTGCCTCGGAGCTGGAAGCAGCTCACTTACACAAAGTTTGTTATTTAACTCAGTGAGGAACGAAAGAAAATGCCACAGCCATGGATTTATTCCTTACGCAGCCTCTTTCAAATCATGCTCCGTACCGAAGGGGCACTAGCAGCAAGTCTTTAACTCTGGCTGCAGTATCCTCTTAAATCCAAATAATTCCCTGTCAAGTGCTGGGGAAGGCAGTGATGGCTTCAGCAAGGGCTGCTTGTCCTGCAAACCTCTGCAAACTCTTCTACTGGAGCCAAACTTCCATAAAACTTCACAGGAGCCAAACGCCACTAGATGCCACAGGTCCAAGAGCAAGCGACAACAAATCCGGGATGTCTGACAGCCACCAGTCCAAGTGGCCTCAGGGAGAAGGGCAGGTACTAGGAGGACTTCAGTGGGGCGGCCAGATATGCCAGCTTCCCACTTGCCCCTGCTCACATAATCCAGGAAAAGCCATCTTTCCACCCCCGGGGACTCCCCACCTGGCCCCGCTCTGCGGTGACAGCCCAGGCCTGCTGCTATCTCCCAAACAGATGCATTTATTCTCCTGAGAGCCTCCCACGTCTTATCTAGCTGGCAGTTTCCGAACGTCGAGCGCCAAGTCCGGCTAAAACCACTTTAAGCTCTTTTAGGCAACAATTCCTGAAAGCGTTTTGGCAGGGGAGCGAGGGAGGCGGGACGGCAGCCCCGCCGCGGGGTCCCCCCGCGCTGTCCTGCCGGGATGGGCACGGAAAGCAACCCCTGCACCCCACTCCAGAGATGCTGTAAACAGGACCTGGCACGGGAATGGATGTACAGTTTACAGAGATGCCTTGCTTCAAGCAAATTTGCCTCTCAACACATGGCCAAACTCTCACGCAATAAATTAACTATTTGGCAGCCACCGAACTAGCGCTGGAGCCAAACCAATTAGGGTTTAATGTGATCCCAATTTCCTATTTCTGAGACGGGGGTCGGGGAGGCGGGGGGGAGAAGGGGGAAGAGGAGGGAGGGAGAGCAAAGTAAATCCCCTCCTGGTTTATAAATCCTTGCCAATCATCCCAGATAAACCTGTCACCCGCAGCTCTAAATCTGTATTTGCACTCGCGTGCTCCGAGGGACGCGGTGGGAAAAGGCGCATAGGACGCAGCCAGCCTGACTCCCGACATGTGTTTTCCATACTTGGGAAATTCAATCATTTAAAAAATATTTACCAAGCTTTGTCTTTAATTAGAAAAACATGACGACGGATAAGGCGAGTTATTGTTTCTAAGCTAGAAATGTCAGAGATCCTCATGATGTCAGAAGATAAACCCCATCAGCGACCCGCGGACGCGCTGCCAGGGCCGCAAATGTTTCGAGGGATTTTTTTCATCTCCCCTCAAAGTTCAGCTCTTTCCAGTCACAATTCATCGGTGGCTTCTTGGCCCCCACCAAAGCTAATCAGGGAGGAGGAGGAGGAGGAGATGGAGGGAAGGCTCCTGCAGCAGATCTGCCAGACGGGTGTTTTAATGCAAACGAGCTCGCACAACGGGGGAGGAACAGAGGAACATTTGACTTCTTTGTGTTTTAACATCCTGACTCTGGTACCTCCCCTGCACAAGTAATTACCTGCCCTCAACTAAGATAAGCAAATTAATCTCATCCACACCTGGAAATGCCACAGGCTGAGCTGTCCCCATCATTAAAAAAAGTGTTAGATTAAGTTTCTGCTTAGCCAAAACTCAGAGAAATGCTCGCTCTCGGGAATACAGCCACAGAATATTGCAGCCCACAATACTCACCTAAGAAAAGGAAGCTGCGTGTGCTCCAGGCAGACAAGCAGGGGTTCTGCCTGCCCAGGACCATGTGTGACCCTACAGCTGTACCCCACACTACAGCCCCTCTTCCACCTCTGTGGAACCCCAACACCTCCAGCCCGATCCAGAGAGGCTCTGCAGGCAGGATGCACAACTTAGAAGTATAAAGCAAATATTTGTTGGCCAGAAACAAAAGATAGTCGGGATGTAATGAGCCGTCAGCCCCATTTGTGTACTCCTGTTAAGGCGACTGAAGAGTCTTTGCTGACCGGGTGGGAGTCAGGGAGGGTCCCTGGAGTGGCTCCTCAGCACTGCCAGGCTGTTGGGTGCCCCCCGTCCCAGTAATTGCTCAACCCAACCACCCCTCGCCAGTCCCTGGCCAGACCAGCCCACTCCCACACACCCCAAACACGCACAGCCTCCCTGCTCTATCTCCTTTAGGGCTTTATACCTCCTTCTCCTCCTCCTCCTGTTGCCTCCTGGCAGAAAAGGCAGGATCAAACACACACAAAGGCCAGGTGGGAGCATGTCAGGCGACGTGTTTGGAGGAACTTCCTGCTACAACAACCAGGTGCGCTACTAGGAAGTGAAAGCCAACTCCCAAGAGGCCATGAGGATTTAAAAGTACGGATAAGCAGGGAGAAGCTGGTATTGATGCCAACAAACTGGTGTGTCTGTCGAGACCACTTGGACAAAAGCAGCAGTAAGTCTGCAAGCATTCACTAAGTATTTGTCTGATTATTTTATATCACAGGCAAAAAAAGGCTAATCCTGCATTTTCCATTCAAAACTGTACCTCTAATGAGAGAGTTCTGTACTATTTTTCAAATATTTTTAGCAGGTCTCGAAGTTTAACCTGTGGCCCCAAAGCCAAGCCATGAGGATGCCATCTATCTTGCGAAAACACCCTTGCAACCCAAGGCTGAGGGCTAATAGCAATGACTATCTTAACTACCAACATAAATCTACACTGGAGAAAATCCCTGCCTGAACAGTCTGATCCTTTAAATTATCCCAAGTGTGCAAAGCACGTCATTGAGGAAAACATATGTGCAGAATTTGACCTCAAAGTCCAAGTACCAGAAAAGCTGCTACCTGTAGAAGTTAGTGCTGCTCTCTCATGACATGGAGCAAAGGACATTTAAATTGACTTCTGAGGTCAGGGTTGATTAACCTGGAGTGCACAAATACAGACAAAATGATGTCCAGGACAGCTCTGTAGCTGAATCAAACAAGGGTGTGCACACACTCAGGATGTGGCACAAAGAGATGGGAAGGTGACAGGGACACAGGAGAAGTTTTAAGCCCCAGACACTGGCTGGACAAGTGCCCTCAGGAAGGTGGTTTTCTGGAAAAGTTCCAGGAAACCCTTCCCCTGGGACTTTTTACATCAGAAAGGGAGAGATGGATTCACTTCTCACCTTTTTGAGTTTTACAGCCACCTCCTTCTCTGATTCTTGCCAGCAAGAGGGAAACCTGAGCAGTTCTCCCCCCTCTCCAGGGGCTCATGGCAGCCTCTCGAGGTGCCTGTGACTCCTTGGCAGCTCAGGCCGATGGAAAGCACTCAGCTCACTATTCCATTCCAGTCCTGCTTCCAACAGAGTCAACTCCACAAGCTCTGCCCCAAGTACAAGCTCTTTTCGATCCTCAGAGTGCCTGCAAATCAAAAAACTCTTTTTCTTTTCTCTGACTGCTTTAAAATACCAGTTTATTTCACTCTCCTGAACACTGGCACAAAGGAAGAGGAACACCTTAAGCCTTTCATTTTACAGCGTATGAATATCAAGACTAAGTCCCTGAATGATCCATTTCAGTTTCTGCCCATTGGAAATTATCCGTGTAAGAAGAGTATATTCATGAGAGCCAGTATGTGCCTTAAACTGGAACATCCCAAAGTTTCAAAGCACTCCTACATTTCTTCTCTCTTTCCCCATCACTAGTTTCACACTGAGCACCGATCCACTTCTCTGTAACACACACCCAAAGAAATCAAGCAACCTCCTGACACTGCCCGGATCTGTGTAACACAGCAGAAATCATTGGGCTGATAACCAAAGCAACGCAGATAGTTAGATTTATAAAAATTATGAGTCTACAGCTGATTACTACTTTCTTGAGACCAAAGATAAACCCCAACAGTGTTCTTGGGCTGACACTGGACCCAAGAACTAAGTGATGCCTTGTGTCAGTGTTCAGGCTGTTCAACAGCTGGCACTAACCCTTACCTGATCTATCTACAAAGGTTCTGATAACTATAGCACATCTCTATGTGCTTATCTTCATAAAGCAGCTGCATGGCTCACCAGGCTTACCCTTAGCATTCCCCAACGGATGCTGGGCCACAGACACATTAAAGCTGCATAAAAATAACACCTTAGCTCCCACTCCAAGTATTCCAGGTGCCCTCACCCTCTCCTGCCAGGAGCTATGGCCTTGCTGTCCCTGCTGCCTTAGGGTCAGTGATTGCTTCCTCAGTTCTGTCACCAGGACCCAGATGAAAAGCCCTAATCACAGAATAACAGACAGGTTTGGGCTGGGAGGGACCTTAGAGACCACCTTGTTCCACCCCTCTGCCACGGGCAGGGACACCTTCCACTGCTCCAAGCCCCATCCAGCCTGGCCTTGGACACTTCCAGGGATCCAGGGGCAGCCACAGCTTCTCTGGGCACCCTGTGCCAGGGCCTCCCCACCCTCACAGGGGAGAATTTCTTCCTAATCTCAGACATGGTTTAATATTGCAAAACTCAACAGCCACATACACATCCATACATTCCTGCCACGATCCAATAAAAAATTCAAACAACTTGTCCCATGTTGCAGAAAGTGTCACAGCTGAGAGAGGAACTGGTTTCACATACCCACCCCGAAGCTATGATGGAGGCACAAGATAGATCCCTGTCACACTTAGCTTCAATTACTTTTAGCAGGATTTCAAAGGTCTGTCTGTCCTCCCTGTGCTCAGTCTGAGGGAAGCAGGGAATCTGACCAGTCTCTGCATACACCATCGAGCCGCACCACGAGCAGACACAGTGGGTGGGATTTGTTTCATCCAACTCTTCACTGCCAAAGCCTAAGCCAGCTCTCCTGGACTCCCCTTGTAGTCAGTAAAAAAGCCCAGGCACCTCCAGTGTGGAATTTGTGTCACTCAAGAGAGAAGTGTCCAAGGCTAGAGAGATGAATCACCCTCAGAAGCGCCTGTTTCTCCAACTTGACTTCATAGGGAGCTCGGGAAAAGGAGATGGGGCACAGAGGGCTGACTTTGGACAGCGGGGTTAAAGCACAGGATCTCACCCCAGCTCCTTCTGTGGGGCCTTTTCTTCAGGGCTGACAAAATGAAGGTTAGGAGCCAGGTGCCAGGGCTCTCCACAGCCACGTGGATGTGGACATGGCTCTCCCACCACGGTGCTCTCCAGGCACCTGGGACACCGGCTGGGTAAAGTCCACACGCCCTGACAGACTCATATATTTCTAACTGCCTTAGGGGGTAACAGCCTCACCTCAACATCTCCACGCATTTTGCATTAGGCAGCACAACAAAGTATAAAACCACCCTCTGCAACTTCTGTCACCTGGTAATTCCTTCTCCACATCGGGAATGCAGCTTTCAGAGTGGTTTCCGCATTAGCATCAGCACCTATCTTTACACTGCTTCCCAATGAGCAATCACACTTCATTTTAAAATTCCTGAATTTCCTGAGCTTTGGGTTGTGCTTTTAACTGCTCTTCTCCCTTTCCTGAGCTATGACTTATCCGCAGAGTCACCTTGAGGCCATGATCCAGGCCATGTGTAATGGGCATTGCTACCCACAGACATCCCGGCTCCGGCCGGCACCTCGCTCCTCACCCCGGGATGGTTCATCCTCCATTCCCAATCGTGGATAAACAAGCACAGGCCACAAAAGCGCTCAGGAGGCTGAAAAACAGGCTAACCACGAGCTATCCTGCCAGCCTCAAGGCTTTCACGGGGCACAACACTTCTGGCAACAAACCCAGGAGTTTTGGGAAATGGATGCAAATGGAGCTGAAGATATCCACCTTCCCAGCTCCAAGCAGGAGAGGATGCTGCACAAAAAAGGATTTCTGTGCACAGGATTCACACGCACACAGGTGCCGGGTCGCTGCCCACCCGAGTAGTTTGCAGCAGTGGAAACACTGGTGCCCAGCTCTGACCTGGGTATCTCACCGTGCCAGGACGCCCTGGGACACTTCACGGGCGTGTTTCAGCGGTGGGCCGGGCATGCGGGAAGTGCCAGGAGGGTGCAAACCCACTTTGGCTCCAGCAGCTGAGCTCTGGCACCGCCGGACCCAGCCGCCGGCCAGGGGGGAGCGGGGGGCTGCACCCCTTGTTCCCGGCCACCAAAGCCCATCCGGCCTGGAAATTCCACAGAAACCCGGGGAACGCCGGGCTGGGCGTGCGGGCGGGGGTCCCCGAGGCCCACCCTTCGGGGCAATGAACCCGCATGCTGAGGAGCACACACGAGCCAAACCTGCAATTACGGACTGCGATACAAAGCGCGGGTCCTCCTCCCGCGCCCCGCTCCGGGGGCTCGGCCCCGCTCCCCCGGCCAGGCCCGGCCCCGCTCGGCCCCGGCCCGGCCCGGCGCTGCCTCCCGCCCGTGCCCCGGTCCCGGCTCTTACACTGGCAGCTTCCCGGGATCCCCACCATGGCCCGGATCCTCGGCGCCTCCTGCCCGGCCCGGCCCGGCCCGGCCCTCGCCGTGACGAGCGCGGGGGCGCGGCCTCCCCCNGGGGCGCGGCCTCCCCCGGCCCGCCCCGGGAGCCGGGCAGGAAGGGGATGTGTGGGGAGGGGAGGTGGGTGTGCGTCGCTTTAGTGAGGAATTACCGCCGAGGTGGGGGGCAGAACCTTCCCAGACCCAACTGGCCGCATCCCCCCACCTCCACGGAGGTCTCCCCGTCCCCCTAAGGTGTTACAATACCTGTACACAACCCCAAAGGTGTTGCAACACGTGTACACCGAAATGTGTTTAAATAACGGTATAGAACCCCCCAAAATGCTACGATACCTGTACACACACACCCAAAGTTGTTACAATACCTGTACACCCCAAAAGATGTTAAAATACCCGTACTCACACCCCCAAAGGTCTTACAATACCTGTACACCGAAATGTGTTTAAATACCTGTACAGAATCCCCCAAAATGTTACGATACCTGTACACACACCCCCAAAGGTGTTACAATACTTGTACCCCCTCACAGTGTTACAATACCTGAGGACGAATGGGTTTGTCCCCAGCCCAGCCCCAGTGCCTCAGGTGTTGTAACCAAAGTGGTTTTGCTCCCTCCTGGCACTTCCCACATTCCAAGCCCACCTCTAAACCACGTCCACAAAGCGTCCAGGGAGTCTTGCCACAGTCAAATATCCCTGGCAAAGGTGAGATGTGTTTCCACTCCTATAAGCTAAAGCTTTTACTGCATAGGTGCCTAGAAATGCCAGAGTTTGGGATCACAAGAGCTTCACTGATAGCCTGAGACTCCAGGGTTTGTCAAGGCAGCAGTCTCCATAGAATCATGGAATAGAATGTCCTGAGCTGGGAGGGACCCACAGGGATCATCCAGCCCCGGGCCCTGCCCAGACACCCCAACAACCCCACCCTGGGCATCCCTGGCAGCGCTGTCCAAACGCTCCCGGAGCTCTGGCAGCCTCGGGGCCGTGCCCATTCCCTGGGGAGCCTGGGCAGTGCCCAGCACCCTCTGGGGAAGAACGTTTTCCTTATGGTGAAGTCTGATCAGCACCTGAAAATGAAGCACAGCTTTGCTCCCAACCTGTAGGGATTTGCCATTTTAGGTGTTCTCTGGGAAGCTGAAAATATGCCAGCTAGGTTAGGAATGTCCCAAAAGACTTGGGAGTAGCTGTAGGAGGAAGATATGTGCCTGCAAATTGGGTTATAGCCAGGGTTTCCCCTTCCCAGCAATAAAATATGTATGTAGTCCTGCCCTAGGTAGATGTCCTCACCAGTTACCGAGTTGTGCTGGTACCAGTGTGGCTGTGGATGCCCTGCTTCAGTCTAGGAAGAGCTCACTCCAGTGAAAGAGAGCTCTTGGGATGGGGCAGGAGGTCCAAGCTGGCTGCCCTAAGGCACTGTCCATGCCCTCAAGGCACTGCCTGTACAACCAAGGCATTGAGATCTGTGAGCCCTGCTTGGGGAAGAAAGGGCACATGGGCCAGGGCTGCTGTTTCCCAGTAGGACCATGCTCCCAGCAAACTGGGTTTGACCTGCCCCAGTTCTGGGCTGGTGGTTGCTGGCAGCAGCCCATGGACAGCCCAGCCCTGCAGCTCAGCAGTGTTTCACTCCCGATGCTCAGGGAGTCACGGGCTCTGGCGGAGTTTGCTGGCCAGGAACAGGCATCTCTTGGGCCCAGATGTCCCAGGATGGAGCAGATCCAAACTTGCACTAAAACGACAGGACCATCCATCCAGTCCCATTGTCTTGATTTTAACTTTGTGGCTTTGCCTCCTCCCCGGACCCTGTCTGCCAGAGCCTGCGTCCCCCGCGCCGCTCTTATCTCCTGCCACGCTGGCTGCCACTTGGCTCTGGCCTGTGTTTGCCACCACCTCATTTCTGTGTCATCTACAGCCTCGCTGGAGCCAATTTGACACCGAAGCAGAAAGGGCCATTATGTGGGGTGCTGATAAGGGCTTTGTTTTTATTTAGCTGCTTCTTAAAGCCCGTGAAGCTCCTTGGAGAGTGGCAGGCTGGGCTCCATCAGAGCCCACCATGATGGGAGCAGCTTCCCAAGACACCTGAATGTGCCAGTCACAGCCTGGCATCTCCCTGAGGCTCAGCCAGGCTGGATCTCTCTGTGTGCTGAGGGCAGAGGAGATGGAACTGCTGTGGTGACAGTGTGGGGCTGTTGCTGCCCTGCTCCGTGTCCCATCCCTCCAGAGCACCACAACCTTGAGAGATGTGCCCTGGTGTGAAGTATCACTGCTCAGATTGAGGAGAGGATGATGAGGGCTGGGAGAGCAAAGCAGAGCACTGGGATGTGCTGGGGAAAGCTTTGAAGGAGCAGCAAATGTATTTTAATCTTCCTTTCTCTTCAACAGCTTTGATGTTGCCCAAGGTGAAGCCCTGGCAGGCACAGGGCAGCTCCGTGACAGGGTCTGCATTGCTGCTTGGTTTCTAAAGATGGAACAGCTGCTTTGGAAACCCCAAAGAGGAGAGGACTGTCTAAACAATACCCCTGGAGTACCAGGAAAAGATACACGTAAGGCTTGGTCTTGCAGGCCTCAATGCCGATGGAAGGTGTAGCTGCTCAGGACAGCAGTTTTGGGGACATTTCCGTAGGTATATGTGACTTCCCCACAGAAGCAGGATCATGTTTGAAATGTGGCCATCCTGCTGCCTCTCCAGCAAGCATCTTCCAGAGAGGAAGAGGGGTGAGCAGGGAATGGGATCTCTGTGCTCTTTCTCAGATCTGAGACGAGTGGTGCCAGGGTTTTGGGTGAGACGTGGGCACGGTCCTGTAGGGAGGATGAGCTCCAGACCCTGACGTTCTGTGAGCAAGGGGAGCATGTCACGTGGAGATACCCTCTGCCACAGCCTGCCCTGCAGGGAGCTCTCCTTCCCCACCTCCACTCCCCCAAATTTTAAGCCATACAGTGAGCTGAGCTTGTCTCGTGCTCTCTGGAACAACAGCCATCAAACGAAGGCATCAGATGCAATTTTTCCTCTGCTGGTACATTGGTAGACAGAGCAGGGTTTATTTGCTCTGAGAGAAAAAACCCACCCAGCCTTTATGAGTATGGATTTCTGTGCTGCGTCCAACTGAGCAACACCTGTTCACTCAGCTGATGCTGCTGTATGTCCTTGAAATAGGCTTGTGTGTGAGAGAAGCAGCTCTACAGGCATGTGGACTTCATTTGGAACCCTTTTCTTTTTATCACTTGAACATATCATGTATTTGGGACAAGAAAAAGACTTCTCAGCCCAGTGCAGTGTGTGGGGACACACATGGTGGAGAGGTAGATATATCTGTCTAGGTATTTATATGCATCTATCACACCCGGCTGAGCAGCCACCACTTTGCAAGCAGCATTTTTAGGACTATAAATAGACAGCCGCTATGCAGGGTATGTATCTATGGCCAGGAAACCACCAAAATATTCATACATGCCCTCCAAAAGTCAAGAGATGCTCCCACCATCTTTAGAGCATTTAATTGGATATCAGGCAGTCGAGTCACAGACACTTTTTCCATGGTGAATTCTCTGTCAAGTGCACAGGGAATGGTGCTTGCTGTGTGAGCAGGTACTTGGCCTCTGCTCTGGTTATTTGCTGCCATCCTACACCTCAGCTCATGCCATGCTGAGCGAGCTATGCTCTGAAGATGGTTTTTTTTCAGTTCTGTTTGCTGTCCTGCCACGTCCTTACCCCTACCTGAGCACTGGTGTGAAGCACCATTCTGGGTTTGGTCCCCATCCTGAAGGAACGGTGCTCCTTCAGCTCGTGCAAAGGTCCTACCAGGGGGAACAGGATGGACAGCAAGGACATGGAGCTGTTGGAGGGAGTCCAGAGGAGGCCACCAAGGTGATCAGAGGGATGGAGCAGCTCTGCTATGAGGAAAGGCTGAGAGAGTTGGGATTGCTCAGCCTGGGAAAGAAAGGCTTCAGAGGGAGCTGATTGTGGCCTCTCAGTACCTGAAGGAAGCCTGCAAGAAAGATGGAGAGAGACTGTTCACAAGGGCTTAGAGGGGCAGGACAATGGGGAATGGCTTCAAACTGAAAGAGAGGAGGTTTAGATTGGGACATTGGGAAAAAATTCTTCCCTGTGAGGGTGGGGAGGCCCTGGCAGAGGGTGCCCAGAGAAGCTGTGGCTGCCCCTGGATCCCTGGAAGTGTCCAAGGCCAGGCTGGACAGGGCTTGGAGCCACCTGGGATAGTGGAAGGTTGTCGCGTTGAGATGAAGGCGACACGTACGAATCACACCAACAACTTGAGGCAAAAGCTTGTCTTTAATACCATGTAGCCTCTTTTATACAGTTTCTAGCTGTTTACACAGTTTTAAAGCACAACAACTTGATTCAACCAATCACCACACACCACTAGGTGAACACACGATAATCACAGAGCATATTTTTCTACCTCTGAATCAGCTATGCCTCTTTCCCATGGTCCTTCTCTAGCAGAAGTAACAGGCCTGAGCCATGATTTTACAAAGGCAACAAGGCCTTCATTTTATAAGGCTTCACCTATATGCAGCATGGCACAGGGTGCCCAGAGAAGCTGTGGCTGCCCAGTCCCTGGAAGTGTCCAAGGCCAGGCTGGACGGGGCTTGGAGCAACCTGGGCTAGGGGAAGGTGTCCCTGCCCGTGGCAGGGGTTGGAATGAGATGATCTATAAGGTCCTTCCAACCCAAACCTTCTCTGATTCTCTGATTCTATGAGACCTCACGGCCTTGAGTCCCGCTCTGAATAAAACCAACATGACAAAGGTGGCTGGAGGGAGGGAAGGTCTCAGCTGATGACCATGCCCCTGGGTGGAACAAGCACTCTCAGGCAAAGATTGCTCCAAAGATGTCCAGTCTTGCTCCCCACAGCCTTGTCCTGCCTCTGCCTCACCCCTTTGCTGCCCCCTCCCAGTTCTCACACCACCTCAGTTCTTCCATTTCCTCTACAGGGAAGGCAGATCTGGTGGCAAGGATTAATGGCTTTGATCAAAGAACAGCAAACACAAAAGCAGGAGGGAACGTTGTTTGGACATCTCTCATCTCACAGGCATTTGTAGCTCTAAAAATGCTGAAAAAAAAGACATTACTGTCATAGGAATGAGTGGGAAATGAGAGAAAGGATTTCTCTCACAGGGCAGGTCATGGCAGAGTACCCTGCCTGCTTCCTTCACATGAAGGCAAAATGGAAAGTTTAGTACAGGCATCATTAACAAGGGTGAGAACTGAGTGAAAGGAGAGTGAGGCAGATGGTGCCAGAAGGGAGGTCTGGAGGTCGATGGAGTTTCCCAAGGTCAGTCCTGGTGTCCGGTCAGTGTTTCTCCTGGCACAGAGCAAGTGGTCAGCATTGCCTGGAGGGGCAGGTGTGTCCAGGGGGAGGGGATGGGATCCCATCGACCAAAAACTTCTGGAGGAGGGAATGGGTGGGATGAGACCTGTTCAGCAGGTGGGAGGCAGGGCACGCAGCGGCTGTCGAGCCCAAACAGGCAATAATTCTGTGATAAAAATCTGGGGACATTATTTCTCGTGCAGGTCCCTTTCTTCAAACACGAATGTTTGAGCATGAGGGTGTCCAGCCCAGCTTAGAAGCTGTAATCCTGTCCCTGAAACCATCTCGGATCTTCCTCGTTTGTATATTCAAGCTGATGGGTGCCTGCTGCAGCCATAAAGAGGCTGATACTGTTTTGAATATCTTATTTGTTTTCCAGAGGCCATCTGGCTGCATTTCTTCATTGTTGGAGAAAGCAGTGACACTGACAGTGCTGCATTACCCAAAAAATGCCCTGTGCTGGGAGAGTGAGTGACTGGAGAGGCAGAAAAGAGACATGTGAGCACTCAGCAGTTGGAGCTGGGCATCAGGGCTGTGCATCATTTTGTGAGATCGCTCAGCAACTCACTGAGAGGAACAAACTCGCTCTTCAGGACCCCAGGAGCCAGCGAGCAGCTCCTGTGCCATGTCTTCAACTCCTGTGCCATGTCTTCAACTCCTGTGCCATGTCATCAGCTCCTCTGCGATGTCATCAGCTCATCCACGTCACCGGCTGGCCGGGCACCCCCCGGCTTGTGCAGCTCAGGGTTTCAGCTCTGGGTGTCCCACCCAGTGCATGCAAACTGGGATGGCTGCTGGGATGCACAGAGCTGCTCCCTAGGGAGCAGTGAGGGAGCTCGGTGCTGGGCAGGATCAGGCCAAGGTGATCAGACTCCAGTGCCAGCAAGAGCTGAGGAAAGCCCAGTCCTTGCCCTGGTTTGGATTCATCAGAGGATGATTCCCTGGTTGCCTTGCTTTTGGCTTCTGGGGTCAGGGACACCACCCAGCCTTGGGGACACAGAGCCATGGTGTGTTTTGGTGCCATTCCAGAACCTGCAGCCACAAAACTGCTCAAACTTTTAACTCTGCAGCCTCAACCCAGCCCCTTGTCACACTTGGAGCAGCCCCGAGCTGAGCCCAGCCTGGCCGTGCAGGCTGCCTGCCATCTGGCACAAGCAGGGCCAAGGAGAGTTAAATAAATGTTAAATACACACTAATGCCATGTGACACCAGCAAAAGGCAGTGAGTTCAAGCTCCAAGAGTCTGCTTATGTAAACAGCATCCTGAAATTAATATTTACCTTTTAAAACAAACAGATATTTGGGGTGTTTCACAGCCTTTCTGCCTAGCAGATGCCAAGAACAACAGCTTGGTACTGCAGGGAATTGGCTTGACAGCTCAGGGGATGGTAAACTCCCCACCAGTCTCCAGACTGCGAGGTCAAAGCCGGTCCCTCTCTTTTCAAGCAGATAAATTCGCACAAGTGCCAGATTAATCTTTGCTTGGGGGCTGCGACCTCTAATGAGGAGTGGGAGCCACCCCGACGTCGCAGCCGGGGAGTGGCAGATGGGCTGGGGATGAAGGATTTGGGGATGCTCGGAGCGGTCCCTTGTCCAGAGGGGCCCTGGGGAGGCAGAAGGGCTGTCCCGTGGTGGCTCCTTGGGTGGCAGCATCACCACCAGCCTGGCTGCTGTGCTGCGCTTCCAGCCAGACCTGCACCTGTGGGTAAATCCCATCATTTCCCTAAGGAGTGATCGATTTGCAAATCACAAGCACAGCCCCTGTCAGAGCACAGCCAGGCTTGGGGATGCCGCTCGCACACCCCGGCTGCTGCTGCTCCTCCATGAAGGCATCGTGGCCATCCCCACCCTCACGTGAGCACCCAGCACTTTTTGGGGTTTGCTATGTTGTTTTAAAACATTTGTTATCATTTTCCAGCAACGGGATGTGTGCGGGCACAGACACAAAGCAAAAGTCAGCTGCCACCGTGGACGTGTTTGGCAGTAAATAACAAATGAGTAGAGGCTGGGGTAGGAGCCTGAGTTGGGTTTTAATAGGATATTTTTTGCAGATGTCTGAGGCAGAAGGAATTTTTGGTGCGTTTTGCAGCTCACCACTTCTACCATCATCCCCTGCTGGATTTTATTTCAGCCCTCTGCTCCTAACACACCTTCATCTCTGGCACCGTGCTTCTGTCCTCATCCTCCCAGCTCAGGATGACTCTTCCCTCTTGGCTGTGGTGCTGATCCCCTCACGATCCTGCCTCTGGCTCCGGGTGCACTTTTCCCAGAGGATTTCAGGCTGCTGTGGCTGTGCAGGGTCCACGCTCACAGCCACCGAGTGCCTGTCCTGGTGCTCAGCTGGCTCCTACTTTGGATTTTCAACTCCCTCCAGCAGATCCTCGGTGATTTCTCAACCTCCCATGGAAGGCAAGAAAGGGCACACGGGATGCTGATGGGCCAAGGATGCAGCAGAGCTCGGAGCAGAGCTGGGAATCCCAAATCCATCCCTCCAAAAGCACACAGATCCCACAACCATTGCACCCTGCCTGAGGGGACACAGGGCTGCCACCTGCCCGTCCCCCGCCGTGCAGCTGCCGGCTTGGGGTGACAAAGTGACACCGCTTTTGGGCCATTACCTGCCAGGCAGGGCAAAGCAAACCCATTAACACCGGCAGCGCGTGGGTGGGAGCCGGCTGGGCGGGAGGATGTGGGGAGGCTCTATTACCCCTGTAAAACAAAAACCAACATCGGCGCCAGCCTGGCTGCGATGGGGCCCCTCCGCGGGCACGGGGGTGATGGGGACTGATCAAACAGATGACACCCCGAAAGTGATGGCAAGGCAAGCTGAGCTCACTGAACCACATGAAGTGCGGGATGCTCGGGCGCCAGGGAAGGGCTGCAGCCAGCCTGGGGTGCTCAGCGTGTCCAGAGTGGCTGTGCCGGAAAAACGAGTGTGTTTGTGCAGGGTTCGTGCTGAATACCTCCTCCTTTTGAAATCTAATCCTCTTTGCATTTCAACTGCTGACAGCGCTTGTCAGGGCTTGCAGTCACGGTGATTTAAAAGGTGATGGTGAGCGGTAAGAAATTCATCTGCCCCGCCGAAGTCACCCGGGGAGCTGCGGCGCAGTGCTGGGGACCGGGGCTGGGGATGCCACCAGCCCGCTGTGACCGCCGGCCCCCCGTCAGGAAGGGCCGCTGCGCTGTGCCCCGACTTCCCTTCCTACAATCAGTTCACTTTGCTGATAAGGTCAGCCAAAGCTGAGCTGGAGAAAGAGGGGAGCTAAAACTGGGAGGGTGTGATAGGGTCGCTGGGAGGTCTGTGGGGACACGGGGACAGGACACCATGGATGGGTCTGGGGAATGCCATCCGCCCTCCTGCTTCCCACGCCCAGTTCCAGAGGGGGTGTCCAAAACACTCTCGTGTCTGCGTCACACCTCAGCATCCCCTTACAATTAAATCAAAACTTAATTATGATGTTTGGTTCATGGTAATGGGACGCCAATTTTCCCTAAGTAGTGGCTGATATATGTAAGACAGACCTGGAATCCCTGCTATTAAAATGAACGGGTGAGTTGCATTTTACATGAAAGCCCAAAAAATCAAGGCTGCAAATAAGCAGATTCAAATAATCCTCTCTGAACTGGAAAAAAGAAATACTGGAGTTCTGAGGAAGAGCCATGCCCCAGTATAAACAGGGATGTTTTCAGAACGGGGAGGGAGCAGGACTCCGTATTTCTTCAGGGAATTAACCATAGAGCTTGCTTGGGGGTGATGGATTAGAGGAAGGTTTCCTGCCTGCTGATTTCAACCGTGGACTTCAGTCACTTTGCCCTGCCCGTTTCCAGCTTCACCAAGGGTTTTGTGTGAGGATTTGTACACCCTGGGGTTTCCAAGGAATATTTTTATAGCTACAGAAGACTAGTATAAAATTAATCTCTATATATAAGAATATAAAACATTTAAATATGAATATATAATTTATGTAGAATGTATATATATATAGAGAGAGAAGTTTAATTTCTTATCCAAACCAAACCAGAGAGCAGCAATTCTGTTACAGGTAGCGAGGGCTGAAAATGATGGAGCTGAGGGTGGGGTTTTGCTGAGGGTGATGAGTTGGATATGATCCCCCCAGGCCATTCCCTTGCACTTCCAGCACCTCTGCCCACCCTTCCCTGTGCCCCTGGGCACGGGGGGGCACAGGGCAGCTGCTGTCCTGCGTGGGGGGTTCCCAGACCACCCCACAGTATCCACAGCCTCTCCGTGCAGCCAGAAGGAGAGCTGGGAGCGTTTCCAGGCTGCGGAGATGCCCTGCAGAGGGGCATGGCAGCTCGTGGATGCTCTGCCCGGCGCTTGGCACGAGCCGTGGCCGCAGCTCCAGTCCTGGCCTCCTTCCCACGGAGATGGCTTTCCTAGAAAGCTCTGCCTGCTGCCGGCTCCCGCTCCCGGAGCGCCCGCCGCGCCCTGGCCCCCACACCAGAGATGCCATCAGCCTGAAGGCCAGCGGGGAGGAGGCCCAGCAGTGCCAGGACTCCTTCCATCCCTGCCCAGGGGCTGATGATCCCGAAATAAGACCTGCTGGAGCGCCCAGCTGTGTTTGGGTCTGAGAGTGAAAGGACACATGGGTGTGCCCATCCTGCCCTGCAACATCACCTGGCACTGCCAAAGGGCTTCGGGTGATGAGGAAATATGCACAACATATATGTTGGGTTATCACTTCTTTTTTAACAGGTTTTGGGGTAAAAAAATAATCCAGGACCACTAAGGAATTAACAAGAGTTGTAATAGCTAAGCCTTGACGGCAGCCTTCTCTCCCAGCCATCTCCTGCCCCGGCTCCTCTGGGCTGGGGCTCGCTGCCCCGGGCTGCCGGGCCACGTGGCACAGGGTGGCTTCAGCTGGAGCATAGGGGACATTCCAGCTGGGCAATGCCCTGTGTTAATTTGGGTGGAAGCTCGTTTTGGAAAAGAGGAGTGAACAAGTGTGTGACATTTTTGTTCCAGACTCAGGCTTCGCTTTA
Organism: Edolisoma coerulescens; assembly: GCA_013397115.1. Lineage (NCBI taxonomy): Eukaryota > Metazoa > Chordata > Aves > Passeriformes > Campephagidae > Edolisoma > Edolisoma coerulescens. Next base: position 424,380 of record VWZW01004140.1, read on the forward strand.
TGTGCTAAACCGTGGAGCTGGAGATCAGCAGAAATCGAAATAATGAATTTCACTGTTACTGACTTTAAAAAAAAAAAAAAAATCCATTAACTGGCAAATTCTGAAATGTCATGATTTTTCCGGCTGTTCAGCACAAAAACCAATCTGGAAGTGTCAGTATCCCAGCAGCCCTGTGATCCTGACAGGCTCCAGAGGCTCCGGTGGATCCTGGATGAGTCCTTGTTGCTTTGGCTTCCTCAAGGAGGCCCCTTGGCTGTATCCCACACCTTTTGCAGAAGGACATCAGCCTTGCTGGCATCTCCCAGTGGCATCTGGGGCTCTGCCCGTAGCACCAGGAGGGTGAAGGGGGTTTTTTTGGAAGTTCTCCTGGCTGGACCACCCTCCTGGATCACCGATGCAGTACCTGCCCCGGGCTCGTGCCTTTCCCGGCCGGAGCCGGACCCAAGGGCAGCACAGGGTGCCCTGGGAGCAGCCAGCTCCACCCGGGAGTGGTGGGTAGCACAAAGCCCATATCAGCAATGATTTCCTGACAAACAGTGCGGCTCATTGTCTGTTCTCATTTATAAACTGCTCCACACCAGCCATCTGATATCCATTATTACAATTACAAACAACCCACAGTAACTCTCCAGCTGGTCAGCTCCATCCTAACAGCACTGCAGCCATTCAAGGATGCCATATGGTACCAGAGTTTCCAAAGCAGCATTGTCAATCAGCCTTATTAATTTCTGAGTTCATTTCTTTTCCTTTTAGGGATATATTTTTTTCCTTTCATTCTATATAAGACAGAGACACTTCTCTGGCCTTAATTTGGAATATGCAGCTTGACAGAATAATTGAAACATCCACATCTCCGAGGCAGCTGGCAGGGAAAGGAAGAGCCTGAACTCTGTGAGCAGCCCCCCGAGTACTGGTGCTCATGCAAGACCTCCAAGTGTCTCTTCCCATCTATACCCCAGTGCGTGCCACGAGAATATTAAAAACCCATTAGATCCAGAGTGCCGGACATGGCTGGCTCTTTACTGCAGATGGAGGGTTGCTAATGGCCATTTCCCTTCGATCTCTGAGTCTCCTTTGAGCTATATTTATTTTTTCCCCAACATTTCGGAGCCTACGGGTGGTGTCATTGGAGTCGGTTGGAGATGCTGAGATGCTGCTGGCTCTGCTCGTGCCCATCCTGTGGTGAGCAGGAGCTTGGGAGCATCCCAAGGTAATTCCCAACTGGATGGACTCTTCCTTTGGGGTGATTTCTGGTGATTTGGTGCCTGGCCACTTCCGTGTGGCACCATTGCATGGTGTGTCTGTCACAGTGTTGTTGTGGATGGTGCTGAGAGAAGGGGCTGTGCTGGATATGCCATTCCCAGCCCTGCAAACACATCCAGGCACTGCATCACAGCCACTGGCTGCAGGGACTGCTGGGCCTTAATTTTTGCTTTGCTTTTGTATTTTTAAGCAAAATCAGCAATTATCCAGGGACGATTTCTTTCCTCAGCTGGAGGCGGCAGAATTTTGTGGCTCTGAAATGCTCAGCTCCAGCAGGATTTTCCTTCCCTGGGGGTGGGATAGAGGTGATGGGGGAGTGGAGGTGGAGATCTTTCAGGATGAGCCACAGACAATGTGGCACCCTCAAAGTGTCCCTGTGAAAATGTCTCCACACACATTGGCATTTTTTCTCTCCCCAGCTGACTGTGTGGTGTTCACAGCTGGAGCAAAAGCTTCCTGTCGGGATGTGGGTGCCTCCAGCAGCATCCCAAACATGCTGGGCTGTGGGTACCCATACCTGGGGCCTTGGCAGAGCTGCTCTACATGGGATTTCACTCCTGGCAGTGACACGTGGCCGGGGAGAGGAATCAGGCTGAGAAGAGAGAGGAACATCCAGTGGCTCCTTGCGCCGTGGCGGGTGAGAGCAGCAGGTTTTGGGGCCGTGCATTATGCAGATCATGTGGGATTATGTAAAACCTCTTTGTTCATCCTCCCTGTCAAGGGCAAAGAGCTCTGTGGGGCTGGGACAGTTTGGGGGGGAAATCTGCAGCCGCACAGATGGTGACACGGGGGCTCCAGCCACCGGAGGAGGACGTCCCCTGCCTCCCTGTCCCACAGTCCCTGCAGGCATTTCCTCATAGCTTTTAGCTCTTGGGAGCCCAGAGAGGATCCAGCACCAAGCCAAAGCTTAGCCCAGCTCTGCCAGGGGCTCTGCTCCTTCCCAGAGCTGTGGCCGGTGTCCACCTCCGGAGGGAAGCGCTGGGAATGTGTCAGCCCTGTGGAGCAGCACCCCTTCAATGGCAGCTGCCACTGTGCAGCAGCACCCCTGCAGTGCCCTCACCACGGGAAGGGCAGGTCGTGGTGCTCCTGCCTGTGCTTGCCCTTGGGCTGGGAGCTCCTCTGACACAGCTATTCCTTACCACCATCATTTTTGTCCTCCAGTGCACACGCTTTGAAGGGTACACTGAACCGGCTGGATTGTTTGATTGATCTGTGATAACAAAATAACTTTTTTTTGTTGCTGTTTCACACTTGTTTGGCTCCCGGCACAGAGTCCCTGTTCCCACCTGGGATTCTGCAGCCACGGTTTGGTGCCCATCCCATGGGGATACTGCCAGGCACGGGGTGCTCTCCTGAAGGGCAAGGGAGGCTGTGTCTCCATGGATGTATTCCCAGCCCCAGCTGTGACCTGATCTCACCTGCTCTAGCTCGTGATGGTGCTGTGATGGGGCAGAAGCCTGAAGCCCTGCTGGTACCTGTGGTACCCACATGGGCTGGGTTTATGATGAGTTTCCATCTGGCTTTTCGCTCCCCTCTGGCTCTCTCCAGTGTGCAAGGGGAGGTTTCACAGCCCTGTTTACATGGACACCCAGTCAAAGTTCACTCTCCTGCCATTTCTCTGCTGCTTGGAGTTTGGCTCTGTCGTTTCCCTGCATTTGCACCAGGTCTGTACAGCATCCCGGCCTTTGATCCCAGCTGCCCTCCCTGGCTGGGTGTCTGGGCCTTTCCAGGAGGGCTGGAAGGCTGGGGTTGGTTGTGATCCCTGGCAGTGATGGGCAGGACCCCTCTCCCCAATCCCACCATCCAGCACTGTCCCCTCCGAGCTTCTCTTCCCCTCTCAGCATCTCCCCACAGCACACACAGACCTCCTTTCCCTTTGAGCTTCTGAATTTGGGACATTTTGCTTAATTTTCCCCCATCTTTCCCCTCTGGCTCTCAGTGAACCACCCCATGCCTTCTGCAGGAGGCTCCCCACTCGCTCTGCATCTCTCTTGCCATGGCTGTGGGGAGGTTGGAGCCTCCTGGCTCAGCCCCTGCCCTGTCCCTCCTGCTGAAGTGGCACAGATGGTTCTGTCCCTCACCCTGTGACAGTGCGTGAGCCAGGCACTTACAGACCCTGGCCTTGGGCAGCTCTATTGTTTCCCCAGATTCTCAGTGACACTTGTCCAGAGGAGTCCTCGTGCCTGTGACACTTCCCACGGGTTGGGAATGCATTGGGAAGAGCCTCTGGGATCTCCTGTGTGTCCCTCCAGCCCGCTGCTGCGGGGCCAGATGCTGCAGGGCCGTGTGGTGCCCTGTGACTGTCCTGCAGCAGAGAGCCACTGCTCCAGGGTGGGTTTTCCTTTCTCCCCATCCCTGATGCAATCCCACAGTTATCCCTTTGCTCTCTGAAGGGTGTCCAGTTGCTGAACTCCTTCTCTTTCATGACACAGCACCGAGGCTTCGGGATCCACACTTCCTTTTGCTTGAAGGTTGTTCGGGATACTTTTCCCCAACAATTTTTTTTTTCCCTGTGGGATTTTGCTGTTTTCTCAGCATTCTTCAATTATGATTTCACATACCTCCCGCAGCTGACTCACTGCTGACACCATCTTTTCTGAGGATCCAAGGGGAAGCCAAGCCAACACGAGTTTCTGGTCTTATTCCTTGGTTCCTTCTTCTGCTCTCGCCCTTCCGGATAGGCATCGCTCCCTGTGTGCCAGTGCTTCCTTGGGAATACCAATGCTCACCACGAGCACGGAGCAAGGCTTGGATCATGCACCACGTGGCTGTGGTGCTCTGGGTCAGTCCTGGCATCACCTGTATCCATCTTTCTGAAGGGCTCGGAGCACAGGCTGGGCAGGGGAAGCTCCCCATTATCATCCCTCCTGATGCTGTGATTGCAATTTATGCTCAGATCCACAGAGGGGAGAATATTTCCCTTTTTCTCCCCAAGCTCTTGAGGGTGTTAAAGAAAAAATGTGCTCTGCCAGCTGCTCTGCCTGGAGCTTCCTGCACCAGGGATGGGGAGATGAGTGGGCAAGGGCGTGATGCCAAGGTCAGCGTTTGCTCCAGTGCCTGCCCCACACCAGCTTTCCAAGAAACTCTGCAGCAGGAAAAAAAAAACCACACCAAAAAAAAACCTAATTTTTTCATTTGCAGCTGGAGCGAGGCCAGATTTTGCAGCAGAACATTTTTTGGTGAAAATGGAGCTGTTGTCTTCTGGCCAGCACTTGTTGAATGGCCCCTGCCCGGACACCACTGTGGAACGGCAGAGCCAGGGCTGGGACAGAGAGCTGAGGGGCACCGGCCGCTGCCTGCTGGGTTTTGGGGCCGAGCCTGGACCCCAGAGCGTCCCCTGTGAGGTGCCACCAGAGGGGACCGGCCGCCTCTGCTGCGGGCTGCGATCACGACTCCGCTTTGAAAACTCTCCAGTGCTTTGTTCTCCCCCTGATACAATCCATTTGGAGCAAATGCAGTCTCGGAGCATCTTGCCAAGCCCGCAAGCTTTGGGGAGGGAGGCTGCTGCGAAGCATTAGCGGCAGATAAGGCCTCCTCGGGGATGGCTGGCGGGGGAGGCAGGGGCGGTGGTGGAGTCTCGCTGCTCCTCGTCCTGGCCCGGGGACTCCGCTGACCAGGCAGCCAGGGAATGCCAGCCTCTGCCTCGGCTCCTTCACCTGATTAACCCTGTCACTCTCCTGTTCCTTCACCCAACCTGCTCCAGGGCCTGACCCTGCTGCTCCTCACATCCCATCCCCGATGCTCCCCTCCTTGCCGGGCACCCCAGGGTGCCGCAGCATCCCCCAGTTCCCGTGGGAGCTCAGTGCTGGACCAAACAAGGGACAAAGGGATGTGGTTCCATGGCAGGGGGTTGAGATGGAGCCCCTGTGCTGATCCTGAGCCCCAGCACTGCGGGAGCCAGGGCTGGACTCACTCCACCTGCAGTCACAGGTGTGCGGGAATTTTTTAAGCCCCTGGAGGCAAATTCCTCATCCTGCCTTGTCCTGCCTGATCCGTGCAGACAGAGGAGGCTGGAGGTGCAGGACAGGATGCCCGGGATACCCTGAGGCAGGGTCAGAGGTGCAGGCAGGGATCCCTGGGTCCCGGTGAGGTGCCAGGGGTGGGTGAGGGATGCTGTAAGTCCCTGTGGGATGCAGTCTGTCCCCAGCCTAGGGACCTGGGGCGCTTGGTGGCAGTTGAGGGGGTGGGAGCGGGGCAGGGGGAGGTTAATGCCGTTATGAGCCGGGGCAGGGGGTCTCCAACAGACGAGGCCTCGCCGGCCAGATGGGGACACTCGTCTGCTGCTCGATGGGGCCACAAAGGAGGGTCCCCTGGCAGCAGCTGGTCCCAAGGAAGAGGTTAAGGTGACACGTGTCAGGGCAAAGCCCAAGGGTGGCAGACGCGGCCCAGGCCTTTGTGGGGGTCACCTCCCATCTGACGGGGAGCAGGTGGGGTGGGAGCTGGAGGGACCCGGGGCCGGAGGGGTGGCGGGACGGCTCCGTCGTGGTCCTGCCGGGCAGTGGTATCGCCTGGGACAGCCATTTGCCATCTGCCTGTGTGCTTTTGCAGATAATGAACCTTTTTTTTCCCTCCTTTTTTTCTCCCAGAAAGAATGGGAATGGCCCCATGGCAGGAGATGCTGATGGGGGTGATGGAGGTGCTGGCATGGAGCAGGGGACAGGACAGGGGATAACGAGAGGGTCAGTGGCTTGGCAGCTGGGGCAGGGGCTGCCTGGGCATCCTCCCGGTCTGATGGACACCGGGGTGCGTGTCCACGCTGCTTGGGCAAACCACAGGCAATGCTTCATCCCTGTGGGCACTGCTGGCCCCAGGACCCACTCTGGAGGCCAGGATCCAGCGGGGGGTCAGGGCTCACCCCCTGGCACAGCTCAGCCCCCCACCCAGCTCAGCCTCCCCGGCCCCTCACCTCCCCCTCGCCGCGGGGCTAATTTCAATTATCTTCTCCAGGCCATATGAATTCTATTAATATCAAAGTAATGAGGTAGTTACTGCGATTCGGAGGAACGGCTGGGGAATTGCTTGGGATAGGGTTTCGGCAGCCAAGAGGGTAAATTAAAACCTCCCTTTGGAGAGGAGCAAAGGGCTGTAGCAGAGGTGAGCGGGGGCCAGCCTGGGCCAGTGGGGGATGGTCACGGTGTCCTTCCCCTGGGGGGGCACTGCTGCCATCCCTGTGCCATCCCCGTCATGCTGGGGGGCTCCTTTGGAGATGCCATGAGCTGGATGGGGAGCTCACAGCAGGGGTGGTGCCCCCCATTCCCTTTCTGCAGCCCCTCCAGCCCCTGCACAAGCCCCTCAAGGATCGTGCCTGGAGCATCCACCCTGGAATACAGCAGGATGGAGCCCCCTGCACAGCCTTCCTGGAGCCGTGGGGGTTCAGGCTGCTGCCCTGCTGGTTTAGGGAGCCCTTCAAAGCAGCACTGAAATGGGCAGCGTGTGTCCCGTGGCCAGCAGCACCCCAGGGTTTAGGGCTGGGGTGGGCTCCCTCGAGTAACACAGGCTCCAGCAGCTTGGGAGAGGATGGGGAGTGATCACAGACCCTTCCTGGCACCCGAATCCAAGGAACTGAGGCTTTTCCAGGTCCAACTGAACCCTGACCATCAAAAAGACCTGGCAAAGCTGCCAGCACTGCTGCCCTGGGCAGCCCTGAGCTGACTTGAGAGACCTGAAAGGACTGTGGGGAAGGGGGAAATAGCAGGGGGAGAAGGGGAAATAGCAGGAACCACATGTATATGTATACGCCGTCTTATAAAACAACTTCCAGCTACTTGTCGGGCTGGAAAAAGGGCTTTTTATGGGACCGTGGATGGGCTCCTCCTGCATCCCCCCGGCTGCGGGGTGCTTGGGGACACAGCTGCAGCAGGGACCCAGCCAGGAACTGGGGACAGTGCTGGGCACGGGGAGTGCACGAGGCTGAGCCGGGGGAGCACAAACGTATTAAGGGTAAAAATAGCTCTTGTGGAGCAGGGGTGCCACACACGCCTGCCAAGCTGGGAGGGAGCAGGAGGTGCCTCCCCAGCCCTTAAGAGAGGAATTGGGTGAGGAAGGCGAGGGTGGGTTAAGGGGAGGGTGGGGTTTGTGCCCAGGGTGCTGAGCAGAAAGTCAGGGCATGTGGGAGGATCCTCTTGGACGCCGCCCCCCCAAACCCGTCGCTGGGGCCAGCGCAGAGCCCGGAATAACTGAGCAGTGAGAAGAGGTGAGGGTTCCTCCGCAGTGCCTTCTTAGCCCGGATGATAAGGGAATATTTTTACGATGAGGGTAGTGACCCACAGGACAGGGTTTCCTAGGGAAGATGTGGATGCCCCAGAGCTGGGACATCAAGACCAGGCTGGATGGGGCTTCCAGCAGCCTGGTTTAACAGAGGTGTCCCTGCCTGTGGCAGGGGGGTTGGACTAGATGGTTTTTAAGGTCCCTTCCAACCCAAACCGCTCTGTGACTCTCACAACCAGCAGGCTGAGCGGGCAGCGTGTCCCCTGTCCCCCGTGTGGCACGGAGCCATGCCTGGTGAATGAGGCAGAGGGTGATCCCGTCCCGCTTCTCTGCGCGGTGCCACCAGTTCTGCAGCAGCCGCAGATGCTCCAGTTGGTGAGCTGAGCGTGGGGGTTCCCAGCTGGTGGCAAAGCCCCTCCGGATCCCCGCAAGGCTTTGTCCCTCGGCAGGCAGCGCCCAGCCGGACGGGGGATGGGGCAGAAGGTGCCCCAGCGCCCAGGGTGGGGGTCCCCGGCCGCCCCCAGCCCGCGGCAGCGCCGGTGGCTGCAGGGCGGCTCTTTGCTGGCATCTGCTGACAGCGAGAGATGCTGCAGCTGCTCCCAGGGAGCGACACTGAAACTCGGCCCGGAGATGGCCCTCGGCCCGCTCCTGGGACGGAGCAGGTCCCTGGAGCACGGGGCTGTCAGCCGAGCACCTGCCAGGAGCACCCCGCAGGGATGTGGCTCTTGCAGGGAAGGTGAAGCCCCACGGAAGGATGCACTTAAAAACCTGATGCTGAAGGTGGCTTTGCAGCTAGAAGTGGGAACACATCCCTCAGGGCTCAAACACAGACTTTTCCTGGGATACAAGGCTCTTCCATCCTTCCTGTGCCTCTGTGCTGTGCTCGGGACAGGAAGCTCTTCCTGCAACATCCCCGGAGTCAGGGAACGGCATCACATCCATCAAGGTCTCCTTGTGCTCCAGACAACTTCTTGGAATCATAAATCATAGAATAGTTTGGGTTGGAAGAGACCTTAAAATTCACCCAATTCCAACCCCCCTGCCACGGGCAGGGACTCCTTCCACCAGACCAGGCTGCTCCAAGCCACATCCAAGCTGGCCTTGGACACTTCTGGGGATGCGGTGTCCACATCCTTGGTGGTGTCATGTTGACAGGCCAGCAGAGAGAGGTGACAGCAGCAGAGAGAAGTGACATTTATCATAGTTCTACCTGTTGAGTTATAAAAAACCCAGGAGAGCTGCAGAATCCAGAATCATGGGCAGCTTATCCCACCAGCTCTGCAGTGCAAGAGATGCTTATTCGCAGTTCCAGGCAGGAAGGAAACAGCATTTTCATTTGCAAGCTGCAAATTAACCAGAACACGGCCCAGTTGAACTGCAAACATGATGGTGGATTTTACAATCTGCAGCTCATGTGCTGATTTTATTATTAATTTATGTCCATTGACACCCCTGCCACTGATGCCCCTTGGTCTTAGAGCATGGAGAGCCAAAGCTGCAGCAGGCAGTAAATACTGGGCTTTAATGTGTGATAACTTTTGCCTTTCCAAAATTATTTTAGCTTCTGGGTGCTGCTTTTTCCCATCCAGTCTCTTGTTCCCTGATAAAATGATCCTGCCCTGATAACATATGAGCTGCCATGCAGTGGCATAAGCATTTTCCCACCGTGAGAGCCCAGCTGGCTGTGGTTATCTTACGAGGATCTGTAAGAGAAGAGCCTGTATGAGATGGAAGAAACTTTGTAGGGACTAATTATGTCCCAAAGCAGACAGAAACACTCTCAAGTTAAAGGACTTGGAGATCCCCGTGATTCTAAAGCCAGATACACTTTTTTGCTGCATTTCCTGCATAGTGAAGGATGAATCCATCTGTTAAGTACATATTGCATATCTAAATCTGTTAATACCTAGACTAAAATCTATCTAGATAATAGAAGCTATTTCCCTTCCATCCCTTGCAGGGTTTGACGAGGCTCAGTCCTGCAGGGCAGGGTTGGTGTCATCCCCTTCCATGAATTTCTGGGGACACTGGGCAGAGCAGCCCTTCCCTGGTGCTGAGGACTAAGGATTGTCAGGGTATCCAGCGGCCTGAGGTGCTGCCTGGATCCCCACAGTTTGGGACTGTTGTCCCAGGGCCTGAACTTGAGCTCTTCAAGTCTTTTCTTTTCTTCAGAAGGGATTAATTCAATTAACAGAAGTAACAAACCAGCTCACAGCACTCTATAAATAGACTGGTGGGCTCTGACACAGCTCCTGCCTATGCCAAGAAATTGGACTAATAATAGCTGCTTAACGACAGGGTTCAGGGGCTGGAGAGACTAGGCAGAGAAAATGCCAGGATGGCTTAAACCTGCCAGGAAAATCACCTGGGGAAGCCTGGAATCCCAGAATCCCAGAATGGTTTGGGTTGGAAGGAACCTTAAAACTCAGTTCATCCCACCCCTGCCATGGGCAGGGTCACCTTCCACTATCCCAGGTGGCTCCAAGCCCCACCCAGCCTGGCCTTGGACACTTCCAGGGATCCAGGGGCAGCCCCAGCTTCTCTGAGCACCCTGTGCCAGGGCCTCAGCACCCTCTGCAGCATCCCAACAGCCACCAAGGAAGCTCTGCTGGAGAAGATGGCTCAGAATGGGGGGCACGGAGCCCATCGCTGCCACACTGCCAGGTCCTGCTCCTGGGGACCGTTTGGAGGATGATGGAGCCAAGAGATGCTTTTTCCAGCTAAAAAGCAACAATTTCCCCCAGGGCCGAGGTCAGGGCCCTGGCAGCACCCCCAGTCCTGCACCTCAGCCTCCTGCGTTCCCCAGCCCCTTCCCCTCCCACTGCTCCTGCTGCCAGGAGAAATTCCCAGCTGGGCTTTTGTCACCGACGCACGCGTGTTTCTGCGGGAAGTTTCTATTTCTGTGAATAGCAATTTTTCTAGCAACTCCTCCCCCGCCTGCTCGCTTTCACAGGAGCCCTGACGAACGCCGCTGGCATGCCTGGAAGCTGCGGCTCACTCCTGCGTGCCAGCCCCGGCCGGAGCCTCTGCCCTCCCATCCCACCGCCTGTCCTGCAGCTCCACGGCCCGGGAATTACGCTCATGGTATCTTGTGAGGGTCAAACCGAGCTGGGACTGCTCCATGTGCTGGGCTCCCGGTGCTCACCGTGCACCCTGGGACAGGAAAGGGCTGAAAAGAAGTGGAGAAGCCTGGGGGAGCCAAGCCTGTGGGAAAACCCCAGAACATCAAGACCTCTGCTTGGGGGGCACTGAGACCTTCCAGAATGTCCTGGCATGTCCCAGTTTCTCAGGCCATAGCTCTTGTCAGGCCCAGCTGTGCAGAGGAGCCAGCAAATGATGTGTCTTTGATTAAACCTGGAGCCAAGCCCCCCAGTGCTGCTGGAGCCAAGCCCCCAGTACTCCACCAGTCTGTCATCCCTATTTGTCCCCTCGTGATGGACCCCCTGCTCAGGGTCAGCCTCCCAATTTTGGACCAGGGTCTTAAGGGCACTTTGGACTCCCTGTTTCCATTAGAAGACACGACCTGCAACACTTGCCTGGGGTCTCCATCGCACATAAGTTGTCATAGGAATATTAATTACTGAAGAAGGGGAGAGCAGGGGGTCCCACAGCTAGGGAGAAGTGGTGGCTGTGGGACGTGCTCTCTGCTGTGGGTCACTGAGCATCGTCCTCGCTGCACTCACAGGGTGAGGCTGTTTCCCCAAAGGAGGTGAAGTCAGAGTGCTGTGACCTTGACCATGGTCCTTTCTCCATTCCAGCAGCAGGACAGGGAAAGGCATTGGAACCATCTGGATGGCTTCCATGCATCCAGGCCATGCTCCTCAGCATCCGTGCCTCAGGGCACAGAGCTGAGAAATGAAAGGGAACAACCCAAACAGTGCCATTCTGCTGCACTGAGAGCAGTGTTTAGTGTTCCCACTGCTGGTTCAGATGGGAATGGGCCCTTAGAGGCTGGAATTATTAAAAGCAGCTCTTGGGAATGAAGAAAAGCTGGACAAATTGCTGATTGCAGCTGCCTGGTTGGAAAATAAAGTGAGTGCTCCCAGGGCAGGTGGCACAGGGGTAATGAGCCCTGTCTCTGCTCGAGGACCAAAGGACCAAATTCCCCTTGCTGTTCCCAAACCAAGAGGCAGAGTGGGGCTGGACAGGGGATGGGATCGCAGGGGAACATCCTTGGGGGGGTGTAGAAGTGCTTACCCCAGTGAGCAGCACCATACTGCAAAGGCAAAGTGTCATTTAAACCCCGGACATTTTAGCAAAGAGAAAATCAGGAATATGTAAACCGTCTGTTTTGTAAAGAAATAACCTTCAGGGTTTCCTCTGCTGCAACCTCAAGAAATTCCACAGCTGCTGCTGCGTGGGAGGGAGCATTTTTCTCCTCTGCATAAGGCTGATGCTCAGGGCTGGCTGCAGCCCCTGGCCGGGCAGGGCTGTGACGGGGACAGATGCTGCAGCCCCCCTGCCCCGGGTGCCCAGAGCCTCTCTCCATCCCCTTCCCAGCCTGCCAATAATGTTACGGAATTCTTGTAAATCCTTGTGCTTTCCAGAGGGGCTGAGACCTCAGTAGTCCTGTCCCAGAGGCTCCTGGAGCTGCTTGAAGCACTCTGCAAGGGGCAGAGGGGATGTGCCAAGAGTGATTTGCTACTCCTGGAGGTATTTTCTACTCCTAATTAATGCAGAAAGAAATGGGTGTCTGCCAAGGAAGTCAAAATATTCCCGCTTTCAAGATCCAGGGTAAGCAAGGAAAAAGCAATGCAGACTCTTCTGAATGTCTGCAGACACCATCTCCCTCTGCCTGGCTCCTGTTTAACACCCACTGGGACTGTTGGGAGGTTCCTGCCCTGGCTGTAGCTGCTAGGATGAGCCACAGCTCTGTGCCCAGCTCCCACTGCTCCTCCTGTGACAGCCCAGCACAGGGACACCCAGAATGTCCAGGGCCAGACCTGGGACAAGCAACAGAGTACTGGGGGCCTGTGTCCCTCCCCATGCCAGTCCCAGGATGGAGTGGAGAGCACTGGGAAGCACCAGGTCCTCCTGGTGCCCTGTGTCAGGCCAGAACAAGGAGTACTATGGAGTTGTGTCCCTCCTGATGCCCCATCCTGGGACGGAGAGGGGAGAACCAGGCTCTTCCAGTGTCCCATGGAGCAGTAAGGCCCTGGTGTCCTGTCTCTCCCTGTGCCCCATCTAGGCCAGAGCAGGGCACTGGAGAGCTGTGTCTCTCCGGTTGCCCCATCCCAGGGTGGAATGTGGAGAGCCAAGGAGTACTGGGGCCCTCCAGGTGTCTGTCCTAGGATACAGTGGGGAGCCCTGTGTGCCCCATCCCAGACTGGAATGGGAAGCACTGGGGAGCACTGGATCCCTCCTGCTGCCCCATCCCAGGATGGAGAGGAGAGCCTTGGGGAGTCGTGTCCCTCATGGGCAGGAATGGGGAGCATTGGAGAGCACTGTGTCCCTCCTGGTGCCCCTCCATCCGGGCTGGAGAAGGGAGCAGTGGGGAGCACTGTGTCCTCCCAGTGCCCATCCCAGGATGGAGTGGGGAGCACCGGGGAGCCGTGTCTAGGGTCGGTGCGGGGAGCACTGGGGAGCATCCCGGTGCCCCGTGCCGGGAGGGAATGGGGTGGGGCCGGGCTCCCGGTCTCTCCCAGTGCTCCGTCCCGGTCCGGTGGGGCGGTGCGGGGCGCTGAGAGGCTGTGCCGGGTGTGGAGAGGCGGTGCGCGGCACAGCGCGGGCGGTGCGGGGCGGAGTGGGACGCGGACAGGCGGTGCCGGGGCGGTGCGGGACGGGGACAGGCGGTGCCGGTGCGGTGCGCGGGGCGC